>JAGFNQ010001401.1:26502-78240 GCA_024364735.1 Boesenbergia rotunda
AGAAAAAAAAAAGATTTCCGCAATTTTCTTTAGTCATGTATAAGAGTTGAGAAGTAGAGTAAAGTAACGATCCGTCTGAAGACAGTAAGAGGTCGGGTCGTTACAACTTTAGGGCTAAGGCCCGCCCAATACATAAGCTCTTCGCTCTGCACCAGCCCCAGGCCACTGAACTCCTTACCAGTGTTAGGATGTATACTAAAAGCTTTGCCTTTTCGTTAAGGATACATCAACATTTTAATGAGAATCAGAACATCACACAGTGCATGTTTATATTATTATGTGCACTAAACGTCTGATGCTTGGCATTGCAGATAACATGGTGCGTGGTGTCGCATAGAAGATCATGTTATTAGGTTCCTTGCCGAAGAATGAGAAAGAGGTCAGAACCGAGATAGTGTTGGAAAACTATCGGGATTGTTGTAGTGTAATTAGGTGTGGTTTATCTTAACCATAGGATTACACTAGTGTACTTTGTGTACATTGAGTAGGACCAAAAGAGAGGTCATCCAATTTTTGTACTAACTTAGTAAATTGGATTAGACCTCGGATAATATTATGGAGTACGATCTCTTAATCCCGAAATAATGACGGGCATATATTATTAATTATTATATCTTCGATTTACCAACGAGCGAGATCTATTCTGTTAGATCGATAGGCCCGGTAAGTTGGGAGATAATAATAATAAAATGATGTGCCATTGATTATTAACGGAATCCGTATCCTCGTGAGTCAGAGTGATGATGCCCCCTTGGTGAGCTCAAAAGGATTGTCATGTCAAATCTTGCAAGTGGACCATGGTCCAGCATGATGAAAAGGTTGGGTGGTACTAATCAAGGATCAAGAGGATAATTAATTTAATTATCAGTAAATTAAATTAATTATCGGGCATACAATATCTTAAACACGGGAAGATGGACGACTCGTAATAGGTGGAGCCCATATGAAAATATGGGGGTTGGTGAGGAAGTACAATGAGATCCTTTAGTGGAATGGATCTCCATTAATGGATCGGGTTTGGATCCATTAGCGGGCCAAGAACCAACTCCTCCTCATGGTCCCTATCATAGCCCAATAAATACCCCATAGGAGTCATGATACAAGGCCGATTATTTAAGGAATTAATCTATGATTAATTGAGGGAATAATCTTTGATTATTTAAGGAACTAATCTATGATTAATTAAAGGAATAATCTTTGGTTATTTAAGGAATTAATCTTTGATTAATTGAAGGAATAATCTTTGACTGATGCTTGGCATTGCAGATAACATGGTGCGTGGTGTCGCACAGAAGATCATGTTATTAGGTTCCTTGCCGAAGTATAAGAAAGAGTCTCACAACCCAGATAGTGTTGGAAAACTATTGGGATTGTTGTAGTGTAATTAGGTGTGGTTTATCTTAACCATAGGATTACACTAGTGTACTTTGTGTACATTGAGTAGGACCAAAAGAGAGGACATCCAATTTTTGTACTAACTTTGTAAATTGGATTAGATCTCGGATAATATTATGGAGTACGATCTCTTAATCCCGAAATAATGACGGGCATATATTATTAATTATTATATCTTCGATTTACCAATGGGCGAGATCTATTCCGTTAGATCGATCGGTCTGGTAAGTTGAGAGATAATATTAATAAAATGATATGCTGTTGATTATTGACGGAATCCGTATCCTCGTGAGTCAGAGTGATGATGCCCCCTTGGTGAGCTCAAAAGGATTGTCATGTTAAATCTTGCAAGTGGACCATGGTCCAGCATGATGAAAAGGTTGGGTGGTACTAATCAAGGATCAAGAGGATAATTAATTTAATTATCAGTAAATTAAATTAATTATTGAGCATACGATATCTTAAACACGGGAAGATGGATGACTCATAATAGGTGGAGCCCATATGAAAATATGGGGGTTGGTGAGGAAGTATAATGAGATCCTTTAGTGGAATGGATCTCCATTAATGGATCAGGTTTGGATCCATTAGCGGGCCAAGAACCAACTCCTCCTCATGGTCCTTATCATAGCCCAATAAATACCCCATAGGAGTCATGATACAAGGCCGATTATTTAAGAAATTAATCTATGATTAATTGAGGGAATAATCTTTGATTATTTAAGGAATTAATCTATTATTAATTAAAGGAATAATCTTTGATTATTTAAGGAATTAATCTTTGATTAATTAAAAGAATTAGTCTCTAATTAATTGGAATATTTTCCAATTAATTCCCTATAAATATAATCTCCCTCTCCCTCTCTCCCTATCTCTCTCCTCTCTCTCTCTCTCTCTCCTAGGTCACGCACAAGAGAAGGAGAAGAAGGATCTTCTTCTCTTTCTTTGGTTCTTCCTTGTTGATCCAAGTGGTGGCCGGTATCAAGGAGGACTCGACTCCATCTTGACGAACACGGCAGCAACTTGGAAGAGGAGAAACCGGCGACGTGGGGAGAAAGAACGGAGGCGCTCGGTGTGGTGGTGGCCGGCGGTGAAGAAGCAAGAAGAAGTGATTGGGAGAGTTTGAAGGGGAGTCTTCTCCTTCTGGTTCTCTTCCTAAGCTCCTCTTCTCTTCACCGTGATCACCCAATGAGCTGCGGAGCTCTGTCGGCGGCAAGCCTCTTGGGTTTTGCGGCGCCGGTGGTGGAAGGACTTGCGGTGGGTTTAGGGAAGGAGAAGAGGATTGATTCCTCATATTCATCCAATTCTACTTCTTCATTGGTCTCTTCCTGGAACTACCTTGTGGCCGGCAATCTTTGGTAACCTCGGTGGTCGGCGGTGCAAGGTGGTGGAGGAGCAAAGGTGCCGGCGGTATAAACCCTAGCTCTAGGGTTTGTTGGCTAATGGAGAGAAGAAGATAGGTGATTAATTCAAGGGCCTTTGTGACTCCACGACTTGGTAGATCGTCGCCCACACAACGTCCATGAGGGGAGGGTCATAAGATAGAAGGAGACTGCGACGTAAACGACGAGGTATATTTCTCCCGAGCTCCAGTTTTGTTTAGCTATGCTTTATTTGTGCCTTGTTGCATTGTCTTGTCATTTCATGTATGTTAGTTTATTATTTTGATTTGATATCATAGTCAATAATTTACTAACTGGACCCCGAAGATAAACACAAAAACTGGCGATCCAAATCGTCGTCTTTTCCGCGGTTAATTAATCCGGAATGTTACAAGGCCTTAACCTCAATTTTGGCTAAGTTGTAACTTGGATTAATTAACACGACGACGAGTCGGTCGTTAGAGGGACAAGTTTCTATTCGGATTAAAATTTTAATCAGTAGCCATAGAGAGGTCTCTCAGACACGACCCCGTTGTTGTCTTGGAAACCGCCAAGTCATACCTACAATTGGTATCAGAGCTGTGTTTCCGATTTTGTGTGTTTAGGATTCATTTATTTTTCTGTACATTATCTTGTACATTATTTTGCTGAATGATATTTAGATGTGCGTAGGCTAACTTTGTGTTGTAGGCACTATATTCTAACTATTTTGGCAATTGTGTTGTTTGTATGTAATTGATTATGTGATGTAAATTATTTGAATCCTCGGGGTTGACGAGGCTAGATAAGCTATTTAAATTTTGTAATTAAAAATGACACTTGTTTAGCCAAGATTTCTATTTACTTTTGATCTAGATGACATGTGCACTCCTTTGTGGAGTTTATGATCAATGGATGTAAATTAGTTAGCTAGTCATCTCGGCTCGGGGACTCCTTCATTGTAGCTTGCACATGGATAGGATGAAGTGGACGGGGTGATGACACGACTGGAGGCACATTGGAGACCAAGGCCATAATAGTTGGAAAAATCTAGGATTTTTTCATTGCTCTATTATTTTGGTTTGTGTGTGCTTGTTGTGTGAATGCATGTAAAAACCTCAACGCAAATAACTAAGTGGGAGAGGGATCCTAAGGGTCGCATGGCCTCCACTACAATCTGACAAGTGACGCGAACAAGTCTGCGTGTCGGCTCTGAGTGCCTTCCTCCCCATCGGATGGGCTTGTTCTGCGGATCACTAGGTCAGAAAAGACTATAGGGAATTATTGATGAGCGTGTGTACTTCGCCATCGGAAGACACATAATCAGAAATAATTTTTTCTTGGTGTCGTGTGGTGGTAAACACTTAGATACAAATAATAGTATCCTCCCCATCGGAGTCACTGCTATTATTTGTAGGGCCGAAGAGGACCAACTATTAATTTTACTTGTCAAAAGGCTAGGATGACAAGATAGTAAAATTAATGGGTAAAACCTCCTCTCACGAATGTAGAGTTCGTATACATCCACACCATCATGGCATACGAAATTCTCGGTATTTGAGGTGTTGGTAGATTTTGTAATAAATTGTTTTGAGGTGTCAATTTATTTCATAAATCTAAAGTTTGTGATTGTTATAATTCTCAGGTATTCTAAAATGGATCTAGACCCACTTGACCTAATTCAAAGAGAAAACCAATTAAATGCTCCTAGTGATAAAATGGATTGGGAATTAAATACGGATTTTGTCTCTACTGCCGAGGATCCTAAGTGTGATCTTGCTGAGTTCTGTATCGAAAAACCTATCGAGATTAATACCGAAGAGGAGTTTGAATATTTTAGGAAATGGCTAGAAGCAGGTGAGACGACCGAAGGTCATCAAAATCAGGCTTCTTCCATTACCAGTGAAAAAACATCCAAACTCGATGAACTCTTTGGTCAAAGTAATCGAGTTGCTAGGCAGATGGTAATGAAGAACTTGACCACTACCATCATGGTTGAGGGGATGCCCGTAAGGGAACATGTCCTCAAGATGATGGATTGGCTGAAGGAGATAGAAATTCTTGGAGCTCAGATCGATGGGGAAACCCAGGTCGATCTTATCCTCCAATCTCTACCAGGGAGTTTTGAGAAGTTTTGCCTAAGCTACAATATGAACAAGCGTTCATATTCGTGGGCAGAACTTCTGACAGAACTCGAGGTGGCAGAGGTGGTTTCTCTTCAGGATTTAGAGACTTTCATTGCTCAAGAAGTTTCTACTTCTAAACCAAAAGGAAAGAAGAAGAAGAAACGTTCTGAGGCAAAGAAAGTAGCAGGATTACAGGGAACTTAGGGAGCATAAAGAAGCTGAAAGGCAAGTGCTTTGTGTGCAAGCAGTCAAGATATTGGAAGACGGATTGTCCCCATTGTCAGAGTAGTACCACAGGTATATTTTCTTCTTGTGTTGTTGTAACATGTTTAGCAGTGATATCTACCAGTACTTGGTGTGTAGATACAGATACCACTAATCATGTCTGCATTTTTGTTCAGGGGTTCCAGGAAACCTGACGGCTATCTGAGGAGGATATTGCTGACTACATGGAGCCTTATGGAGATGAGTTTTGCAGTGGGAGTTTTATCTATTTCATTTATGTCTTTAGCATATGTTGACATAGTTTTGGATTTATAGAGATTGCCTTTTGTACTTAGGTTTTGAGAGAACTTTTTGTTCAGTTTCTGGAATAAGATATTTTCTATTGCTTTTATTTGTTAAAAGTGGAATAGAAGGAATATCTATTGAAGTACATAGATAGGCAATTAGTATATAAAACCAAAAGAATCCCATGATGCAATTAATAGTTAATCATCTTAACTAATATAAGAGAAAGGTTCCTTCCAAGTAAAACCAAACATATATTTTGTCTCTAAGCTTTGGTTTGTTAAACTCTAGTGGGATTCAAAAGAGATCAACCAATTAGCCTTAGGGTTCATTGGTTATGGAAGACTTATCTTCCTTAGGATCTTTTGACTCATACTAGGGAAGTAACAAAACCAAATAGGCTTGTTCTAAGTTTGGGGGCATAGAGCCAAAGATATATTGGAATTGGTTCATTCTGTTAAGTGTAGGTTCTTAGTCTATCCAGAATAGAGGTACCCTTAAATACTTTGATGTACTGCAAGACTAAGTACTTTGATTAGATCGAAGAGTTCAAATCTGATGCAGAAGAAACATCAGAGTAAAAGTATTGGATATTATGATTAGATCATAGTAACAAGTACCTCCGAGGATAGTTATAGGACATACTTATCAGGGATTGGGATTTGATCTCAATTCACTACACCCGGAGTGCCCCAACAGAATGGTGCAACCCATGGAAGGAAGAAGGTCTCTTAAGCTAGTAGGATAAGAAGATGATAAACCTGTCCGAGATTAGTCAAATATGTTCAAAGGGGTATGTCCTGGTTATGAAAGTTTGTATGCTTGATTCTGTCTAGATCAGTAGTCTCTTAAAAATCATCGAGATGCGGACTAAGTGAATGCTTAGTCTAAGTCATGTTCAGATTATGAGTAGTTTAGCATTTGTGCTGTAAAGAGACATCGACAAGTTGAAATCTAGTGCATATATTCGTAGGATATCCTAAGGGAACAATAAGGTGGTTTATTAGTCCTAAGAATTAGAGGATGTTCGTTGGGATGAATATCTGATTCTTAGGAGAAGGACTATGAAATAAACCACAAGTCCAGGTGTAGAGTTACTCTGAGTAAATTAAATAGAGGGACATTCCAATCTTAGTACCAACTATACAAGAGGTTATACCACAGGACACTGCACCTCGTGTCACAGTAGATATGGACTGGGTCCTAAGTGAACATGAACTAGATCCCTAGACCTATGACAAGGATCATCCACTTTGAAGAGATAAATTTGGTTATATGGATTTGTCCAAAGGACGGATGATGTTGTGTGACAGAAATGTGGTGGTATTATTGTACTATGCGTAGATAATATTTTGATAGTTGGCAACAATGACGGAATATTGTCAGACATAAGGGTATGGTTGTCCACACAATTATGAAGGACTTGAGAGAAGAAAGACACATCCTTGGGGATCAAAGATCTAAGGGACCTCCAGACAAGGGTGATGGACTTATCTCAAGCTTCATATAAAACATTGTCCTAGCTCATTCTAGCATGGATACCTTCAAAAGAAAGTTTTGTACTTTTCAGTTTTGAAGCTACTCTATCTAAGAGATATGTTTGGATTATCAAAGGTTATAGAGTAGGTAATGACGGTTCCTTTAGCATCGTCTAGAGGAAGTCTCTTGTATGCTAGAAATGAGCCCAGATATCTGTAGTGCCGTGGGCATGAGTAACAGATATCGGAGTAACCTAGGTTAAGGAAATTGGAATGAGGTAAAAGCATGTATTAGTGCCTGAGAAGGACTAAGGACTATATGCTGATTTCCTGTAGGTTATATGGATACAGAATTCCAATCTAAATAGGGGCATATGTAAATATTCCTTGGGTTTTGTGATTGCTTTTAGGAGGTAGAACCATAGTATAGTAGAGTGTTGCACAGTGTCGCGTGATGGACCCTACTGTGGATACTCGATATTCTGGTAGCCTGCGAGCCAGCCAATATAGCTACATGGTTCAGAGACCTCAAGATGGACTTTGATGTGATTCCTGGTTTGTAAGGAACTATCAAGGGACCGGAGGAGGGTTCAGGGCCTCCTTGTTGGCCTCCTCCAACTTGATGAGTGATAACCGCTTTAGTCGTGTTACGGTTTCAAATACAATTAAAGTATCGAACTCCTCTAAACTAATATAGTATAGAGTAACTCGAGTCGTCTCTTTCAAGGAATGTAATGACAGGTAAATAATCTTAAGATTCCAAATTATTGCTTTTGGATTTTGGATATTAATCTGGGGGGTTGGATTTGAAAACTAAGACTACAAAATGAAACAACGAGGCAAGTATGAAATCTAATCCTGATTACTGAAAGACAATGCAAGTAAAGAGAATCTAATTTAACCTACCTACACTTGGCAAGGAAACGAAAGGCAACATAAAGGAAGCAATTAAAGAAATAGAGCATTAATGAAACTTAACCTGACCTAACCTAATTGCATAAAACCGAAAGACATAACCATAAGGAAACATAAAGCAATCAAATTAACACATCTTAAAAGAATCTAAGCTAAAGAAAATGTAAAATTGAAATCTATGTAATGGAAGGGACAATTCATTAAACATATGATAGGCATGAGTGAATTTAATCAAGGTGCGTGCAACTCTAAAACATGGGAGAACAATTTAATACAAGCATCAACAATTGAAACATAACAACTCAACAATCAACACAATCAACACGTGAAGAAAACCCAAAGCTCATATGAATCTTCGGAAGCGGGCTGATCGAAATTCGCTTGAAGGAACTACTGCCAGTGGGTGAAGAAGAGCTGCTGTGAATGAAGTGAAGAGGAACTGTTGCTGAATCTGGAAGAGATGGAAAAAAAACTGCTGATGAAGGATGGAGGAGCTGCGGCACTAGGGTCTCCGATCGGGAGAGCTGGAAGGTGTGCTAGGGTTGCGAATGTGGCTTGCGGGACTCATCTTCTGCCCTAGCGTGAGGTTGGTGGAGGTCGGTCGGGAGAAGGTCGAGTGGAAGCGGGGTTGATCCTCCTCTAGGGTTTGCCTTGTATTTGCCAAGAAGGATCGAGAATGAGGTAGCCGGCCGGAGGTGGTGAGGAGATGAAGTGAAAGGTGGCGCTCCGGCCGGTGGCTGTGTGATGGAGGGGCGATTGCGCGAGAGGGAGCTGAGTTGGGGTCGGTGTAATGCCCGCCCTTTTCCCACACCTCGTGGTGTGGCGAGATGGGCGTCGTTACGCTAAACATACATGTGCATAAAAAAAAACATCTTAATGCAGCGGAGTCATTTTTTTCTAAACATGCTTTTAACCATGCAACTAAACACATGGGACATCTATAGATAGCATCATATCATAACTTAACCATTCCATAGCTTATTCATAGTCATCATAGGTAGTATGTACTTATCCATAAACGTAGCATCATGAGTCTTAAGTCACCCATTAGTCATAATCATAAATCATAGCATAAAATTTAAGGAAACATTTTCACACCCAAGACATGCATTATGTGAGAATATAAGAATCTTTTGCCAAGTCACTGCTACACACACACATATGCTTCTGCCTCTCCTGCAGCTTCCTTTAATAGCCTCTTGCTTGATCTGCGATACGAGGAAAGTAAAACTATAAGCACATAGGCTTAGTAAAACCCTTTCCTACTCACTAAAACCATACGTTGCTTAAACATAAACATATCAAGTATCCAACATATCATAACTTCGAACATAACCATAAGCATAGACATGGCATAAGTCATAAGCATATAAACAATTAACATAACATGATTCTTAACATCACCATAGACCTACGACCTACTTAGCATGGCATAAATCTTAACATACATGAACCTGAACATATCTACGTGAACATGAAACATACTTATACATGGCATAATTCTTAGCATTTCATCACATAAGGCATACTTATACATGACATAATTCTTAGCATTTCATGAACATAAGACATACTTATACATGACATAATTCTTAGCATTTCATGACATAAGGCATACTTAGACATGACATAATTCTTAGCATTTCATGACATAAGGCATACTTAGACATGACATGATTCTTAGCATTCATGACATAAGGCATACTTAGACATGACATAATTTATGAGCATAAACACAAACATGAAATATACTTACTCTGGTGCGATGCATAACATGGATGTATGAATGAGTCAAATGCATGTACTACATAAGGATGCTTAATTTTTTAAAATCATACTTTTAAATGCTTAACATAAACATAACATCATTGGGGTCCCCGGCTTGTACCACATACATACATCATAAGCGCGCATCCCTAAGTAGATATGAGGTAGCTAGCCTCAACCTACTAGGGTAAGGACAGCATAGTCGGTAGTCCTAGAACCGGGGCGTTCTTAAGGTGCCCATCCCTGTTGCACAGCTTCGGTAGTGCCAGAACCGTGGACAGCTTCGGTAGTCCAGAACCGGGGCGTTCTTAAGGTACCCATCCCTTGGACCCTTACTTCGGTCCGGTACAAGCCTCATTCATAAAAAAATAAATATGCATGTTTCATCATTCATACTTGTCATTCATACTTATCATTCATACTTATTTCGTATCATCGTTATGCCTTCATCATTCATACTTATCATACATACTTATCATTCATACTTAAGGCATAACCATCATCTTCATTCATACTTATCATTATTTATTCATAACATAGGACATACATGCATAATCATGGTTCTAGTCATAACCTTATCCGGGTTCATCAAGCTTGCATGATCATGATACATAATAAACATACACCTCATACATGATACATTTCATCTAGCATACATAATCCTAGTATTCATCATAAGACATGGATGATAAGCTACATATAAACCTAACACTTACTACTAGGGTTCATAGCATTCATCATAAAACATGTATATACCTTCATGAATCATAAATCCATTATGAGCATTTATCAACATTCATGCATCATTATACTTATCATAACATACTCCTACATCAATTACATGTATTCATGGCATATGATCTAAATATTCATGATTAAAACATAACCTAACATCAACCATACAAAGTCATGTTATATAACACATAAACTAGGATTTTAGTCACATGGAGGCCCTTACATCATGCTTAAAAATGTACTAGCATCATGGTAACTTATAAACATGCATTCTTGAGACCTTAACCCAAACCAAACCCTAGGTTTGGGTCTTGGCCGAAAGTCCTAAAGGACCATGGGTCCATGGAAAATTTGCCTAGATCATGATTAACATCCCTTACTTACATATCATGCCATAGAAAAATCATTTAAACCCTTGATTGGACTTAACCCCAAACCCTAGGCCTGAGACAAGGGTTGGCCGAAACCCTAGAAGGGTAACAAGCCCATGGAAAAGTTCATTTAACACCATTCATACCCATAAGGTATCATAAGAAACATATTAATCATGCTTGGAGAGGTTGGAATTTTCCCCTAGCCCCTTGACCTTGATGTGGCCGAAACCCTAGAGGGTTATTAGGGTATCAAAACTTTCCCTAGATCATACTCTATGCCTTACATAACATCATGAAACATTTAAGAGCACAAAGGAAAATTTACATCATCCCTAAGCCCAAGCAATAGCCTTGGCCGAAACTTCCATAAGCCCTAACCACGGATTTTTCCAACATATCATGCCAACAAAAACTTAGATCATGATAAATATCTTGAAAGCTATCATACCACAGGTGAGGGGGTCTTACCTTGGGTTGCCTTTGATTTTTAGACCTTAAAAAGAAGGAGAATGGAAATCCCTTTGCCACTTGAACCCTTCTTGCCCTTGTAACCTTGGAAGGGAACCTAGATCTTCCAAATAGAGTCCTTGGTGGAACTTTTCTTAAGGGGGAGAACACTTGGAGTTTTCGGCCAAAGCAAGGAGGAAGAAGAAATGAAGAAGAGAAGGGAAGTTGTAACTTCCTTTCCATATTTATATCACTTTAAAAGGGGTAAATGAAGAGTCATGGTGTCTCTTCCCTTGATGACTCTTCATTTCCTACACCTTAACTAATATCCACTTCATTCCCTCATAGCACTCCCTTGCTAGGTGAATTGGTTAGTGCATGCTTGGTTGTACAAGAGGTCTAAGGTTCAATCCTTGGTGTATGCACTAATTTTTCTATTTTATTTTTAATTTATTTCCTATTATTTCGAAAATTCCTTAAAAATTCTCCCATAATTATGTTAATATTTCCCATTAAAATCCATCTATTTTTATATTAAATTCTACCTAAAATCCACCCATGATAATGGCACTAGAAAGCCCATATAAGGTCCCTTAGAACTTAGTTTCTCAATTTAAATGAGAGAACCATGGGTTTCTCGGCTAAGGTTCGTATTAATATTTCTAGATCTTTTGGAAAATTATCTAGACATGCTTAATGTTTTAAAGAAAATATTTAGAGAATTTTTTGGGTCGTTACAGTCGGCTGGGAGAAAGTCCAGTGAAGATGGATTGCGAGTGGATGAGGAAGATGGATAAGAGATGGTGGATCGGGCTCGAGCCGATGGAGAAGGGAGTTAGCCAGTCCTTGTGTGAGCTGATTCAGCCCTGCAGCTGGGTCCAGTCCAGCTTCTCTCCAGCAGTTCAGCCCAAGCCCAGCAGCCGGTTCAGCCTGGGTTCAGCCCCTTCATGGGTCCAAATTGGGTTGGCTGAATCGAACCATCTTCATTTGAATTGAACCAAGCCTTGGTCCAAGGTCCAATCTTTAATTCCCTACAAAAATTATGAAATAATACCAAAATTTAGAGGAAATTATAATAAGCTCCAAAAATAGATCCTAATCGTAAAATGCGATATAAACATGATTTAAACATACGATAGGATAAAAAATGCTAAATAAATGAGCAAATAAAATGACATGAAATGCTAGTTATCAATGAGCTGACTTATCACCTTGGCAAATATAACCTCCTCTGCAGAAGCCTGACATAGAGAGCATCAGTCAGAACTAATGTGCATAGAAGAAAAAGACGAACATACCTAGGGTGGGGTTGATCCACGTTACTTTAGGGCTAATGCTCGCCCGATATATAAGTTCTTCGCTTTGCACCAGCCCCGGGCCACTGAACTCCATACCAATGATAGGATGTATACTAAAAGTTTTGCCTTTTGGTTAAGGATACATCTACATTTTAAAGAGAATCAGAAAATCACACAGTGTATGTTTATATTAGTATGTGCACTAAACTTCTGATGCTTGGCATTGCAGATAACATGGTGTGTGGTGTCGCACAGAAGATCATGTTATCAGGTTCCTTGCCGAAGCAGAAGAAAGAGGCTCACAACCGAGATAGAGTTGGACAAACTATCGGGATGGTTGTAGTGTAATTAGGTGTGGTTTATCTTAACCATAGGATTACACTAGTGTACTTTGTGTACATTGAGTAGGACAAAAAGAGAGGTCATCCAATTTTTGTAGTACCTTAATAAATTGGATTAGACCTCGGATAATATTATGGAGTACTATCCCTTAATCCCGAAATAATGACGGACATATGTTATTAATTATTATATCTTTGATTTACCAATGGGCGAGATCTATTCCATTAGATAGATAGACCTGGTAAGTTGGGAGATAATATTAATAATATGATGATGTGCCGTTTATATTTGACGGAATTCATGTCCTGGTGAGTCAGTGTGATGATGCCCCCTTGGTGAGCTCAAAAGGATCGTCATGTCAAATCTTGCAAGTGGACCAGGGTTCGGCATGATGAAAAGGTTGAGTGGTACTAATTAAGGATCAAGAGGATAATTAATTTAATTATTAGTAAATTAAATTAATTATTGGGCATACGATATCTTAAACATGGGAGATGGACGACTCGTAATGTAACGACCTGGCCCATTTGGCGACCCCCTTATTTTTCTATGGATCGTCGACCATCGACCGTGTCGTTACCTTACTAGGTCTTCCCACCCATGCCAATGGATTTTTTCCTTCCCCAGGATTCGAACCCTAGACCTCCAAGCTTAAGTACTAGAGTTTATGAATCTTAGTAACCAATTGAGCCTTTTTTATTGTAACGACCCGACCCATTTGGCGACCCCCTTATTTTTCTTATGGTCGTCGACCGTGCCGTTACCTTACTAGGTCTTCCTACCCCTGGGCAGTGGATTTTTGCCTTCCCCAGGATTCAAACCCTAGACCTCCAATATTAATTACTAGAGTTTATGAATCCTAGTAACCACTTGAGCAGGCTCAATTAGTTACCAGGATTCATAAACTCTATTCGAATCCTGGGGAAGGCAAAAATCCACTGGCCATGGGTGGGAAGACCTAGTAAGGTAACGACACGGTCGACGGTCGACAACCATAAGAAAAATAAGGGGGTCGCCAAATGAGCCGGGTCGTTACACGTAATAGGTGGAGCCCATATGAAAATATGGGGGTTGGTGAGGAAGTACAATGAGATCCTTTAGTGGAATGAATCTCAATTAATGGATCGGGTTTGGATCCATTAGCGGGCCAAGAACCAACTCCTCCTCATGGTCCCTATCTTAGTCCAATAAATACCCCATAGGAGTCATGATACAAGGCCGGTTATTTAAGGAATTAATCTATGATTAATTGAGGGAATAATCTTTGATTATTTAAGGAATTAATCTCTGATTAATTGAAGGAATAATCTTTGGTTATTTAAGGAATTAATCTATGATTAATTGAGGGAATAATCCTTGAGTATTTAAGGAATTAATCTTTGATTAATTAAAGGAATTAGTCTCTAATTAATTAGAATATTTTCCAATTAATTCCCTATAAATATAACCTCCCTCTCCCTCTCTCTCTATCTCTCTCCTCTCTCTCTCTCTCCTAGGTCATGCACAAGAGAAGGAGAAGAAGGATCTTCTTCTCCTGTTTTGGTTCTTCCTTGTTGATGCATGTGGTGGCCGGTATCAAGGAGGACTCGACTCCATCTTGAGGAACACGACAGCAACTTTGAAGAGGAGAAATCAGCGGCGTGGGGAGAAAGAAAGGAGGCGCTCGGTGTGATGGTGGCTGGCGGTGAAGAAGCAAGAAGATGAGATTGGGAGAGGTTGAAGGGGAGTCTTCTCCTTTTGGTTCTCTTCCTAAGCTCCTCTTCTCCTCACCGTGATCACCCAACGAGCTACGGAGCTCTGCCGACGGCAAGCCTCTTGGGTTTTGCGGCGCCGGCGGTGGAAAGACTTGTGGTGTGTTTAGGGAAGCAGAAGAGGATTGATTCCTCATCTTTATCCAATTCTACTTCTTCATTGGCCTCTTCCTAGAACTACCTTGTGGCCGGCGATATTTGGTAACCTCGGTGGCCGGCTGTGCAAGGTGGTGGAGGAGCTAAGGTGCTGCGGTATAAACCCTAGCTCTAGGGTTTGTTGGCTAAAGGAGAGAAGAAGATAGGTGATTAATTTAAGGGCCTTGGTGACTCCACGACTTGGTAGATCGTCACCCACATGACGTCCAAGAGGGGAGGGTCATAAGATAGAAGACTGCGAGGTAAACAACGAGGTATATTTCTCCCGAGCTCCAGTTTTCTTTAGCTATATATTATTTGTGCCTTGTTGCTTTGTCTTGTCATTTAATGTGTGTTAGGTTATTATTTTGATTTGATATTATAGTCAATAATTTACTAACTGGAGCCCGAAGATAAACAGAAAAACTGGTGATCCAAATCGTCGTCTTTTCCGCGGTTAATTAATCCAGAAAGTTACGAGGCCTTGACCTCAATTTTGGCTAAGTTGTAACTTGGATTAATTAACACGGCGACAAGTCGGTCGTTAGAGGGACGGGTCTCTATTCGGATTAAATTTGTAATCCGTATCCATAGAGAAGTCTCTCAGACACGACCTTATGGTTGTCTTGGAAACCGCCAAGCCATACCTACAACCAGAAAGTACCTCCCTTGCATGTTGATACACCGGGCTACGAAGAAAGCTCTCCAGGAGAGGAGGAGTCGGCAAATCCGCTATCCAACACAGAGGACTGAAAGGTAATGACGGCAGACGGATGAAGAAGAATTTCTCCTTCCACCCCTTATGCGAGGAAGGAAATCCTCCTAAAAACCTATGGCCCGGACGGGCTGTGAAACTAAAAACCCCTCTCGATCCTATTGGGACGAAGAAGGAATGGAAGAGATGCGGAGTCAGAGGAAGATAGAAAAGTTTGAAGATGATATACGCTGCTCCCATCTGGGCGAAGGCATTGGGAGCCATTTGGTGAAGGGGGATGTCAAAATAAGAAGCTATGTTCGTGAAAAAGGGGGAATAGGGAAACGAAGCCCTAACTCCATTTCCCCAGGAAAAAGGTCAGCATGCCTGCAGGGGGTTCCACGGGCGTCTGACCCGCTTTGGTGATGACCATTGCCATCTCGGCCGGGACGCCATAGGCCTCGTTGGCCGCTTGCAAGGCTTCAGGTCTCACTCTAGAGGAAAGGGATTCATACCACTCCGCATGGTAGCTTTCCATAATCCTTAAGGAAGAAGACAATAAAGAAGACAAGAAAGAGACAAGTTACTCACGCGCAGCAGAAGCTCTACAAGGGAGGAAGATGAATTACGCCCAGTCGCTTAATTGAAAGTAGAGGCTAACGTCTGTCTTTTTCCTCTCTTATACCCCGGCAGCCACCTGCCCCTGCATAATGGGGAAATGACGCGTGGAAAGCAAGAAACCACCTCGCCCAGGCAGTCAATTGTCACGAGCCAGCCATACCGGCACACGATCATAAGGACTCGTGGAGATGGGCGTTAGAACACACGACAATAAGGCATTCGCGCGAGCACCCTGTTACCCTCGAAAAAGGGGCCAGTCACCTTTATAACGAGGAGATAAACGTCATTATCAACCTTCAAGAATCGGAGCAGTCTTTTTTTAAAAAAAGGAAGAAGGCACAAAAGGGGATTTTTAGGAACACGAGACGAAGATGATGCGATCCAAAAGCCCCTCATAACCTCTGATGGCTAGAAGGCGAAGGCTTGTGAGAACTCAGCTTCTTCATCTTTGCACTAGTCTGATCAGTCAGTCACACTTCCTTCGTTCAGACTTGAAGGGGAGGACTTGTGATAGGGTTGAATGAGCCCTGGCCAGGACGAAGGATGAAGAAGCTTCCCAACATAACAGCGGTAGGTTGAGACAACCCTCCTTCTTAGGTCCCGGGAATCCCCGAGGGCGATGCACCCGGGAGGGGCGACTGCAGATCCCTCTCGGGAGCACCCCGGGAGGTTAGGCCCCGAGAGCACCTCGGGAGCTATGACACATGAAAACCCCAAGCTCTCCTTGGGTGTGGAGTCCCCACAGTTACCGACCTCATACACTGACCCCCTCGGGGTACGAATAAGCACCCCCGTTAGAAAAGGTCTTCACGACCCCTGACTATTGCAACGGGCAGAAGCCGATAATGGCGCAGTCCATTTCAAAGGATATCCCGTAACCCCTGAAAGAGGGAGGAGACGTGGCTTAAGTGCGGGAGACGTGGCGCCAACTAAGGAGCATGTCTAGTCTGTTGTCATCGGTATAAAAGGTAGTCAAACCCCTCCGGTAAGGGGGAAGGCTCTCTTATTCTACATATTGTCTTTTCTTTCTCACTACCATTACTCTTCGAACGATCTACTAACATGAGCGTCGGAGTGGACTCCGTCAGACCCCTACCGGCGTGTCCCCTAACACTTGTGTTAACTTCGCAGGACCGCAAGTTCCTCCCTGGCGTAACAACTTCCACGCGGGCAGAACCTCGATGACTGGCCATCGCTGTCGACTCCTTCCGGAACAAATATATATATATATATATATATATATATATATATATATATATATATATATATATATATATATATATATATATATAAGAGATCATAGATAACATCATACACAAACAATTTTAAAATTTTTTAGTCTCTATTCTACATATAAAGATTCATGTAAAGATGATTTATTTCCTACTACAAAATATGCAAAGGATATTCATTCTCCTACATACAAATCAGAAAAAATTAACTTCACTTATGAAGCTAGTTTAAAAAAATCAACTTCACAAATAGAGCTGGTTTGAAAAAAAAATCAATTTTTTCAAATCGGCTCAACTAAATGGAGCTGATAGTCAAGCTGATTTTCTCAAATTAACTCCACTTAGAACCAACTCAATTTGTGGAGCTAATTTTTTTCAACTACACCAAATGTAGCTGGTTTGAAAATCAACTCCACCTCAATCAGCCCCACTTAGTAGAGTTGGTTTTTTATCAAGTGGAGCTGATTTTTTCAATCAACTCCATTTAGTAGAGTTGCTTTTTTCAAACCTTCAAACCAGCTCGACGTGGAACTAAAAAAAATAACTCCATTTGGTGGAACTAATTTTCAAACCAGCTCCAAGTGGAGTTGATTTTTCAAATCAACTTCATTTATGGAGTTATTTGTGGAGTTGATTTTTTCTAGTTTGTATGCATGAGAGAGAACATTCTTTGCATATTTTGTATGTAGGAATGAGAATCATCTTTGTATGTAGAAGAAAGATTTAAAAAGTTTAAAGTTACCTGTGTGTGCTGACCAGATCAGATGTTACCCCTATGGTTGCCCTTATAAGGGTGTGCAGACTATCAAATTCCTCTCTCTCTCTCTATATATATATATATATATATGACTGATAGAAATGAGTTATTGGTGAGGACATGTGGCATGGGAAAGCAAGCTACATGACAGTGCCGACCAAGCTAGAGACCCGAGGTCAGATCGGGAGCTCAAGCTCCCGAGACTATCTCGGGAGAATGGAGGAGGGCCCCAAGACCAGACTGGGAGCTTGGTTCCCCGAGACTATCTCAAGAGAATGGAGGAAGGCCCTCGAGGCCAGACTGGGAACTCAAGCTCCTGAGACTATCTCGGGGGAATGAGGAAAGTCCTCGAACATAGACTAACTCAGGAGAGTGAAGCCCAAAGAGCAGCTTACGGATAAGAGAACAAAGCTTCAAGTACCCCTCCCCTCCTTCCAAAACAGGAAATTCAACAGGTAATTATTGCTTGTAATGCATGGTAATGATGGTCTTAATTAGTCATGGTGACCGCTACCAGTCATCATGGAGAGCACAGCTATAAATAATCGATGATCATGAAACGTTGGGGGGGGGGGGGAGGGGGGAGGTGGAGATACGTGCGGGGGGGGGGGGGGGGNTCCTTGGAGAAGGTATACCGAACGTAGCCTCAGAGCGATGAGGGGTAAGAGGCAGGAGGCACGGCGCTGAGTAGGGTACGATAGATGGGCCAGGAGCACCGTTGTCAGTTCTGGAGGAAGCCTCTTCAAAAAGATGACCCTCCTGTGATTGCTCCTTAAATTGTATAGATTGAAAACCTGATGTGACTGCCTTCTCAGCTGCTTGTATCCTCTGACGCAGTTGGGCACTAGTGAATTCTAGCTCTTCTGATCTCACCCTCTTGCCTTTGGCAGTGTCATGGGAGTCGAGAACTCTAGGCGAGGGAGGAAGGGTGCGGACCTCCCTGACAGACGACTCGGTCTCACCCTCGGGCTCCGTAACGGACCTCCGGTAATGTTTGGAGAGGGGAATAGCATCCTCCTCTTCCTCAAAAGCCCGGGTTGAAAGGGTTCTCCTCCTTAGAAGGGCTAGAGGAGTCAAATGCTTTGCAGCTCACTCTCTTCCTCCTCCTCATCAAATAGGATGAGTTGTCTTCATTCAGCAGGGAGAGGGTCTGCTTTTTTGGTTGGCGTTGTCGCTGACCTAGGAACCCGAGCTGGTGGTTCCCCATCACCTCCTGCTCCAGCGGAGGCAGAAGAAGGATCGACCTTTGGAGCATCAGGTAGCTTGGGGGCAGGAGGCTCTTGACTTTGAGTTCGCTCAAAGTCTTCGGAGGTTAGATCGCTGAGGCCGTAGGAGCTGGCGGGGGAGCGAGAGCCCTCTCATATGTGAGCTCCCACTTGAGCAGCTTACTCATCGCCCGAGCAAGCATGATGGCTTATGCAACATACAAACAATAGAATATCGGTTAGAATAGATAAATATTTAATAAAATAGTAAACTTACGAAGGTCATGGCTAAGGCTAGTGACTTTAAGGCTAATCTCAGCCTAATACAGAAGCTCTTTGCATCGATCTAGATTAGGGTCATAGAACTCCATTCCAGCTAAGATGCTCTTGCCCCGCTGGTACCCCTGATCTTGCTAGAAGTCGCCCAAATCTGGAGGAGAGGGTAAATCTTCTCGCCAACGAATCAGACACAAAGGATGCTTATAAAGCTGAATAAAAAAGAATCGCTCCTTCCACCCCTTATGGGAAGAAGGGAGGTAACCTATAAATTTATGGCTGGGACGAACAGTAAAACTAAAGGCACCCCTAGACGCCAACTTGGGGAGGAAGAAGGGAGTCAAGGGTATGTCGAACAGTATAAATAGGATAAACACCCCGCCCATCTGAGCGAAGGCGTTTGGAGCCATTTGGTGTAAGGGAACATTGAAATACTTAGCGATGACCATGAAAAAAAGGAGGGATTAGAAAATAGAGGCTGAACTCTACTTGCCCTAGGAAGAATGTGTAAACCCCTAAGAGGCGTTCTACAGTAGACTGGTCGATCTAGGAACCCTAACTTCTAACTCCATCGGGATGTCATAGGTCTCAGAAGCGGCTCTCAGGGTATTAGGTTTATCCATTGATGAAGTGGCTTCGTACCACTCTGATGATAAGTCCCCTCTCCTTCAGGTTTCTCCTCCTTAACCTGACCTTTTTTTTCCCTTTCCTTCCTTGCCCATGATCTTAAAGAAAAGGAGAAGATGGAGGCAGATAGGGCTTACATGAGAAGGAGAAGCTCTAGCAAGAGAAGCTCTAGCAAGCAAAGGCAGAAGGCACAATTTCTAATAGTCGGCAGTGCAAGAAGACGGAAGGTCGCCTCTACCTCCCCTTTTTATAGGGAAGGAGCAACTATAGTGCGAAGGAATAGATGCACGATGCGTGAATGGTGAGAGCCGCAAATCTCGAGGCATTGCAGTTTATTATATTTGTCGGTTGGTATGACCCGACTAAGCGTATCAGAGGGAAATCACGTAGAAAGGACCCTGCCATGTGGCAGCAATCCGTTCGCACTAAAACTCTCTTGTCATTAATATACCTCATGCACCCTTAATGGGTGATGGACAACCATCACTATAGGGCCTCAGAACTAGTAAATACTCTTGGATTGACTCAAATGATCACGTTGGACCAAGGGACGAATGTTTTGATTCCTAGGACCTGACAAGTCATTATGGAAGAAGGAATGGTAATGTGTGTCCCGCATATACTGTGCTTCCTCTCATCATGCCATCAACCTAATCAGTCGGCCCACTTCCTTTGATTAGACTTGAAAGGGGGGACTTATGATAGGGATGAGTAATTAGAGAGGACACGTGGCACGGGAAAGCTACATGGCAGTGTCGACCAAGCTAGAGACCTAAGATCAGACCGGGAGCTCAAACTCCTAAAACTATCTCAGGAGAATGGAGGAGGGCCCCGAGGCCAGACCGGGAGCTTAGTTCCTGAGACTATCTCGAGAGAATGGAGGAAGATCCCCGAGGCTAGACTGGGAGCTCGAGCTCCTAACACAATCTCGGGGGAATGAGGAAGGTCTCCGAACTCAGTCTGGGAGGTCAGACTCTGAGACTAACTCGGGAGAGTGGAGCCCAAAGAACAGCTTAGGGATATGAGAACAAAGCTTCAAGTACCCTCTCCTCCTTCTAGAAGAGAAAATTCAATAGGTAATTATTGTTTGTAATGCATAGTAATGATGATCTTAATAGTCACGGTGGTTGTTACCAGTCATCATGGAGAGGAGAATAGCTATCAAATAACCGATGACCATGAAACGTGGGGTGGAGGTGGAGATACGTGGGGGGGGGGGGGATGTGTCAGAATATAAGATCCTTCGACACCCAGGTAAAGGGGGTAAGATTTTGGAACTCGAATACTTTGGTTTCTCATTTTCCTCCCTAGAAGAAAGATTTCTAACTTGAGTGTCGGAGAGGGATCCACTAGAACTTCTTCCGGTGCATCCCCTTTACGTTCGTGTTAATTTCGCAGGCGTTGGCATCCTCTCCTCGTCGTCGTCATCCTGGGCTATGCTTTGGTGATTCGTCATCCCCATTGTTCACTTCTGGAACAATGACTATTATTTTGGAGAACCTACTATAATATAAACTTACTCACCATTAGAGCTCATACTCATTCGGGTAATGTCCGAGCTAGTAGTTCTCGTAATTTATCTATTCCGTATTAACTCTGGACGGATTTGTTAGTAAGGAGCCCTAGAGCCAATTATGTGATGATTGACTAGGGACTTTTTGTATCATATTCTATCATTATTAAAGGCAAAGTTATTATACTTACTGTATTTTTGTGTCAAATAACTAAGTATAATAATATCCTTCTGTTGTAGGTTCTTATCAACATTATATCGATTGGTTGAATCGATAGTGAGATAATGTAGAGAACACTACACTAAATTATTCCTAGTCAAGCATTAATATTCAGGGACAATATTAATGCATGGAGACTAGTATGTAGGTCAATTGATGACTTGAGCTCACAAGTCATGGATATGTGATATCAAGTTGACACATGGGTATACATTAGAGAATGTGTACTGAATTGACCCGCCATGAGAAAGTTTCATAGATTGTCATATGAGTGTCATAACCTTTCTCATGTGACTATTGGTATGAATAGTCCTTAGACTTGAAGTCACTACGGTTCCCTATATAAGGAGTTATGTACTTTGGTATCGTCAAACGTCACCCGTAACAGGGTAGACTATAAAGGCGATCACTGGCTATGTAATGAATTATGCGGAGGGATATGAGTGATGTAGATGGGATCTATCCCTCCCATATGACGGGAGTGATATCTGTGGGCTCCTTGATCGAGTAGGACTGCTAAAACGCATGGTCATGCTCAAATGAGTCAATATGAGATATTGAGCTCATTTGTTTGAGTGAGTCTACTCGGGGATCAAGAAACACAAAGATTGATTGAGGATGACACGGTCTATGCCTCATTGGTCAATCTAGATATCAAGGATAGAAGGACAAGGTCATACATAATCATAGTCACGGAGGTTTAGTCGGATCTCGACTTTTCTTGTTACTTGGGTAACAATGATACATTGCTAGATGCTGCTCATTGCTTATGTGTCTAAGGTGTTTAGGCGCAATGCCAACGTCACGAGAACCTATTGGGTCACACACTAAGGACATGATGCTTTCAAAAATCTGAGTGGGAGCCCGAGTTGGGAATCCGGGAAGTCTGATCGGGAGTCCGAGTTGGGAACTTGGGAGATTCAATCGGGAGATCCGATCGGGAGATCTGATTGAGAGCTTGAGGTGGGAACTCGAGAAATCTGATCAGGAGATCTGATCGGGAGATTTGATCGGGAGCTCGAGTTGTGAACTCGGGAGACTCTGGTCAGGAGCTCGGGTCAGGAGCTCAGGGACTTGGTCGGGAGCTTGGCACTCGGCAGACTGAGTCGGGCGCTCGGCGCTTGGCAGACTGGGTCGGGAGCTCGGCAGACTAGGTCGGGTGCTCGGCAACTTGCTCGGCACACTTGGTCGGGAGACCTGGTCGGAAGCCCAAGTGCCCCGGTCGAAATTGCATGGAGAAATTCATTAAAGTGTTTAATGAAAGAAAGAGAAAAGTCTCTCATCATTGGATGAAGAGAAGGTGAAGAGTCACATGAAAAGATATGCTCTTTATTGGCATTAATGAAGGAAAGTCAAAGAGACAAAAGAGTCTTCATATTCATGGGATGAGTATAAATAGAGTCTTGTGATTTTTGAATGAGGGGTGATTGCTTTCTCTTCTTCCCTTCCTCTCTCCTTCCTCTTCTCCTCCTTGGCCGAAACCCTTGTTGGGTTCTCGGTGGTCTTGTGAACTACCTCAAGTTGCTAGCACAACTAAGGTAGTTATTCCCGAAGTTGAGAGATTGTGTCCGTGTGGATACGAATAGAGGCACGGACACTTGAACGTGCAAGAGATCCGGCGCATCTTGGACGAGCGGGATAAGCAAATGGCATGCTCCAAAGGTATACACTTTAGATAGATCTATTAGATAGATGAACTTTGTACGAGTTTTCTTTCACATGGATCGCTTTGTTGATGCAGTCTGACCCTGATTGTTATTTTGGTGTTGACACCGATTTTAGTTTAGGTTAATGAGATGAGTCTAGTTTAAGTCCTAGTCGGGGACTGGGCATGACTCCCGGTGAGTGAGGCCGGGTGGATGAAACCCTGGCTTAGGAAGCCAGGTCCTAGCTTGGGAAGCTAGGTTGGATGAAATCCTGGTGAGTGAAGTCAGGTCCTAGCTTGGGAAGCTAGGTGATTGAAATCCTGGTGAGTGAAGCCAAGTGCTAGCTTGGGAAGCTCGGTTGGATGAAAGCCTAGTGAGTGAAGCCAGGTCCTAGCTTGGGAAGCTATGTTGGATGAAAGCCTGGTGAGTGAAGCCAGGTCCTAGCTTGGGAAGCTAGGTTGGATGAAACCCTGGTGAGTGAAGCTAGGTCCTAGCTTGGGATGCTAGGTTGAATGAAGTCCCAGTGAGTAATGCTGGGCACGGAGTCTTGGTCCAGGGGACTGAGCACGAGTCAGAGAAGGCTGGGAGCCCATTTTCTTGACTTATGGTGGAGTTGACCTTGGCTGGATCAGTCTGGTGACCGATCAGGGAGAGGTTGGATGAGTTCACAATGTTTCTGCAAGGAACTTTGATCGGTCAGATTGACCGATCAAATAGTCGCGAGAAACTCATCTTGACCGATCAGGATGGACCCTGATCGGTCAGGGAGTGCTCTGATCGGTCGGGTGACCGATCAAAGGCTTTGGCCTGCAAAGGCTGGAGTTCCTCCAGCATATGTTGAATCAGTCCGGTGACCGATCCACGATCGGTGATCGGTCAGGGTGACCGATTATAAGAAACTCACGATTCCCAATTTCTCATCGTGGACTGATCAAGCTTCAGGACTTATCCTGATCGGTCTGGTGACCGATCAGGGCCATCTCTGATCAGTCTGGTGACCGATCAGTAGCTGACAGCTTTAATTCAAAAACGTTGTCAGAGTTCTGATTGCATTCCGATTTCTACTGATACACTACTGATCTCTGTTCTGATTCTTCTGATACTTGATCTTCTGTTGATTTGGTGTGCTAATCATCTGCTAAGTGTGCAGATAACTCAGGGATCATCCAAGGAGGGTCAACTGGAGTCTTTTGCTACATCAGGTTTGGCAGTTTTCCTTCTCAGGTTTTAACGGACAACTGCGCCACTGAGATGCTGACTGGGGCTCGGCTGAGGGCAGCTCAGGGAGTCCAGAAGAGGTTAGGGTAGCTGGGCAGTTGCAATTGAGCAGCTGGGAGCTATAGAGGGGTGGCTGTGACCTGGCGATCAGTGGGCAAAGGCTTAAGAGCTTGGTGGCGTAGAAGTCTCTGCAACAATTTTTTGAAGAACTCTCGATCCATCTCTTTGAGCAAGAATCTATGAATCACTTGAGCGACAACTCTCATCATACTCTTGAGAAAATACTCTGATACTTGAGCACTTGGAAGAGATAAGGAGCTTGGCGAGTCCATTAGCAAGCAGACACGAAGAGCTGGGAGTTCTTGCGCGAGGGTTGTGCTGGGTGGAGGTTGGTGTAGAGCTCTTGTGTTCTTTCGTTCCTAGTGCTCAGTAAGCCTCCCTGTTTCATTGTTCTTAAGTTTATATCTTTGTTGAAACTGTTGTGGAGAGGTTTCTCCACCGAGAAGGAGGTTCAGTTGATATCCGGATTTTCCGGGGCTTGGTCTGCCGACGATCAAGGGATCGCCCACCTTACGGGCACGCTAAGGAGTAGGGGCAAGTTATCCCCGAACCTTGTAAATCCTCTTTGTTAGCGTCTTGAGCTTGTGCTTAATTTAGGGTTTTAGTTTCTGCAACTTTGTTTCTCTGTTTTTGTATTGCTTCCACTGATGCTGCTAACCCTTGAAGTGCAGAAGTTTTAAAAGATCAAAGAAGTTTGTGTCTGGCTACATTAACCCCCCCCTTCTCTAGCCATCCAAGCACCAATAAGTGGTATCAGAGCTTGGGGCTATGTTCGAGCGGATTAACACCCGAGTGTCAACAAGAATGGCTTTGAGAGAAGGATTTGGCACCACTCGACCTCCCTTCTTCGATGGATCAGATTTTCAATATTGGGGGTCTCGCATGGAGTACTACCTTAAGGCCGATATTGGAATGTGGTTCTTCGTGAAGGAAGGCTTCACCCCTCCAAGAGACGCGGAGGGAAAAGAGTTATAGTCCTCACGGTGGTCGGCTTAGCAAACCCGCAAAGGAGAAGCCGATGCGAAGGCGGTGGTGACCTTGCAATGTGGAATGAACAAAGACCAACTAATCAAAGTTCGTCCCTTCACAAGCGCCAAGGATTTGTGGAACAAGCTCATCGAGCTTCATGAGGGTACCCGAGACTCAAGGATAGCTAAGAGGGACTTGTTCCTCAATCAACTACAAAATCTCTCCATGAAGGAGAGTGAAACGGTAAGTGAACTTCATAGTAGATTCAAAGAAGTTCTCAACGGTCTCCACTCCATTGACGAAAAGGTCGAGAACCGCGACCTTGTGAGGTACTTCCTAAAAGCTTTTCCAAGGAATGCCTTGTAGTCATCCATGGTGGATGCCTACAAGGTTTCTAAGGACTTTCCAATTGTAAAATTGGATGATTTAGTTTGTGAAATGGAGCTGCACGAAATGTCTAACAAAGGCCCCAAGGAGAAGGGGATTGCTCTTGTGGCAGGGGACAAGACCAAGAAAAAGGAGAAGAAGAAGGAGAAGGAGGTTTCTTCGTCTTCATCCGAATCCGAGTCTGAGTCCGAGTCCGAGTCCGAGGAGGATGGCAGCGAGTCTTCTTCCTCCGAGATGGCCAACTTTGTAAGGAGGATGATGAGGAAGAGCTAGCGCTATAAGGGCAAAGGTAACTCTAGTGAAGTTAAAATTGATAAAGCTAATATCACTTGCTTTGAGTGTGGCAAGAAAGGGCACTTCAAGAAGGATTGCCCAAAGCTGAAGAAGAAGGAGGAGAAATCAATGAAGAAGAAGAAGGCCTTGAAGGCCACTTGGGATGAATCATCCTTTAATTCATTCGAAGAAGAAAAGGAGGAGAAGAATACCCGCCATGTAGCACTCATGGCCATTGAAGATCAAGAAAGCAGTGATGAATCCATGGACTTTTCAAACGCGACTTCATCATCTTCGGATGATGAAGAGGTAATTTCTCCCGAACTAGACAAATGTTATAGAACCATTGCATGTTTAACCGAATTGTTAAAGAAGTCAAAAGAAAATGTTAAATCATTGAAAGTAGAAGTAGAACAATTGAAATCCTCTAAGGATGAGGATATTGATGATTTGCATGTAGAGATGCTAGAAGATGAGAACAAATCTTTGAAGAGTGAGGTTGAGAGACTCATGAGTGTTCTTGAGAAGTTCTCAACTAGCTCCAAGACCTTAGATATGATTCTAAATGCACAAAGGGCGGTTTACAACAAGGCCGGTATAGGTTACCAACATAAAGAACCATCATTTATTTCCTTGATGTCTAGGACTGATGTTAGACCACTTAAGACTCCTAGGGTTCAAAGGAAAGTGGTCATGGCATGGGTGCCTAAGTCTTGCATTGTAGGTGTCTTAGGTCCCAAGATTTGGGTACCTAAATCTTCTATCTTTCGTATTGTGTAGGTCGTGATTGAGGGGGAGCATCTATCAATTTGGTTCGTTGATAGTAGGTGCTCCAAACATATGACCGGTGATAGATCCTTATTCACTACCCTTCAAAGAAAAAGTAGAGGTAATGTTTCCTTTGGTAACAATGGTAGTCTTAAGGTTGTAGGGATAGGAGACATTCAAATATCCGAATGTCTTAGGATTAAGAATGCCCTACTAGTCAAGGGGATGACATTTAATCTCCTAAGTGTCAGGCAATTGTGTGATATGGGTTACACAATTGATTTTCAATCAAGTCAAAGTCTAGTCAGACAACATTATACATTTAACACGGTACTAGTATGCACAAGGATAGATAATATTTACCAAGTTTCCTTTAAAAGTGCTATTAATGTTTCTGTTAAGTGTTTCATGTCAAGAGCAGATGAGTCCACCCTTTGGCACTGGAGACTAGCACACGTGAACATGAAGAATATCAGGAAATTGGCCAACAAGGGACTAGTTCGTGGCTTACCAAGCATCAAGTACGAAAAGGACAAACTTTGTGATGCATGTCAAATGGGTAAGTAAACGAAATCTACACATAAAGGTAAAAGCGCTGTAAGTACTTCTACCGCTTTGGATTTAATTCACATGGACTTGTTTGATTGTAGTATAATTATATCTTTGAGTGGTAGTAGATATTGTTTTGTGATCATTGATGATTTTACTAGATATACATGGACATATTTTCTAAAATATAAGGATCAAACCTTAGATGTTTTTATTTCATTTTGTAGAAGAGTTGAAAATGAAAAATCATCAACAATTAAAACAATTAGGAGTGATCATAGAAGAGAATTTCAAAATCAAAGATTTTTAGAGTTTTGTCAAAAGAGAGGATATAGACACGAGTTCTCTACTCCTAGAACACCACAACAAAATGGTGTTGTAGAGAGGAAGAACCGAGTCTTACAAGAGGCTGCTCGAAGCATGCTAAATGAGTACCCGTTACCGAGTTACTTATGGGCTGAAGCTGTGAACACAGCTTGCTATGTGCAAAACCGAGCCCTCATACATAGATTCTTAGGGAAGACTCCTCTTGAACTTTGGTTTGGAAAACCACCTACAGTTAAACATCTAAGGGTGTTTGGTTGTAAGGTGTTTATTCTAAACACCAAGGACCATCTTGGAAAGTTCACAGCAAAAGCTGATGAAGGGATACTGGTCGAGTACTCCCATGTCAGCAAAGCTTATCGAGTCTATAACAAGAAGTCCAGATTAGTTGAAGAGTCTTCTGATGTTGTTTTTGAGGAAATTCCTAAAGCAAATGATCAGTCAGAAGATGTAGAAGGAGTTCAATTCGAACTTAGGCAACTAGGTTTGAATGAGAGTCCGGTTGTTGGAGATAGTGCTGATGAGTCTGATGACGGTGAGCCTAGACAACCAATAGATCAGCCGGATCCTGAGGCTGAGCTTGTGTCTAGTGACACCATCCAAGAAGCACCACCAACACCAAGGCAAACTAGGTTAGCCTCTAGTCATCCCCAAGACCAAATTATTGGACACATCCATCATGGGGTTAGAACTAGATCATTCTTTAGGAATGAGGCTAATGAAGTTGTCCTAATTTCCGAAATTGAACCTAGAATAATTGACGAGGCATTAAATGATCCCGATTGGATCATTGCCATGCAAGATGAATTAGGTCAATTTGAGAGAAGCCAAGTTTGGGACTTAGTCCCTAGACCTAAGAAGACCACCATTGTTGGAACCAAATGTGTCTTCAAAAACAAATTGAACCATAAGAGAGAAATCGTAAGAAACAAGATACGCTTAGTAGCCAAGGGCTACAGTCAAGTCGAAGGCCTTGATTACGATGAGACCTATGCTCCTGTGGCACGATTAGAATCCATCCGATTGATACTTGCATTTGTAGCACATCGAGGTTTCAAGTTCTATCAAATGGATGTCAAATCGGCCTTCCTAAACGGTTTAATAAAAGAAGAGGTCTATGTCGAACAACCTCTGGGGTTTGAGAGTTCCGAATTTCCAAACCACGTGTTCAAGCTCAAGAAGGCGCTCTATGGCCTTAAACAAGCACCTTGAGCTTGGTATGAACGGTTGTCGACATTTCTCATTGAAAAAGACTTTGTGAGAGGACAAATAGACCCTACACTATTTCTACGAAGAGATGGTGACAACATGTTTGTAGCCCAAGTGTATGTCGATGACATAATTTGTGGCTCAAACAATAAGGGCGACTTGAATGAGTTTATTGGACACATGGAGAGTGAATTTGAGATGAGTCTAGTGGGAGAGTTGACTTTCTTCCTTGGACTCGAGATCAAACAAACTCGAGACGGAATCCATGTGCACCAATCAAAATACACTCAAGAGATGCTCCGAAAATTTAAAATGAGTGATTTCAAAGAGGTAACCACTCCCATGGCTACAAACACACGGTTAAACAATGATGAGAGTGATAAGCCTGTCGACCTAACTCAATATCGGAGCATGATAGGTAGTTTGCTATACCTCACAGCTAGTCGACTTGATATTCTTTTTGCTGTAGGTATGCACACTAGGTACCAAGTCTGTGCCAAGGAATCTCATTTTATTGTTGTCAAAAGAATTCTGAGATATTTTAAGGGCACAATTGGAGTTGGTCTTTGGTACCCCCGTACCGAATCATTTGACCTAATTGGCTATACCGATTCCGACTATGCTGGGTGCAAGTTGGATCGAAAGAGCACAAGTGGGGGTTGCCAATTCTTAGGATCATCATTCGTTAGTTGGTCAAGTCGGAAGCAACATTGTGTTGCTCTCTCCACGTCTGAGGTAGAATATATCGCCATGGGAGAGAGTGTATCGCAATTGTTGTGGATGATTCATATGCTAGAGGACTATGGATTAACCTACAAGGGTGTGCAAGTGTTGTGTGACAACATTGTTGGAAATTCTAGGCCGCAAAAACCGCTTTTTGCGTTGCGGAAACCCCAGAATCTCGGCCACGGATCCGTGCGAACTTATAAAACAAATACGAGTACGAGTTTAATATCTAAATCTACACTAGATCTACATGATAAGGTCATTACCCTTGACGCGTAGCCCTTCGCTTTCCCGCTTGTCCAAGAGGCCGCCGGATCTCGTAGAGTATCAAAGTAGACACTCCTCTATACGTATCCACGCGAACAGATAGATGGATCGAAAACTTAGGTGTGCTAGCACCCTCTGTGTTTTTGGCCAAGAAGAGGAGAGGAAGAAGAAAAATCCACCAAAACTCCAAGAGAGAAAAATGAAAAGCAACCCACAAAAAGGGAACAAAATCCCTTTTTGTTCTCTCTTGTGGCCGGCCACTTAATGGCCATTAATGGCCATTAAGTGGTCGGCCATAATGGCTACTAATTGCCATTAGGTGGCCTTCCATATCCCCTTTCAATTTGAATTCGAAATTCAAATGGGGGGAAACCAAGTCATCACTCGGTCAAACAAAGGTGAGGTGGGTTTTGGTCAAGTCAAACTTGCCTTTTATGGACTTTCCATAAATAGTCAAGTCAAACTTGACTCCATTTCTTCTCCCATGTCAAGTCTAACTTGAAGTGGAACCAAGTCAAGTCAAACTTGATTTGGATTTAGGTCAAGTCAAACTTGCCTTTTATGGACTTTCCATATTTAGCCAAGTCAAACTTGACTTCAATTTTTCTCCATCTATTTGTTCTTTGCGTGTGACCCTATAGGTTCTTGTAACGTTGGCAATGCTTCTAACCTCTTAGAAACATAAGCAATGAGCGGTATCTAGCAACACATCATTGCTACCCAAGTTACAAGAATGTTGAGATCCAACATCACCTTGTGACTAATAATTGTGACTCTCACAATATATGATAATGTCCCTCTATCCTTGATATCTAGATTGACTCAATTGAGGCATAGACCGTGTCATCCTCGAGTCAATCTATACCTTGAACTCCAAGTAGACACACACTAATCAAATGAGCTCAATATCTCATATTGACTCACTTGGGCATGGCCATGCACTTTGTGGTCTAACTCTATCAAGAATATGATATCACTCCCGTCATATAGGAGGGATAGATCCCATCTACATCACTCACATCCCTCTCCATAATTTGTTACATACCCAGTAATCGCCTTTATAGTCCACCCATTTACGGGTGACGTTTGACGAAGCCAAAGTACGTAACTCCTTATGTAGGAATCCATGGTGACTTCAGGTCCAAGGACTAATAGTCATACTAATAGCCACATGAGAAAGTATATGACACTCATATAACGATCCATGATACTTTCTCATGGCGGGTCATTCAGTATACATTCTCCAATGCATACCCATGTGTCAACTTGATATCTCTATATCCATGACTTGTGAGATCAAGTCATCATGTTGACTCACATGCTAGTCTCTACGTATTAACATTGTCCCTGAATGTTGATACTCGACTAGGAATTATTTAGAGTAGTGTTCTCTATATCATCTCACTATCGATTCAACCAATCGATTGATATAGATAAGAACCTTCTACTCAAGGACATTATTATACTTAGCTAATTGGCACAAATACACGTAAGTATAATAACCATAAAACATGCCTTTATTTATACATAGGAATATGATACAAATTAGTCCATACAATCATTACATGATCGGCTCTAGGGCTCTCACCAACAAACATAAGTACATAAACCTAACAATGAATCCAGTCTATCATTCTAGGACTAAGCACATTGAAGTACGCCACCACTTCATTAGGGATCATGTTGTTAGAGGAGATATTGTACTCTCACATATAGAGTCAAAGTCAAACCTAGCTGACATTTTCACTAAACCACTCCCCGAGAATGAATTTAGTTTCTTACAGAGGGAATTGGGTACGTGTCGTGCTTCATAGGATTGAAAAGCATACAAAACCCTTCATGATCATTTCAAATTGTTGGGAACAATTATTGGGCAACTTGGGGACATCTCACACAAACTATAAGGTTTAACAAAATGTTTTTGTTTTCTAGAAATGGGGTGAAATGTTAGGATCAACCTAATTACTCAAAATGTTAATGCATCCCTTGAGAAATTAGGTTGACGAGACAATAATCATTAAGTTGACCAAGTATGGGGAAAACCAATGAATAATACATATGTATTTGGCTCCATGATCATACTTGGACATTCCAATCAAGGAAACTTGATTGAAGACTTTATTTTGATACAAACTTGCTTCAAATTGGTTGGACGTTTTGATTGAGTGTGTCTTCACTTGGGTGGAGCAAATTGATTTGTTAAACTCATAAGGACCTTTGATTCTTGTTAAAGGATCAATTCTAGTCGAGAAACCATCTCCAATATCCATCTGTTCGATAAGAAGTCTGAAACTTAATATTCTGAATCGTATCAGAAAATTTCTGATACTTGATCGGTCCTCAGACCGATCAGGAGAAGGCTGATCGGTTCACAGACCGATCAGAGAGCTCACAGAAAGTTCAGACCTCTCTATTCGATCCCTAATCGGTCACTGGACCGATCAGGAGTTGGCCTAATCGGTCCAATTGACCGATCAAGCTATTTCGTGAGAAATCATAGAAATTTCTCTATGTTGGCCTAGATTGATCCACTGACCGATCTGGCCCCCTTGGTGATCGGCCAACCGACCGATCAGGAGGGTCACAGAAAATCTCACGAACTCTCTGTTCGCTCACTGATCGATGGGCAGACCGATCAGGGTCTTCCCTGATCAGTCACCCGACCGATCAGGACCCAGCCAGATCGATCAGGATGGAGCCTGATCGGTCTGGGAATTCCATGATCGAACGGTCGATCGATCGTTCGCATTAAATTTTGGTTGGTGGATCGGTCTACCAACCTATTAACTTTCTCTACTCCCTTCATCTCCAACCCTAGGCGCCGAACAACCCTTCCATCTCCTTCTTCATGCGCCAGTTTTTTCTTAGAAGTTTTCTTCGAGCCCTCCCCTGTGAGCTCTCTGCGATCTGTGAGGTTCGTGAGTCCTTTGTAACTTCATCTCTGTGAGGTTGCACTCGAGTCTCTGCTTCCTGCGGTGTGTGAGATCTTGCTGTGAGTTCCTCCCTGCTGCACAAGTCCTCTGCATCGCTTCATTCTCGGCGCAGCCTCTTCTTCCAACTTCTTGAGACGTGTTCTTCCCCACACGATCCAACCAACCTACTGTCATGGCACCCAAGTAAGGAGTTTTGTTTCGATTTTAACTTGCTGCTTAGTTCATTAAGTATGATTTTTGCACTAATAAGTGGTTTAACTTGTGTCGTGCACTTCTCTTACTTCCATTGTTGTGTGGTATCTAATGTTGTGACCTTAACCTTACCATTTTTTCCATGTCGTAACCTTGTCTTGAGCCTAAACCTCACTGATTATTGATCAAACCATATTCCATTGATTAAACTTTTATTCACTGATCATTATGTGTTTGATTCATTAATCCAATTTGTTGCCATTGATCTTTATCAAATGTTTAGAAAATCTACCAAGGGCAAAGAACCTATTGAAGGAACTTCAAAGGGGAAGGGTTCCTCATCCTCTAGATCCTCCCAAAGGCCTCAACCTTCCTGTGATTCATGGTTTCCCAATGGTCACTTCGAATTGGCCTTTCACAGTCGCACTTTCAAACTACTACCTTGTCGAACTGTGGATAGGGCGTTTGTTTACGAACATTGTCCGACAGTGCGACAGATCATCGACTTTTACGAATTAGAATCTATCCTCTTTCTTGAGAGACCGATCAATTTTGATTTGGTCTCTGAATTTCATAACAACATGGTCAATGGTGAAGGTTCGGGGTATAGGACCCGAGTCGCCCGAACCAACCTCGATTTCACTTTATCCTCTTTCACTGCCTTTCTGGCCTATCGAAGATCAAACAATGACTTTCCGTTATTTCCTTATGTTCAAGATCCTTTACCGACCCCCTTCGATGGAGTCACCCCTGACTCTATCTATGAGTATTTTTTCGGCAATCCCAGGTGGGGGGGGGGGGTCACGGTGAGCCTGCTGGTGCTTTCCCCACGTTTGTTGCTCTTACGTTATCCCCACCTGACTATGTACTTTTCAAAATCATAACCAATTGTCTTGTGCCCATAACCTCAAAGCCCCTATCCAAGATTCGTTCCTTTCACTGCTTGATGCTCTATGGGATGCATCGATAGCTCGACTTTGACATCGTGACGACCATTTATTTCTCTTCTACAGTCAGATCGATCGTCAGACCGTCTACATGCCTTTTGGGCACATCATTATCGAATGGCTTCATTCAGTCGATATTGATGTAACCAAAGGCAGGACCGAGCCGATGGTTCGGCAGGATTGTCGACTTGGCCGACGCGGGTTCGCCAAGGCTGGCATTGTTGTCGGACCTCACGGTCTTAGATGAAAGGACAGTCGGGGACTAGGGGAGTTACCTAGGGTCGCACATATTCCAGGGGCTGCAGACTAGGCTGGACATGCTGGTGCTCCTGCTGCCAAGGGAGGCTACTACGAGGCGGATCCTGACCTACGTTGGCAGATTGCTGAGCTGGAGCAGATTGCTGAGCTGGAGCAGACTGTCCAGCATAGACTACATATTTCGGAGCTCTGGCGGCAGGAGGTCAGGACTGAGATTTCTGGTTTACGAGTTGATCAGCGGGCGACGGATTCGAGGGTTGCTGCGATGCACTCCCAACAGCAGGCATGGTACGAGGAGTGGCGCGCTTGGACTGCTGGTCATCCGTACCAGCCTACACTTCATGGAGCTGCGCCCTCCGGTAGCACTGCTGATGACCCTATGTAGGCTGATGACCCCCCCCCCCCCCCCGGCCAAGGATTGATTGTGGCTCTTCTCTGACTTTGATCTTGTTTTCATGATTTGTGATGGATTTGATGATATGACTGTTATGACTTTCTGATGTATTTGCTTATGCTTTGATGCGTTGTTATGCATCTGACCATTTGATTGTTTTGGATTTATGATGTGTTTGACTAATGAATTATGCCTTCATGCTATGATTATTTGACTGGATTTCGTCTTATGATTACTATCTTATGTCTAGGATATTCAATTTCATGTTCATATGATACGTATGACTGTTTTATCCTGCTTTATCTTTATCATATGTTCTCATATGCCCTTAAAACTTATTCATATCCTCTATTTGTTTTGGGAAAACCCTAGGTTTGAGGGGGAGTAATTTTAAACTTAACAACCGGTCACCCTTTTCGGTGTTTGACAAAGGGGGAGAGTGTGGTTAGTGGAGTTTGGGATAATTACGAGTTTAACTATTGTAGGGGGAGGATCCTGATTCTCCTACGATAGTGAAATTTAAGACTATTGATTTCAAATCCCTAAACTTAAAATCGGGTTGTCAAACAATAAAAAGGGGGAGATTGTTGATGCAGTCTAACCCTGATTGTTATTTTGGTGTTGCCACCGATTTTAATTTAGGTTAATGAGATGAGTCTGGTTTAAGTCCTGGTCGGGGACTGGGCACGACTCCCGGTGAGTGAGGCCGGGTGGATGAAACCCTGGTTTGGGACGCCAGGTCCTAGCTTGGGAAGCTAGATGGACTGGAACCCTGGCTTGGGAAGCTAGGTTGGATGAAATCCTGGTGAGTGAAGTCAGGTCCTAGTGTAACGCCCGCCCTTCTCACACTAGGGCGGGGTTACACGAACATAATTTTCATTTTAGTTTTAGCGGAAGCATTTTGAAACTTGAAACTTGAACATGATACATGTATGATCTTGTACTTGAACATGTAAGGCATGAAACCATTTAAACATCTTAGACATTGAGGAGAGCATGCTAGGTACCTTCACATTCTTATTTGCATAATAGAAGCATGCCACATAGTCATTTCTTAAGACAGAGGAGTAAGTATGAGGAAGGATAACATAATACTAAAGTTCTTTAGCAAGTATAAGCTAAGTACTTAGCATATGAGCAAGAGTGAGCATGAAATATCCATATGAGTCTAATTATCTGCAAGTAGCAACTTAGTAAGTATGATTCAACATTTAACATGCAATACTATGCATAACTAAATAAAACATGAGTAGATCTTCTTCCACCATGCCACCACCACACACATCTTTGCCCCTCCTGCTGCTCCCTTTAGTTTATCCATTCCTTACCCTTTTCTGCAGTACAAGGGAAACATGGAAACTATAAGCATATAGCTTAGTAAGATCCTTTCCTACTCACAAAATCATACGTTCCATCAAGTAGAGAATACATCATGTCATAACAGTGCATAGCATTAAAAACACTTAACTTAACATAGCATAAGGGAGCATATGTACTTATCATAAGAAGCATACTTGAACTTAACATAATTCACCTTTATAGCATAATAGTCATATAGTCATGACAAGAAATGTGAATGCAAGATGCTCTTTTGAAAACATGCATAGGATGAGTTCATGCATATGCTTTTCTTAAAATCATACATATAGGTACTTAAACATACATCCATCATCATTGGGGGATCCCGGCTTGTACCTCTTACATACATACATAATGCGCGCATCCCTAATAGGCCGAGGTAGCTAGTCTCTAACCTACTAGGGAAACTAGGTCCGTTCATAGTCCGTCGACCTAGGGGCATCCCCTTACTAGGTCCGTTCATAGTCCGTCGACCTAGGGGCTTCCCTTACTAGGTCCGTTCATAGTCCGTCGACCTAGGGGCTTCTCGGGAGCCCATCCCCTTACTAGGTCCGTTCATAGTTCGTCGACCTAGGGGCTGCGTCCGGAGCCCACCCGTGGACCTTGCTAGGATCCGGTACAAGCCATACAAAGTAAAATAGCATACATGAATTTTATCATATAATAAGCATAGCATATTCTTGTTTCTTACTAGGTCCGTTCATAGTCCGTCGACCTAGGGGTTGCATAGCACATTCTTATCATATCATAAGCATACCATCATAACCTATCACATCATTGTCATATCATGAGCATGGCATGCCTCTTATCTTATCATGAAGAGTGCTCTTAGTCCCGACTTACAGGGAAGTATCTCTTAGGCATTTCATCATACATAAGCCATGCTTAACATAAGGGTGCTTAAAGAGCTTAAACATAGACATGTACATCATGATTCTTAGAGCATGAAAAAGCATGGGAGAAGACATGTTATCACCTATACTACTCATAGCATATCATGAGTATCCTTGGCGTGCCTAATTGGGGTTGTAGCTTCCCCCTTAGCCCACATTCTTATTTAATCAGAAAATTCCAGCAATAAACTCTATGTTTAGAGCATGATAAACCATGAAAAACATTACCCTAACATCATACATTAAGGTAGGCATCATAGGGGAGACATTAGAAGGCATGTTGGGGTTGTTACCCCTTTTTAAGTCCTACTTATCATTCTTTACAGAAAATTCCAGCATACATACCTTAGTTTCCAAGCATGTTAAAACCATGAATAAACCATATTTACATCATATATCATCTTACATATCATAGGAAGGGTCATTATCAAGCATACTAGAAGTTTAAACCTATCTAAGCCCTAAAAGAGGTCCTTGACCGAAAATTCCAGCAAGCCTACTCCGGGTTTTTGGGGGCTTAAGGACAAGGAAAATATCATATTATCATCATCTATTTAGTCACACATCATGGGGAAAAACATATGCAAGTATAGGAGTAGTTTAAACTCTCGCAAGCCCTAAAAACCTTCTTGGCCGAAACATCAAGAGCTTCATCCTATGTTTAAACCATTTTAGGCACTCGAAACTATTGTAATGCAGGTGAGGGGATTACTTACTTCCTTTCATTTGAATTATACTACCCTAACTCTTTAGGGTACCCTTTGGTTGAAAGAGAGTGAGAGTTTCTTTGCTAAGACTTTCTCTAGAACCTTTGGCCCTAGTAGAGAGCAAGGCCCTTGGGTGAGATCTCCTTCCTTCCAAACCCCTAGGGTTGGAGCCCTAGGTTTACTTTTCGAAAATTGATAAGGGGAGGGGCTTGGGTTTCGGTGGAGAAGGGTGAGGAAGAAGAAGAAGAAGAGGAAGTTATTCCAACTTCCCTTATTTATACTTCTCTCATGAAAAGACATGTCTCTTCACATCCCGAGCTTTTAACAAGCATGTTTCTTATTCCCTCTACAAGAAACATTGCTTGGTTCATTGGTTATGACATGGTGAATGCACCTAGGAGGTTCAAGGTTCAATCCTTGCTTCCTCCTTTTTATCACATTTTGCACTAATCCATATCAAAGCCCATTAAGCCAAGCCCATCATGAAATTTCATAATATTAATAATATTCCATGAATTCATAATATTCCATAATATTTCATGATAATATTTCATGAATTCCATAACATCTCATATTCATGAATTCATAATATTTAATAATAATATTTCATGAATTCATAATATTTCATAATATTTCATGATAATATTTCATGAATTCCATAATATCTCATATTCATGAATTCATAATGTTTCATAATATTTCATGATAATATTTCATGAATTCCATAATATTTCATATTCATGAATTCATAATATTTCATAATATTTCATGATAATATTTCATGAATTCCATAATATTTCATATTCATGAATTCATAATGTTTCATAATATTTCATGATAATATTTCATGAATTCCATAATATCTCATATTCATGAATTCATAATGTTTCATAATATTTCATGATAATATTTCATGAATTCCATGATATTTCGTATTCATGAATTCATAATATTTAATAATAATATTTCATAATATTTCATATGGGAAATTTTGGGATGTTACACCTAGCTTGGGAAGCTAGGTGATTGAAATCCTGGTGAGTAAATCCAGGTGCTAGCTTGGGAAGCTAGGTTGGATGAAAGCCTGGTGAGTGAAGCCAGGTCCTAGCTAGTTGGATGAAAGCTTGGTGAGTGAAGCCAGGTCTTAGCTTGGGAAGCTGGGTTGAATGAAGTCCCAGTGAGTGAAGCTGGGCACGGAGTCTTGGTTCGGGGGACTGAGCACGAGTCAGAGAAGGCTGGGAGCCAGTTCTCTTGACTTATGGTGGAGTTGGCCTTGGCTGGATCGGTCTGGTGACCGATCAGGGAAGATACCACGAACTCCCTTTATGGATCTGTTTAGTGACCGATCCGGAGATGTCTGATTGGTCTGGTGACCGATCAGGGAGAGAACAGAAAGGTTTCTATTCGCCTCTGATCGGTCTTGTGACCGATCAGGGAGAGGTTGGATGAGTTCACAAAGTTTCTGCAAGGAACATTGATCGGTCAGATTGACCGATCATATTGTCGCGAGAAACTCATCCTGACCGATCAGGATGGACCCTGATTGGTCAGGGAGTGGTCTAATCGGTCGGGTGACCGATCAGAGGCTTTGGCCTGCAAAGGCTGGAGTTCCTCCAGCATGTGTTGGATCGGTCCAGTGACCGATCCACGATTAGTGATCGGTCAGGGTGACCGATCATAAGAAACTCGCGATTCCCAATTTCTCACCGTAGACCGATCAGGCTGAAGCCTGATCGGTCAGGACTTATCTTGATCGGTTCGGTGACTGATTAGGGCCATCTCTGATCGGTCTGGTGACCGATCAGTAGCTGACAACTTTAATTCAAAAACGCTATCAGAGTTCTGATTGCGTTCTTATTTCTACTGATACACTACTGATCTCTATTCTAATTCTTCAGATACATGATCTTCTGTTGATTTGGTGTGCTAATCATCTTCTAAGTGTGCAGATAACTCAGGGATCATCCAAGGAGGGTCAACTGGAGTCTTTTGCTACATCAGGTTTGGCAGTTTTCCTTCTCAGGTTTCAACGGAAGACTGCACCACTGAGATGCTGTCTGGGGCTCGGTTGAGGGCAGCTCAGGGAGTCCAGAAGAGTTCAGGGTAGCTGGGAAGTTGCAGTTGAGCAGCTGGGAGCTGCAGAGGGGTGGCTGTGACCTGGCGATCAGTGGGCAGAGGCTTAAGAGCTTGGTGGCGTAGAAGTCTCTGCAACAATTTTTTGAAGAACTCTCGATCCATCTCTTTGAGCAAGAATCTATGAATCACTTGAGCGACAAATCTCATCATACTCTTGAGCAAATACTCTGATACTTGAGCACTTGGAAGAGACAAGGAGCTTGGCGAGTCCATTATCAAGCAGACACGAAGAGCCGGGAGTTCTTGCGTGAGGGTTGTGCTGGGTGGAGCTTGGTGTAGAGCTCTTGTGTTCTTTCATTCCTAGTGCTCAGTAAGCCTCCCTATTTCATTGTTCTTAAGTTTATATCTTTGTTGAAACTGTTGCGGAGAGGTTTCTCCACCGAGAAGGAGGTTCAGTTGATATCTGGATTTTTCGGGGCTTGATCTGATGACGATCAAGGGATAGCCCACCTTACGAGCATGCAAAGGAGTAGGGGCAAGTTATCCCCGAACCTTGTAAATCCTCTTTGTTAGCGCCTTGAGCTTGTGCTTAGTTTAGGGTTTTAGTTTCTGTAACTTTATTTCTCAGTTTTTGTATTGCTTCCGCTGTTGCTGCTAACCCTTGAAGTGCAGAAGTTTTAAAAGATCACAGAAGTTTGTGTCTGGCAATATTCACCCCCCCCCCTCTCTAGCCATCCAAGCACCAACACTCTCGAGGGATTTTGTTTCCGCTGCGTTTTTGTGTTTTGGTGCCGGGAGACTCCAACAGGATTAGCAATAGGGCTAGGAGCGAGCGAATCAACTTTTAGCATCTTGTATATATTCTCTCCCATTTTAAGACTCGTAGTTCAGACAGTTAGGATTGATTCTGTAAGCTAGAGGGGGTGAATAGCGTTTTCTCGGTTCTCCTTGTACCTACGTAGTTAGTTGCACAACGGAAACAATAATAATTAAAACAAACAACGCTAACAAACCGATTTTACTTGGTATCCACCCCGGACGGGTGACTAATCTAAGAATCCGTCGGTGGATCACTCCCCGGATAACCTCCGGCTAGCCTCGTCGCTCCTTGTGGGTGGAGAAACCTCGCCACAACACCAAGCAAACCTATGAGCACAAAGACTACTATCTTGCCTTTAACCAAGACAAGATTCGTTAAGAATCTCAGCCACCACGAAGTCCTCTTTAAATAGGACTTGGGCTGAAACCCTCGCCACCAGTCGACTGCCCCCAGGGCAGTCGACTGGTGCCACTGAAATTCGACCGTTGCACCCCAACGTTCGAATTCTCAGTCAACTCACCAGCCACCTACCAGTCGACTGCCCCCAGGGCAGTTGACTGGTCCCAGGGCTGAGACCTTTCTGTGAGTTCCATCAGTCGACTGCCCTCAGGCCAGTCGACTGGTCTACTCACCCACCTAAGGTTACCCTTCCTGAGTACATTCCACTCCACACTCAAACCCTAGGATATTCCGAGTACAATCACACTGCACTCATACCCTCACGACTCGACTGACTCCTCATCCGCAGCCTTGACTATTGCCTTCGTGCCCTCTTCATCTTCGGCTCCCATCCCTCGAATGCACGCAAGCCTCTAGCTTGCCTCCATGCCATCCTTCACGCATGTCTCGAAGTCCGCACCCCTCAGCTCATCGTCCCTGCTCCATCAAGGTCCCTCGGGTACACACAAGCCTCCAGCTTGTTTCTATGCCACCCTTCACCGTACCGAGGCCGTCCAGTCAAGTCAATATGTGTACCTGTACAACCTGCACACTCAACATACACATATAAGAACACAAGGGTAAACCTAACTTAAACCCTTTGCCCAAACATCAAAACACTTGGTCACTCCGGACCACAGATTGCCTCAACAATCTCCCCCTTTTTGATGTTTGGCAATACGTTTAAGTTAGGGAAACAAGATAGTAGTCAATAGCAAAAATAATGCATATGCAATGCATGGATGGATCCTATCCCAAGGCATCCTACACCTAACCCTCCAAGTTAGGACTTTTCACGGGCTTTTTAAAGCTTCTCCAAAGCTCCCCCTACATTGGACTTACAAAGGCTTTTTAAGAACCTTATGCCAATAATGGAACAACCATGATCCCCCTTAACCTAGGGTTTCTAGCAAAGGTGTGTTTGGTTTTCCAACTTAAATCCAACACTTCTCCCCCTTTGCCTAACATCAAAAAGAACCCAACAATATCCCAATTATTGGTTCTTTCAATCCCCAATGATCCCAAACACAATGTACTACCCCCCATACACTTGTTTCCCATCATTTAGACCCAAGTCAGCTGCTGGATACCCACACCAACCCTGACCAGTCGACTGCCCCTGTTGGCAGTCGACTGATACTCTGATTTATCAGTTTTCTGGCCAATTTCAGAATTGCGCCAAAAATTCCACAAATCTCCAAAAATTTCCAAATGTCGTGGAGAACTTTGTGGTACCTATACCTACTTGGAAAAAATATATTTCACCATGTATCTATCACAGTTCCCATGCTAGACATAAAATTCAAAAATTTCCATGAAAATTAAGGCAAACAAGGAGGCAACCTCCCTCTTAACCTATGCATTCTCCCAATTTTCATTTTTCCTCGGTGAAGTTCTACCCAACTTAACACCCTGACACCAAGTTAGGTTCTACCCAACCTAACAACTATGTTCTACTCCCTTGGCCACCATTAAAGGATTGCTCCCAAGTAACCTTATCCCTAGTGCCAAAAGGAATTCACCAACACTTAAAAAAATCTAAAAGGTTTGCAAGCACACTTGCTAGGATATACCCTATCCTAGAAAAATATGGTTTTGTGAAATGTATCAAATGTGCTTGACTTTGGTACAATCTCCAATTTCCTTAGACATGGCCATGTAGTATCAACTTTGAAATTTAACCAAAATGCCATGTGTTTATCAATTTCATTCATTGTCATCTCACACACGAAATTATCCTCAATACTTTCCTTTTCCATAGGTATTCTTAATATGATGAAATTTTACTTCTTCTTATCTCTTAAATTCACTTATCAAACTTCCTTGATTTTCAAAATACCTTATTAAGTCATGGGGTAACACTCTAGTCAAGGAATATTAAATTATAATCATGGCTTTTAACCCAAAGCCACGTCCTATAATCCACATTTGAATTCTCAACATCCAAAATGACTTTTATCCTTAAACCTACAGACCAGTCGACTACCCATGGGGTAGTCGATTGGTAAACCTTACAGAATGGTCTCGGGGCTGAAATTCACTCAGATCAGTCGACTGCCCCTAGGGCAGTCGACTGATACCTGATTTTCAGGTTTTCAGTGTAATTTCAGTAATGCCTAAATAATTCCACAAATCTCCAAAAAATCTGAAATTTCGTGGGGAGATTTGTGAAGTCTATATCTACTTGGAAAAAATATGTTTCCAAATAAATGTACTCCATATCCCAAGATTGGCACGAAATCCAACTTCTCCTAAAATGTATCATTTAAGCTACTCCCAAAAGTCCTAATTGTGGTCTTTCCATGATATATCTTCTAACACCTGACCGTGATACATTTCTATCATTGAATTACATGGTTTTCACACATTAAAACCTAATTTTATCAATTATTCTCCAATTTTCATCTTTTTCTCCCTAAGACTCCTTTTAATGTGCCAAAACCTAGGATTAAGACTTACCCAAGTCTTTCAATCCTTTTGGCATATTTCCTAATCTACCTAGGCCGTCCTAGAGAAATCATCTATTGAGATCCATTTACCATGGACCCCAAAGGCTCCTAGAGCTCCCCCTTGAGTTCTTGGCCTTAGCCACCTCCCTAAGTGACTCAATCCATACTAGACCACACCGGTGTGCCACCGGTGATTCTTGGCCTACAAAATGGACCTTCTTAACCTTGGACACCTTGTCCTTGGTTAAGTCCCCCTTTTTACCTTTGGATGACACCCCCTTGCCATCCTTGGACTTCTCCTTCATGCCATGATCATATGCCTTCCCAGCATATTTCTTTTTGTTGGCCTTAGAGGTCTTAGACCGGTAACCCAAACCCGATCTATCATAGTTGGGTTTTAAACTACCCAACACCATATCTAGACTCTTTGATCCAACAGTGAATCTTTCTAGGGTCTTTTCTAATTTATCAAGTCTTGCCCTCAAGGCTTGATTTTCCCTTTCTAGACCTTTAACCTTGAAGTCCATATGTCCACTTTGGACATTCCTACAACTGCCCAATTTTCTAGGCATATTTCTTTCCTTTTCGGGATTAGTGCCATGATTCTTAGGTCTAGAGGTCTTTGGTCTATCATTATGCATGCTTTTCCTAGGGTGTTGATTTACCTTGTTAACCCTAATCCTATCATTATATCTAAAACTAAAATTGTGCACCATTAAGCATTTTTCTTTAAAACTAGCATGCATGGATGGATAATTAACATGATTTTTAGAATGCAAAAAGGAACTTGAAATTGAATTACATTTTGGCTTAAGATTAGGAGTTACCTTCCTTACCTTTGGAGTTCCTCCTTGATGTGATCTTTGCTTCTTCTTTTCCTCCTTCTCCCATCTTCTCAAATGCTCCATTTTCTTTAATTCTCTTTTTCTAGGGCAGTTGGTGTGGTAGTGCCCTAGCTCTCCACACGTGAAGCATCGGATTTTCTTTTTCTTTTCTTGGGCTCCTCCATTCTTACAACTCATGTTATATTTTAAAGAACTTGAAATGAGAGTAGATTTTACCTCCTTTTTACCTTTCGAGCACTTGGCCTTGTAGTGCCCCTTTTCATTACACCCAAAGCATGTGATATGGTCCTTGGCTCTTGCTTTGGTGGAGTTGAAGCTTCTTCTTCAAATTTTGATAATGTGGATGCCTCCTCTTGATCCGGTACGGTTGAGGGTCTCTTCTCCCCCTCAATTCTCGAAATCGAGACCTCATCGTCTTCTCTTGAGGAGGTTGATGATCTTTCACTCTCTTCCTCACTTGAAGATGTAGATGACTCAATTTTCTCCTCTTCTTGAATCATGGAGCTCACTTCATCGGGATCTTCTATTAGTTGGACTCGTGTAGGATTTTCATGGAATTCGACCACCTTTTTCCATAGCTCATGTGCATTTGAATATTTTCCTAAATCACTCAAGACGTTGTTAGGCAAAATATTAATCAATACGTCAATTACCTTCTTATTCGCCTTGGATTGGTCTTGTTGCTCTTGATTCCAATATCTAGGCCTAAGCCTCTTCCCGTGCTTATCCTTTGGAATCTCATATGGATCTTCAAGCGCGATTCGACATGCCCACTCCATCCCGAACCAAGTCTCGATTCTCGCCCTCCAAAAGTTGAAGTCCTCATGATCGTAGGGTGGTGGAGTGTAGATGTCGTCCCCCAACTTATCTTTCATTTTCTTCTCCTCTAGCGTGTACTCCCTCGGTAGTTAGTCCAATCAAGAGCGGTCCTTGCTCTGATACCACTTGTTAGGATCGATTTCGTACGCTAGAGGGGGTGAATAGCGTTTTCTCGGTTCTTCTTGTACCTACGTTGTTAGTTGCACAACGGAAACAATAATAATGAAAACAAACAACGCTAACAAATCGATTTTACTTGGTATCCACCCCAGCCGGGTGACTAATCCAAGAATCCGTCGGTAGATCACTCCCCGGATAACCTCCGGCTAGCCCTTATCGCTCCTTTAACCAAGATAAGATTCGTCAAGAATCTCAGCTACCACGAAGTCCTCTTTAAATAGGACTTGGGCTAAAACCCTCGCCACCAGTCGGGGCAGTCGACTGGTGCCACTGAAATTTGACCGTTGCACCCCAACGTTCGAATTCTCAGCCAACTCATCAGCCACCTACCAGTCGACTGCCCCCAGGGCAGTCGACTGGTCCCAGGCCTGAGACCTTTCTGTGAGTTCCATCAGTCGACTGCCCCCAGGCCAGTCGACTGGTCTACTCACCCACCTAAGGTTACCCTTCCTGAGTACATTCCACTCCACACTAATACCCTAGGATTTCCCGAGTACAATCACACTGCACTCATACCCTCAGACTCGACTGACTCCTCATCCGCAGCCTCGACTATTGCCTTCGTGCCCTCTTCATCTTCGACTCCCGTCCCTCGGATGCACGCAAGCCTCCAGCTTGCCTCCATGCCATCCTTCACGCATGCCTCGAAGTCCGCGCCCCTCAGCTCATCGTCCCTGCTCCATCAAGGTCCCTCGGGTGCACACAAGCCTCCAGCTTGTCTCCATGCCATCCTTCACCGTACCGAGGCCGTCCAGTCAAGTCAATATGTGTACCTGTACAACCTGCACACTCAACATACACATATAAGAACACAAGGGTAAACCTAACTTAAATCCTTTGCCCAAACATCAAAACACTTGGTCACTCCGGACCACCGATTACCTTAACAATGACAACAATAGTCTCCGAGAAGAAAAAAGCAAGGTGGTTCTTCTTCTTCTCATCATGAATTTGATGAGAGTCAATTACAATGACCATTGCCCACAATCACTGTAAAGTAAGCTCAACATATTCAAATAGTCATTGCATCTTAATTACTCATCACACTTACACAATTTCGTCGGTTATATATATATATATATATATATATATATATATATATATATATATATATATATATAATATATAATATATATATATATATATATATATATATATATTGTTAGTATATAATAAAAAATTATTTATATAACGGTAAAATTTATCTAGAGTAGAATTAGTCTTTTAAATTTGTTATTGCTGGACTATTTATATCTTCTTTTCCTATATAAACCCTAAGTTTTATCAATTCAATTATCTAGTCATCATGTATTTTCTTCTTTCTCTTATCACTCTCTCTTTCTCTTTATATCGTTATAAGATTATATTGGTATTGTTTTCATGGTATCATAGCACGATCCTGCTGAACCGAAAAGTTTGAATTTGGAAGGATTTCAATACCATAATCGAGATTTGTGATTATTAAATGTCTGAAGGCAGATCATTATGAGATTTCTTCAGCGTTTTCTATGTTATTGTTAGTTTAATAAAAAATTGCCCCATTGCATTTTTAGAATAATTATATTTTCTTATGTTTTAACTGTTAGATCGCCCTGAAACTTTGAGGGAACGTTCTTCACACCCAGGTTTACATTATGAACGGTGGAGATCATATTTTGAGTTATTTAAATCCACCTAACAATTGAAAAGTATGACTATTGATTCTGTTTTCTCCTTGAAAATCTAATGGTCAATCACAACAATGATTCTTTAAATTTGGAGCAACTACCAACATGGCAGTAATAGTTTCTCCTACAAACTCTGAAGGGACTCAATAATCCAATATCACAATTGTAGCTATTGTTGAACAGTTTCAAAAGTTTTTTGTATCTAATTTACATGTCATGTCTGCTTCTTCTCACAAAGGTTTATCCTCTAATGACACCTCAGGTATACCTTCCACTATTTGGATTCTTAATTCTAGAGCTTCGCATCATATGTCGCTTAATGTCAATTCTTTTGTATCTATAAATTCTTCTCCTTTTGTGTCGGTCATGACCGCAAATGGTTCTTCTATGCCATTAGCTAGTATTAGGTCTATTTCTACATCTAATTTGTTTCTATATAATGTATATCATATTCCTAATCTTACTTTGAATTTTGTCTCAGTTGGTCAATTATGTGATTTTGGTTTCTCAGTTTCTTTTACTTCATCTTCTTGTTATATGCAGGATCCGCGATCTTAGAAGTAGATTAGGATAGGCCATAGACAGGGAGAACTATATGTATTAGAACAACTAAATGTTATAGATGCAACATCCAGTGTTGATTTGCCATCCTTTTAGTTGAACTCTACTTCTTCTGATTTTTATTTGTGGCATTCTAATCTTGGACAAGTTTCGTTTTCTCATTTGATATACTTAGTTTCTAAAAGAAATTTAGAAAAATTACAAACTCATGATATTTCATATTATTGTGGTTGCAAATTGGCAAAATTTTCTACCTTACCTTTTTATAAAAGTATCTTTGTTTCTCTTGCACTATTTGAATTAGTTCATTCTGATGTGTGGGATTCATCTTCAATTCATACACCTAGTGGATCTTATTACCATGTTTCCTTTATTGATGATTGTACTCATTACACTTGGGTCTATCTTATGAAACATCATTCTGATTTCCTTGGTATCTATCATATGTTTCGTGTCATGGTAAAAACATAACATAATGTTGTTATTAAATGTTTTTTGATCTGATTTGGGTGGTGAATATACATCTAATCTTTTTTCTGAACTACTTGCCTCAGATGGTACAGTTCATCAAAGTTCTTGTACTGATACTCCTGAACAAAACGATGTTGCTAAAATAAAACATAGACATATTGTTAAAGCTGCACGTTCTATCTTGTTATCTACATATGCACCTAGCAAGTACTGGGAGGAAGCTATTCTTACTGTAGTCCATTCTATTAATAGAATTCCATCTTCTATTACATCTGGTCTGTTTCTTTTTGAAAAATTATATGGTTATATTCCTGATTATTTTATCTTTAGAGTTTTTGGATCCACATGTTTTGTCCTCCATCCTCATGTTGAACGTAGTAAACATAGTTCTCGGTCCGCTCTTTGTGTTTTCCTTGGCTATGGAGAGGGTCAAAAGGATATCAATGTTATGATTCGTTAGTCAAAAACTCTATGTCTCACGTTATGTTATTTTTCTTGAACACATTCCATTTTATTCCATTCCCTCTAGCACTCTTAATTTAGAAAATCTGATCTCACTTATATTGATCCTTTTTGCACAGACTCTGATGATATATCATCTCATGTTTCCCCACAATTAGACCACCCTAGCATCTCTTCTTCTAATGATCTTATTTGTAGGATTGACACTCATACAGATTCTGGTCATCAACTTCCCAATGATCCCCTTACTCCTATAGCTTCCCATAATGCTCCTGTGATAGCGAATCCTCCTACTCATTACTCTCAACGATCTCGTAAGTCTACTCAATTCCTTGATTTTGTATATTCTACTTATTCTAGTTCTTTTTCTTCTTTTTTGGCTTCTATTCACCAATCGTCTAAGCCCTCCTCTTATAGAGAGATTGCTCTTAACCCTCTTTGGCAGCAGGCTAAGGCGGAAGAACTTTCTGCTTTGTATCAAATAAGTACTTGGGATCTTGTTCCTCTTTCTTTCGGGAAGCATGCGATTGGTTCTCAATAGGTGTATAAGATCAAAACTAAATCTGATGGGTTAGTTGAGTGGTTTAAAGCTCGTTTGGTTTCTAAAGGATTTTTCTAACAATATGACATGGATTATGAGGATACCTTTGCTCCAGTTTCCATGCTTGTTACTATCCGTACTCTTATTGTAGTTGCATCTGTTCGTCAGTGGTCTATTTCTTAGATAGATGTTAAAAATACTTTTTTAAATGGAGATCTTCGAGAAGAAGTTTACATGATCACCAAGTGTCACACACAATCCTGGTGAAGTTTGCAGACTAAAAAAGGCTCTTTATGGCGTTAAACAAGCTCCTCGAGCTTGGTTTGGCAAGTTCTCTATTGTTATTGGATCTCTTGACTTTCTTTCTAGTCAGTATGACTCTGCTCTTTTTGTCCATTGTACTTCGTCAGGTCGCACGTTATTCTCTCTTTATGTTGATGACATTATTATTACAGGAGATAATGTAAGTGGAATAGAAAAATTAAACTGATTTGACTCATGAGTTTGAAATGAAAGATTTGAGTCTTTTGCGTTATTTTTTGGGACATGGAGTAGCTTATTCTCCTTGTGGTTATATTCTCTCACAATCCAAATATATTGGTGACATTTTAGAGCAAGCTCATCTATCTGACACTCGCATTGTGGATACTTTATTTAAGATTAATGCTCGGTACTCTTCGACAGATGGTGTTCCCTTGCCAAATCCTTCTTTTATATCTCACTTTAGTTGGTAGTCTAGTGTATCTAACCATCAATAGACCTGACATTGCTTATATTGTACACATTGTTGGTGTTTGTTACTTCTCCCACTTTAGTACAATGGGGAGTTGTGCTTCAGATCCTTCGATATCTTCGAGGTACCTAGTTTCGTAATCTTATTTATCCTTCCACTTCTGCATTAGCACTGCGTGCCTATTCAGATGCAGATTGGGGTGATAATTCTATAGATCATAAGTCTACCACAAGATTTTATATTTTTTGGGAGATTCTCTTATATCTTGGAAGAGTAAAAAATAAAATATTGTCTCTCATTTTTCTACCAAAGCAAAATATCGTGCTATGACCTCTATTACTAATGAAATTGTTTGGTTACATTGGTTACTTGCTGATATAAGTGTTTTTCTCTTGAACCCTACTCTTATGCATTGTGACAACTCTAGTATCATTTAAATTGCTCACAATTCATGAATGCACTAAGCATATCAAGATTGATTATCATCTCACTCGACATCACTATAAGAATGACACAATCACTTTATTAGTTATCTCATCTTCCATACAATTTGCAGACTTGCTCACTAAGACGCATTTTACTACACGTTTTCAGTTTCTAATTAACAAACTCTCGATGTTTTTTGTTAAAGCATCGTGTGTTTGAGAGGGGATATTAATATATAATAAAAAAATTATTTATATAAGGTAGAATTTATCTAGGAATTAGTCTTTTAAATTTATTATTACTTGTCTATTTATATCTTCTTTTTTATATAAACCATAAATTTTATAAATACAATTATTTAGTTATCATTTATTTTCTTCTATATCTTGTCCCTCTCTCCTATTTTTATCGTTTTTATATTTATATTGGTATTGTTTTCATATATATATATATATATATATATATATATATATATATATATATATATATATATATATATATATATATATATACACGGTGATCTCACGCGATCTTTATTAGGTGAGTGAGGCAGCAAAGAGTACTGATGGACTTAACACCACTTATTAATATTCATTGGTTAGTTTCTGTGGAACCTGGCCATGTTATTGTTGCACTGGAATGAGAGAGAAGCCAACTCAACTCCATATAGACTCGAGGGAAAGGTAGGTGCAATTGGGACATGGGAATGGGCTGGGGACCAAATGCAATGATAGGGAGGCGGCCACCAAATGGGAGCACCTCCAACTCACACCTGCATTCTGCCCACATGAACACATGGTCACAGCTCATTCTCTATTCGACTGCATTTGCTATTATTTAATGGAGAAGAGAAAGATGCATGGAGGGAGGCATGTGAAGGGCTCTCTGTCCTGCTTCCTTACTTCTATTGACATGGGAATCAGAAATCTTGTTCTAGCAATCCTTTTATTTGTGATTTTTTTAATAATCAAAGAGTACGGAATTCGCTTGATTAATTTTGAAGATAAACAATCTTCCTTTTTATTTACCAATCGAATAAATTTCGAACGAATTAAACTTATGCACACTCAAAGAATGACTTCCAAAATATTCATCCTATTAGAGATTCAAACCTTGATCTTTTTATTATTATTTTACCAATGCACAACACTTGAAAAGCATAGCGATTTTTTCATTGGAACATTATTTGATATAAGCACCAATTTAATTTATTAGTTCTGGTAGAAAATTTAGAAAATAAATTATTTTTTTAAACTTTATAAAGTCTAAATAAAAATTACTAAATACCATTTTAGTTTGGTTAAAACTAGGTAAAAAATTTATGGATTTAATTTTCATTTGGCTCGATTAGAAAACGTAAAATAGAAAACAAATAATTTTTTTATTTTTAA
>JAGFNQ010001401.1:105182-137414 GCA_024364735.1 Boesenbergia rotunda
AACCAAGTGGGTATAAGATGGTGAAGGGAATGGGGCACGATTATTAGAGCTGCTGAAGGGTTTCAGAAATATTTCTGGGGTCAACCGTTGATCTTTCAATTAATTGGGGGTCATGATGTACTACTAGGTGCCACTCATGATCGTTCTATAATTGGTTGATTATAGACGGCCAACATAAATCGAAAGCCTATTTAGTCACACGCACTACGAGTAATCCGAGGGATTTAAAACGAGTTGAAAATTAGATTTTCCGATCAAGAGAAATAAGTTGAATCTGAATTTATCAGAGGCGCAACGGAAGCTAAAAATGGCTAAGTCTTTTGAAGGCTTATTGGGCGAATTAAATGAGTTTAATTCGCGATGGGTTCGGCTCGGTTTGGCCGGCCAAAGAGGGTGCCAAACCCCTTTGGTTTGGCCAGCCACATCAATGGGGAGAAGCCAATTTATTTTGTTTAATTAATAAAATAAATCTATCACGATTTATTTTATAAATTATGGATAAATAAATTTGTGTAAAGAAATTTATGTAAATAAATTTATAGAAATTTATTCTTTTTATGGAAATTAAAATGATCCATGGAATGGTTTATTTTAATTTTATAAAATCAATTATGAATTGATTTTTCCATAATAAGAAAATTTATAAATTTCTTGTAAAATTTATTCCATAATAAAAGGAGAGATGTAATTGTTTTATTATAAAGTTAGTTATAATAAAACTTGGCTTAAACGGAATAATTCATAAGAAAATTTATAGGATAAATCTCTTATGAAAAATTCCGTTAAAGGGGAGACTTGGCAAGGGAGAGGCTACTATATAAAGGAACCAAAGGCAAGCCTTGAATTCCAATCAATTAATCAAGAGATTAGTAGCTCCCTCTCTCTCTCTCTAGGGCCGGCGCCCCTCTCTCTAGGGCCGGCTCTCTCTCCTCCCCTAGGGCCGGCGCACATCCCAAGGGTGGTCGAGAGCTTCATCCACCAAGAAGGTGCCGAAGAAGAAGAAGCGGATCGCGACTCCTTCCTTCCTTTCCCGGAATTTTGATTCCGTTAATTGGTGGTTAGTTTCCATCTTTTCTCTCTTGTTATTCTAGTTGTGCCTTTGGAGAATCTAGTAGTTCTCGTCGGCACAAAACTCGTAGTTTTGCGAAATCATCCCGAAGAGAATTCGGCGTGGATGCGAATAGAGGCGGAGCTTCCAAGGGACGCTACGGTTGGATCTCGTCCCTTACTTCGAGTTACGCGAGGTACTAAGTAAATTAGTTTACTTTTCCGCTATCTTTTAATTTATGATCATGTCCACACATCATAAGGTTGCATGCTAGATACGTGGTTAAAATAATTTGAGAAATTATTTTATGCTAATTCTTCCGCTGCACGTAAAAATTTAAAATTTTACGAACCCGTATCCTTGTCAACATGCACCCGGTCCCAACAGTGGTATCAGAGCCGGTTAGTGTTCGACATAATCATATAATTGTTTTGCGGAAAACTTTGTCATGATCTCAATTTTGAAAAATTTTTCAATTACGGAAACTTTCCAATTATGATAAATTTTAGATTTAGGAATTTTAAAGTTTGGAAATCCTCATGAAATTTCGCAAACGTTTGAAATATCCTAGTTTCTGAAATTTTATGATAATTGTGAAAACTTCCCATCTTTGGAAACTTTCCAATTTTGAAAATTTTTCTATTTTAGAAATTTTCCAATCTTGGAAATATGTAAGTTTTCTTTGTACCGGAAACTTACAATTATTCTGAAAACCTATTATGAAATCTCGCAATTTTGGGCACTTTCTTTCAAGAAAGTCTAGACAAATTTATGGACAATTAATTGACAATTAAATTTGAATTGGTTTTTAAATTGTCAACAAAATTCTTTATTTTGGATTGAGCCTCGGGGAGCTGTCCAATTTAAAGTTAGTTGTTGTAATTTAATTTCCCAATTTTAAATGAAATTGTCATGTTTAATTTGGTTACGCTTTCGAAGCGGACCAAATTAAATTTACGACAAATTTCTTTTCTTTGGGTATCTGAGCCTCGGGGAGCCACCCTTAGAAAATAATTTGTTGTAATTAATTAAATCCATGAATAAAATATGATTCAAGAGGTGATGCTCTTACATATTGTTGTCTCCAAAATTAATTAGGAAAATAGTTTCCTATAGAGTTTTCTTAAATGAGATTTTCATGAAAATAATATGTGGTTGAATTAAGGGAATTGTCTCTTAATTTAATAAGATTTGATTTAGAGAAATCAAAATCTTAAAACATATTATTTCTGAAATTGATTATGACAATTTAGGAAATTATTTCCCAAAACAATTCCTTTAATAAAGTATGAAATTAGAATTAGGAAATCCGGTTCCTAATTCAATTCATGAGACTTGATAAATTAAGTCACATACATACTTTGTTAAGGAAATCGTTAGTCATGACATAATGTCATGAATGTGCAATAAAAGGAAAGGATGAGACCCAAAACCCCTTACAAAATATTAAGGCCAACACCTTCCATTAATATGGTTAGAATCGGAGTTTTGTTTCTCGTTTGGGTTGACGGACACATCCATGCCCGGCTTGAACCTCAACATGTTCAAACCATGGAATTAGTTTATGAATAATATAGTAGGAGTCAGAGGTCAATCCTTAGTTTTGGTTGTTGGACACATCCAAGCCTGACTAAACGGTTGAATAAGCTCCAACCATATTAAAACTATTTCTTGATTAATGGGTCAGCCTTAAGCTTGGAGCATCGATTTGTTGTGCCACAGCCAAGGTCGATGTAAAGAGAGGTGCAGTTGGGTGCTATGTATATTGATGCATACTTGTTAATGAGTTAACAACCCAATGATTTATGCAAACATTCAATTAGTTGATAGCATAAAGTGATAGTTGCATATATGTGATATGTAATCGGTATATTTACCTACCTTCATAGCTAAGAATAACTTGATGGCCACAGCCATGGTTGTTCTTATCTATGGTTGGATATCAACCTATTTGGAGATTCTCCTACAATCTCCCGAATTGATAAAAAGGGTTATTCAATTTGAAAAATAAATAGGATTTTTTAATTAATGTATATTGATACATTCTTTATCATTCTTCTCACATAAGCTCAATTTGTATTTCTAGGTTAATCACTCGATCATGTCTTCTCTAAACTTGCGTTCCATTTTGGACACCAATAAACTGACCGGGCCGAACTTCATGGACTGGCTTCGAAACCTGAGGAAAGTCCTCAAGGCAGAGAAGCTTGCCTATGTCCTTGAAGATCAACTTCCTAACCATCCTCCAGAAGGTGAAACTCCAGACCAGCTAGTGGCCTATCAGAAACATGTGACCGATTCTGAACTTGCGAGTTGCATCATGCTATCCTCTATGATACCTGAGCTGCAAAAGCAGCATGAGCATATGGATGCTTATACCATCATCTTCCATCTTCATGAGTTGTTTGAAGAGCAGGCGAGATCCGAAAGGTTCGAAGTCTCCAGACTCCTCTTCACCACTAAGATGCAGGAAGGCACTTCTGCCTCGCAGTTTGTGTTAAAGATGTTGGGGTACATTGAGCGACTGAACACACTTGATTTTGCAATGGATCATGAACTAAGTATTGACTTAATTCTGAATTATTTGCCCAAAAGTTATTCACAATTTGTGATGAACTATCGGATAAACAAACTAGAGACCACCATTCCCGAGTTGCTCAACCTGCTGAAGACTGTAGAACCTTCTGTAAAGCCGGATCAAAAGGCGGTACTGTTAGTTGGTTCCTCGAAGAAAGGTTCTAAGAGGAAGGCCGAAGAACAGAATAAAGGAAAGAAGAAAAAGGGCAAAAAGACTGAAAAGAAACCAAAAGGAACTTGCCATCATTGTGGCAAGGAGAGTCACTGGCGAAGAAACTGCAAGGTTTATCTTGAGTCCTTGAAGAATAAGGCATCCGATGCCCCATCCTCTTCAGGTATCTTCGTTATTGAATGTCACTCTATTTCCTCTAATACCTGGGTACTTGATACTGGGTGTAGCTCACATATATGTAATGACATACAGGGGCTAAGGAATAGAAGAAGACTCGTCAAAGGAGAAGCAAATTTGCGAGTTGGAAATGGAGCAAAGATTGCTGTTGTTACCATCGGAACATATTTGCTAAAGCTCCCCACTGGACGTGTCTTAGAATTGGATAATTGTTATTTTGTTCCTTCGTTAATAAAGAACATTATATCTATTTCATGTTTGAATAAAAAGGGTTATCATTTAACTTTTAGTAACAATTGTTGTTACATAACTTTAAATGGCATTCTTTATGGTATCTACACGTTAGATTTATCCAGTGACGTTTTCAATATCGAAGTTAGCAACAAACGTGCTCGAATAGATAATCGAATAGACTCCTACACTTGGCATTGCCGTCTTGGCCATATAAGTAAGAAACGCATGACCGAATTACACCGATGTGGAATTTTGGAATCATTTGAACCCGGTTCATTTGATACATGTGAATCATGCTTAAAAGGCAAGATGACCAAATTACCCTTTTTTGGAAAAGGTAATCCAGTGGGAGAATTGCTTGGTCTAATACATACTGATGTATGTGGACCAATGTCAACTCTTGCACAAGGAGGCTATAGCTACTTCATCACCTTTATCGATGATCACTCATGATTCGGGTATGTGTTCTTGATGAAACACAAATCTGAAGCCTTTGAGAAATTCAAAGAGTTCAGAAATGAAGTAGAGAAACAGCTTGGCAAAAGTATTAAGATACTTCGATCCGATCGGGGTGGTGAATACTTGAGTCAAGAATCTCAAGATTATCTTAGGGATAATGGATATTGTCCCAATGGACTCCACCATATACACCACAACATAATGGTGTATCTGAGAGGCGCAACCGAACCTTGATGGACATGGTTAGGTCTATGATGGATCATGCAACTCTTCCAAAATCCTTTTGGGGCTATGCACTTAAGACAGCTGTTTACTTGCTAAACAGAGTCCCGACCAAGGTAGTCTCTACTACTCCATATGAGACATGGAATAGTAAGAAACCCCACTTAACTCACCTTAAAATATGGGGTTGTCCTGCTTATGTGAAGCGGACTGTATCAGACAAATTGGATGCTAAGTCTGATAAATGTCTATTTATTGGATACCCTAAGGAAACGAAGGGTTACCAATTCTATCATCCCTTGGAACAAAAGGTGTTTGTTTCAAGGCATGCTGTATTTCTGGAAAAAGAATTTCTTTTACAAGAAAACAGTGGGAGTGGCATTGAACTTGATGAAGTTCAAGAAACTCCAATAGACATTACAGAGACACCTAGTCTAGACCCACAACCAATAACTCATAATGATGAGCTATCAGTTGAACCCAAAATAACACCACTTCTACGTAGGTCTGATAGGACACGCAATATTCCAGAGAGATACGAATTTCTCATAAGTGAATCGAATGACGTGTTACTCATAAGCGATGACGAACCTATCAGTTATGAAGATGTTCTGAAAAATTCAGAAAGGGACAAAAAGCTTGAAGCCATGAAGTCGGAAATGGATTCCATGTACGAAAATCAAGTATGGGACTTGGTTAACCCACCTGAAGGGATTAAGCCCATAGGGTGCAAGTGGGTTTTCAAGAAGAAAATCGACATGGAAGGTAATGTAGTTACCTTTAAGGCTAGATTAGTGGCAAAAGGATATCGTCAAAAATAAGAAATTGATTATGACGAAACCTATTCACCAGTAGCTATGCTTAAATCCATTCGGATGCTCCTAGCCATAGCAGCTCATTATGATTATGAGATATGACAAATGGATGTGAAAACAGCTTTCCTTAATGGAAACCTGCTTGAGGATGTATACATGATACAACCTGAAGGTTTCACATCGGTTGATAAAACCAAAGTATGCAAGCTTCGACGATCCATATATGGACTAAAGCAAGCATCCAGGAGCTGGAACATCCGTTTTGATGAGACAATCAAAGAGTTTGATTTCTCACAAAATCCTGACGAACCTTGTGTGTACAAGAAGGTTAGTGGGAGTGCAGTCGTATTCCTAGTATTATATGTCGATGACATATTACTTATAGGAAACGATATATCAATCTTACAGACAGTTAAAATTTGGTTGTCCAAAACTTTCTCCATGAAAGACCTGGGAGAAGCAACCTATATCCTTGGGATTAGAATCTATAGAGATAGATCAAAACGGTTGCTTGGTCTTTCGCAGTCTACATATATAGACCGAGTGCTAAAAAGGTTTAGCATGTCGGAATCCAAGAAAGGTTACCTTCCCATCAGGCATGGGATCAACCTTTCAAAGTCTATGTGTCCGCGCATAGAAGACGAGAGGATTTGCATGAATAAGATTCCTTATGCATCCGCGATAGGATCTATCATGTATACTATGTTATGTACTAGGCCTGATGTATCATATGCTCTGAGCGTCACAAGCAGATACCAGTCAGATCCAGGAATGGATCATTGGGCGGCTGTCAAGACAATCCTTAAGTACTTAAGAAGAACTAAGGATGTGTTCCTAATATATGGAGAAGGAGATATGGTAATACGTGGGTATACAGATGCTAGTTTCCAGACAGATAAGGATGACTCCAAATCGCAGTCTGGATACGTATTTACTTTGAATGGAGGCGCAGTAAGTTCGAAAAGTTCCAAACAAGACACCGTAGCGGATTCTACCACGGAAGCGGAATATATCGCAGCTTCGGAAGCAACAAAGGAAGCAGTCTGGATCAAGAAGTTTGTCTCCGAACTTGGCGTGGTTCCAACCAATGATGAAGCAGTGCCGGTTTACTGCGACAACAATGGAGCTATTGCACAAGCAAAGGAACTAAGGTCTCATCAGCGATCCAAACACGTGCTTCACCGCTATCATCTGATCAGAGAGATTATAAGTAGGAATGATATACAAATTGAGAAAATTCCCACTGAAAGGAATTTAGCGGATCCTTTAACTAAGGCCTTGCCTCAGAACAAGTTTGAGGTCATGTTAGAGCCTGTGGTATTGGATACCATAGCGATTGGCATTAGGCCAAGTGGGAGTTTGTTAGTGATATGAGAGAAATGTCCTAAGGCAATCGCCTTATGATTGTAAATATTTATTTTAATAAATGATAATTCACTATTTGAGTATACATGTTAGTGTATTTGATTGGGATCTTAAACTCATCTACTGAATGTCCGCAATACAATTCACAACATAAAAGAATTTGTGATGGGATCACAACTAGTGATTATCTCTACATGTGCAATTGTGAAGTATTGAAAATATCCCTAGTCGATGAATTGATAAAAACAGACACCATCAATTCTGTTAAGACTAGCATGGGTTATTCTCTAATCAGCTGATTCTCACTGGCTGGTGACATTGGGATGTCCGGAGATAAACATGGATGCTAGTTAAGAGAACTAGTTCATTGGAGTGACTAGCTGTAAGACTTCATATGGTTATCTATATAGATATGTCAATGAAGTTCTTACTGCAACTTAAGTGCGATGTTCCTTTGACTTGCGGTGTTCAAGTCATCTTGGTCATGGAGACTTATACTTTAACATCTTAAGCAAGCATCTCCAAGGAGGTGTGGACCCAGGATGATTGGGTATAAGCCGAAGTGCCCGAAGATGTTTGAACAGCCTACAAAGGATTCACCACTCCTTGCGAGGAGATGTATACCCAGGCCTATCGTCGGATTGTTACTCAAAACCTCTGGCCAGAGTATATCATGTTTAGTGTGCGAGTCTCTTAAATACATGAGAGTAATTAGAAATCCAAAGGACGAGAAAGACACTACTTGGGCTAGGTGTGACGTAGTCAGTCTAGTGGGGACTGACACAAACAGACCATGTCCTGAACCAAGTGGGTATAAGGTGGTGAAGGGAATGGGGCACGATTCATTAGAGCTACTGAAGGGTTTTAGAATAATTTCTTCTGAGGTCAAACTGTTGATCTTTCGATTAATTGGGGATCATGATGTACTACTAGGTGTCACTCATGATCGTTCTATAATTGGTTGATTATAGACGGCCAACATAAATCGAAAGCCTATTTAGTCACACGCACTACGAGTAATCCGAGGGATTTAAAACGAGTTGAAAATTTGATTTTCCGATCAAGAGAAATAAGTCGAATCTGAATTTATCAGAGGCGCAACGGAAGCTAAAAATGGCTAAGTCTTTTGAAGGCTTATTGGGCAAATTAAATGAGTTTAATTCGCGATGGGTTCAACTCGGTTTGACCGGCCAAAGAGGGTGCCAAACCCCTTTGGTTTGGCCGGCCACATCAATGGGGAGAAACCAATTTATTTGGTTTAATTAATAAAATAAATCTATCACGATTTGTTTTATAAATTATGGATAAATAAATTTGTGTAAAGAAATTTATGTAAATAAATTCATAGAAATTTATTCTTTTTATGGAAATTAAAATAATCCATGGAATGGTTTATTTTAATTTTATAAAATCAATTATTAATTGATTTTTCCATAATAAGAAAATTTATAAATTTCTTGTAAAATTTATTCCATAATAAAAGGAGAGATGTAATTATTTTATTATAAAGTTAGTTATAATAAAACTTGGCTTAAACGGAATAATTCATAAGAAAATTTATAGGATAAATCTCTTATGAAAAATTTCGTTAAAGGGGAGACTTGGCAAGGGAGAGGATACTATATAAAGGAACCAAAGGCAAGCCTTGAATTCCAATCAATTAATCAAGAGATTAGTAGCTCCCTCTCTCTCTCTCTAACTCTCTCTCTCTCTAGGGCTGGCTCTCTCTCCTCCCCTAGGGTCGGCGCACATCCCAAGGGTGGCCGAGAGCTTCATCCACTAAGAAGGTGCCGAAGAAGAAGAAGCGGATCGCGACTCCTTCCTTCCTTTCCCGGAATTTTGATTCCGTTACTTGGTGGTTAGTTTCCATCTTTTCTCTCTTGTTATTCTAGTTGTGCCTTTGGAGAATCTAGTAGTTCTCGTCGGCACAAAACTCGTGGCTTTGTGAAGTCATCCCGAAGAGAACTCGGCGTGGACGCGAATAGAGGCGGAGCTTCCAAGGGACGCTACGGTTGGATCTCGTCCCTTACTTCGAGTTACGCGAGGTACTAAGTAAATTAGTTTACTTTTCCGTAAAGTTTTAATTTATGATCATGTCCACACATCATAAGGTTGCATGCTAGATACGTGGTTAAAATAATTTGAGAAATTATTTTATGCTAATTCTTCCGCTGCACGTAAAAATTTAAAATTTTACGAACCCGTTTCCTTGTCAACATGCACCCGGTCCCAACAAAGGGTTCATAAGTTAAGGTTTTATTGTGATCTAACAAAGTTATTCAAGTGTGCAGGAAATGTCCTAGGTACACTAGGCACGAAGTCCTGATTCTAGGAATTGGGCAATAAGTCCTAGCTGAGGGATGGGCACCTAAGTCCTGAAATAGGGTTGGGCAATAAGTCTTGGCCGAGGGCTGGGCACTGAAGTCCTGACCGAGAGTTGGGCAATAAGTCCTGATCGTGGACTTGGCACGAAGACCTGATCCGGAGGATTGGGAAAAAGTTGAACCGGAGGAGCCAGTTGGAAAAAAGGTAAACTCTCCTAAGAGAAGTAGGTGAGGATGTGTTCCCCGTATGAGGGAACACTAGGCGTCGGTTCGACCTAGGGTTCCATTTGGGAAGCCCAAAGTCAGAACCAAGACAGCTCAGGCTATTAATTGTGTTTAACTTATATATTATGTGTTTGTTATTTGTGTTTTGGAACTAACCCTGGTTGTAGGAACAAAAGTTAAAGGTTTCTGCTCCCTGGCGCCTGAATGAAGTCAGGCGCCTATTCATACAGGCTCCTGTATGGTGACAGGCGCCCAAGAAGGGCCATTTCCAAAGCAGTCTCGAAGCAAGCCTCCACGTCAGCAAATGAGGCTCCTATGTTGATACAGGCGCCCCAGTCAACTCAGCCACCCCAGTTGAAGGGATAATCGATGGCCAAGTCTGCGGATATGGATTCGCATAGAACAAGCCACGTGTCAGGCGCCCCCTTCAACACAGACACCCAAGAACCGAGCATATAAAGGGGTTCACCCCTTGCTTCCAGACACAATTGCTTCCAATGAATTCTTTTAAGCACTCTGCTCCAAGCGCTCCGTCCTCAAGTCTCAAGCGCCAATGACAACCCACGGCTCCGATCTACAAATCTACTCCGGTCGTCGGTATAATTATTATTTAATTGTTGTATTTAAATTCTGTAATTGAACTCAATTGTGTAATATTTTTGCGCAATATAGAATTGCCCATCGTAAGTAGGAGCCGATCTAGACTCCGAACCAAGTAAAAATCAAAGTGTTAGCATTGATTTGAATATTTCCGCTGCATAATTGCTCTTTTTAATCCGAAAAGATTTTATCGATATTCACTCCCCTTCTATCGATTCTAAACGATCCCACAGAGATATCTTCTTGCTAACTTGATTTTGACGTGCCTTCGAGAAATTCTAGGAACTTCTCACAAAGCTCATTTGCGGAGCGGTAATTGACGAACGTGCTGGATCGAGTTGGCCCGGCTAAAGGGGGTCAATAGACGGTTATAAAAAAATAAAGTGGAGGCACTCGTGTTTTAAAAAGAAACATGGTCGCAACTGAGAACGTTGCTTCCAAGGCAGTGGGCGCTCAATAAAAATTTTCTTATGGCGGAGAAGCCTTACAACAAAAGCACTCTAAGAGATTTTACAATTGAATGAATTGTTGTTTAAGCAAAGGGGTGAAACCCCTTATATAAGTAGTTCTCTAGCGCCTCAAGACTCTTGGGCGCCTGCCACGTGGACTGAATCAGGCACATGCTTATCCGCAGACTTGGCCAAATTTTATCTCTGGTCTTGGGCGCCTAGGCCTGCTGAGGTACCTGATGGCTCATGGGCACCTGATGGCTCACAGGCACCTGAGATGCTGACATAGCGAACCTTCCAGCTCAGCTTCTCCATCCGCAGAATCATCTCTACTAAGGTGCCTGATGCCTTTCAGGCGCCTGCACTCTCAGGCGCCTGGGACGCAACTATTGCTTCCTTTTGGTTCTTCGTCTTCTAGGTGATTTTCGGCCTACTGGAGTTAGTCTCACCCGAACTCGATTTCGGCCTTTCGCCACTCGAGCATGCTTCCTCCCAGCATCCCGTCCCTTAGATGTCGCACACGTCCTTCTCGATCCACCGACGTACTCTTCCTCAGCTTCTGCGTCCCTCGGATTGCACCGAGCCCATCGGCTCACTTCTCCGTACAATCCTTCTCGTCCGCTACGTCTTACACTCGACTTCCTCCGTACCTAAGCTCCTGCACACTTAGCAAAGAGATTAGAAAATACAGGACCTAACTTAACCTTGTTGATCACATCAAAACTAACCGGGGTACCAACAATCTCCCCCTTTTTGATGTGCATCAACCCTGGTTCAGTTTGGGTTAAACAAAAAATACAACCTAACTAAGTTAAACAGTTTAAGCATAAAAATAGAATTGGTAAGATTATGCAAAAAAAAATTTCTCCCCCTGAACCTCAATCCTACTCTCCCCCTTTGATCACAATAAATAATGGGGAAACATAATTAGGGAGGAAATTTTTTTTGAGTGTGATAACAAAATATTCTAACTAAAAAAATCGCCTTCGAGATAGTAAAAAAATTGACATAAAAAAATCCAATTTTTTTTTTTTTGACAAAATCAGCAGCTGATGAGGAGATCCTAAAAAATCGGATCTAGTCAAAATATTTTCTAATGAATTTTGAAAAAATTTTATTTTAATAAAAAATTAATAAAAAATCAAACATCTATAAAAAGATTTAAATATTTTTGTCAAAGTCAAATATAAAGATATGAGTTTGGACAAAAATTTTATGCTTTAAATTCGTTCAACAATTCCAAAAATAAATAAAAAACCAACATATAAGAGTTTTTGAAGAATAAATTTAAAAAATACTTCTAAAAATTTTAAAAAATTATAATGAGTTTTTCCACTATATCTGAATTAAGAAAAATTGGATCAATGAAAATAAATTATTTATCTATTTTTAAGATTTTAATTTCAATTTTCTAGTGGAAAATCATAAAAACAAAAAAATATTCGAAAATTTTTGAGAAATTTCCAGTAGATGGACAACGTAATTTTGCATAAAAAAATAAAGACATAATTTTTATCAGAAAAAAATGGCGCACATATATAATAAAAAATTTATCAGTTTAATACAAATTTACGAACCCAAAATAAGTTCCTATATACATGATTAATTAAAAACTTAGGCGCTTAGCCCAAAAACTTTTGCTATAAAGTCCGCTTGCTTTTTCTTGGTCCATGACTCTACTTCTTTATCCTTGCCATTGTTGCCTTTCATAATTTGTAGCAGTTCAATATTAGTTTTAAAAAATATCTGCATTCGGCGCTTCAATCACAAACACCCCCTCAGACTTCGGCAGGTAGATTACTACTCCAACTGTCTACTCGAAATTGCTGTAGCCGGTGGTTAGTCCTTATGCGGCGACCTTTGCTCTGATATCACTTATTGGATTGGGTTGGCCCGGCTAGGTGGGGAGAATAGACGGTTATAAAAAAATAAAGTGGAGGCACTCATCTTTTAAAAAGAAACATGGTTGCAACTGAGAATGTTGCCTCCAAGGCAGTGGGAGGTCAATAAAAATCTCCATATGGTGGAGAAGCCTTATAACAAAAGCATGCTAAGAGATTTTACAATTGAATGAATTGATGCTCAAGCAAAGGGGTGAAACCCCTTATATAGTTAGTTCTCAGGCGCCTCAAGGCTCTTGGGTGCTTGCCACGTGGACCGAATCGGGCGCGTGCTTATCCGCAGACTTGGCCAAATTTTATCTATGGTCTTGGGCGCCTGGGACTGCTGAGGTGCCTAATGGCTCATGGGTGCCTAATGGCTCATGGGCGCCTAAGATGCTGACATGGCAAACCTGCCAACTCAGCTTCTCCATCCGCAGAAACATCTCTACTGAGGCACCTAATACCTATCAGGCGCCTGGACTCTCGAGCACCTGAACCCTTTCAGGTGCCTAGGAAGCAGTAGTTGCTTCCTTTTGGTTCTTCATCTTCTGGGTGATTTTTGTCCAACCGAGTTAGGCTCACTTGAACACAACTCCGGCCTTTCGCCCCTTGAGCGTGCTTCATCAAAGCATCCCATCCCACGGGCGTTGCGCACGTCCTTCTCAATCCACCAATGTACTCTTCCATAGCTTCCGCACACCTCGGATTGCACCGATCCTGTTGGCTCACTTCCCCACCCAATCCCTCTCGTCCGCTACATTTTACGCTCGACTTCGTCCGTATCTATGCTACTGCACACTTAGCAGAGGGATTAGAAAACACAGGTCCTAACTTAACCTAGTTGATTAGAAAACAGAGACCCTTACATGGCTTGGCGGGTTTCCTAAGCAACCACGGGGTCGAACATGAGAGACCTCTCTATGTCTATGGATTAAAAATTTAATCTGAATAGAGACCTGTCTCCTAAACGACCGTCTCGTCGTCGTATCTATTGATTCACGTCACAACTTAGCCAAAACCAAAGTTAAGGCCTTGTAACTTTCCGAATCAAAAGACCGCGGAAAAGACGATGATTGGATCGCCAGTTCTCGTGTTTATTATCGGGGTCCATGACATAATTAATTATCATATTAATTAACAAATAATTAGCCCATGACAATTAATTATAAACATAAGCAATGATATAAAATCACATAAAATAATAAGAAAACAAGAGGAGCTAAAGAGAGGTATACCTCACTTTTTACCTCGCAGTCTTCTACCGTATGACCCTCCTCTCTTGGACGTCGTGTGGGCGACGAGCTACCAAGACACAGAGTCATCAAGGCTTGCAATTAATCACCTTCTTCAATCCTCTTCTTTGCACCAACACAAAAACCATAGATTCTAGGGTTTCCTAGCGCCGGTGACCTTTCCACCTCTCCTCCTTGCGCCGCCGGCCACAAGGTAGCACCGAGGGGAAGGTTGTGAAGAGGAAGAATAAGAGAGAACAAGCCTCCTCTTCCTCCTTCAATTGCCCACAGCCACCCTCCTTCCTTCTTCCACTTGCGCCAGACACAAAAAAAGAAAGAACTCCTTCAATCATGTGTCACTGGCGACCCAGCTCCTCCCTGACCTGCTGGACCTGCTTCCTGCCTCAGGGAGACTCCTGCCACAGAAGAGGAAGCAAAGGAAGAGGAGGAAGATGGAGAAAACCCAACCAGTCGACTCCTTCTTCTTCTTACATGTTGCGGCGACAAAAGCAGCCACCACCCCTTTGCTCCGTCGTATCCAGCCACTCCGAGGAGAGCTCCAACCAAAGGGGAGTAGAGACGAACAAGAAAACTGATGGAGAAGAGGTTAATCCTGTTGGTGCCGGAAGCGCCAAGATCGAACTTGTGTTTTGATAATGGCAAAGAGTTCATAAGTTAATGGTTTGTTGTGATCTAATGGTGTTACTCAAGTGTGCAGGAAAGGTCCTAGGGCAACTAGGCACGAAGTCCTAACATAAGGTTGGGCAATAAGTCCTGGTCGTGGACTGGGCAACAATGACCTGGTGAGTGAAGCTGGGCAATGAGTCCTGGTCATGGACTGGGCACCGAAGACCTGGTGAGTGATGCTGGGCAATAAGTTCTGGTCGTGGACTGGGCACCGAAGACCTTGTGAGTGAAGCTGGACAATAAGTTCTGGTCGTGGACTGGGCACCGAAGACCTTGTGAGTGAAGCTGGACAATAAGTCCTGGTCGCGGACTGGGCACGAAGACTGATCCGAGGGATTGGGCAAAAGTCCAACCGGAGGAGCTGGTTGGCAAACAGGTAAACTCTCCTGAGAGGAGTAGGTGAGGACGCGTTCCCCGTAGGAGGGAACATTAGGCATCGGTTCGACCTAGGGCTCCATTCTGGAAGCCCAAAGTCAGATCCAACATAGCTCAGACACTTAATCAAGCTTAAATTTATATCATTTATGTGTTATTTGTGTTTTGGAACTAACCGTGGTTGAAAAAACAAAGGGATAGAAGTTTTTACTCCAAGGCGCCTGAATAGAGTCAGGCGCCCGAATGGAGTTAGGCGCCTGTGTTGATACAGGCGCCCCAGACAAGGGTCTTTCCAAAGCCACTTGAAGCAAGCCTCCACGTTAGCATATGAGGCGCCTGTGTTCATACAGGCGCCCCAGTCAGCTCAGGCACCCCAGTTGTAGGGATAAGCATTGGCCAAGTCTACGGATTGAGGTTCGCGCAGAATGTGCCACGTGTAAGGCGCCCCCTTCAACACAGGTGCCCCACCGACTAGTATATAAAGGGGTTCACCCCCCTTGCTTCAGAACACAACTTCTTTCTACGAATTCATTCAAGCACTCTGCTCCAAACACTCAGTGCTCAAGACTAAATTGCCAACGACGACCCGCGGCTCCGATTTTCAATCTTCTCCGGTCGTCGATATAGAATTTTCTTATTGCTGTATTTTCTTTAAAATTCTATAATCGAATTCAAAGTTGTAATATTTTCACGGAATATAGAATTGCCCAACGTAAACGGTCAAGGACCGTGGGCCTTGGAGTAGGAGGCAACCGCGACTCTAAACCAAGTAAAAAATCGAAATGTTAGCATTGTATTTTTCCTCTGCACAATTGCTCTAAGTTTTCTGAAAAATTATTGATCGATATTCACCTCCACCCTCTATCGATTCTAACTGATCCCACAAATCCCTTCTCTTCTTCTCTTTGTTGCCGCCGGCCACACCATGGGTTGTCGCAACCCTAAGAGAGAGAAAGGGAGAGGGTTTTGGATGATTAATTGTGGATTATTTTGAGATTAATTAGCCTTGGTTTCATGACTCCTATGGGGTATTTATAGGGCTATGGTAGTGACCATGAGGAGGAGTTGGGCCTTTGCCTGCTAATGGCTCCAAATCCGATCCATTAATAGATATCCATTTTACTAAAGGATCCCATTGAACGTCCTCACCAACCCGCATATTTTCATATGGGCTCCACTTATTATGAGTCGTCCATCTCCCCATGTTTAAGATATAGAATGTCCAATAATTAATTTAAATTACTGACAATTTTAATTAATTATCCTCTTGATCTTTGACTAGTACCACTCAACCTTTTTCATCATGTCGGACTATAGTCCACTTGCCAGATTTGACATAATGATCCTTTTGAGCCCATCAAGGGGGCATCATCATCCCAACTAACTAGGACACGGATTCCGTCAATAATCAATGACACACCATGTAGATAAAATTATTACCCAACTTACAGGGCCTATCGATTTAACAGAATAGATCTCGCTCATTGGTAAATCAAAGTAATAATAATTAAATACATGTGCCCGTTATTATTTCGGGATTTAAAAATCGTACTCCATAATATAAACCGAGGTCTAATCCAATTTATGAAGTCAGTACAAAATTGGATGACCTTTCTTTTGGTCCTATTCAATGCACACAAAGTGCACTAGTGTAATTCTATGGTTAAGACAAACCGCACCTAATTACACTACAATCATCCCGATGATTTGTCCAACTCCATCTCGGTTGTGAGCCTCTTTCTTATATTTTTGCAAGGAACTAATAACATGATCTTCTGTGCGTCACCACGCACCATGTCATCTACAATGCAAAGTATGAGACATTTTGTGCATATACTAATATAAATATGCACCGTGTGATTTTGCGATTCTCTTTCAAAATATAAATGTATTTTAACAAAAAGCAAGGCTTTCAGTAGACATCCTAACATTGATCATGTCAATACTAACTGGGGTACCAACAGAACGTCGTCGAGTTTCATGTTCTCGGAGGTCAAGCAAAAGTCCAACCGGAGGTTTCGGGTGGCAGGAGGTACACACTCCTAAAAGAAGTAGGTGAGGACGCATTCCCCGGGTGGGAAATGTATGCGTCGGTCCGACCTAGGGTTTCAGGATAAACCTAAAAGTCAGGACCAAGACTGCACTAGCTGTAAATCCATACTTGCATTTATTCTGTTTATATTATTGTATGAACTAACCCTTATTGCAGCTGAAAAATGGAATCAACTTGACTAGGACGCCTGAATGGTAATAAGGCGCTTGGGAACTGGCAGAGGGTGGCTGAGTCGGCGCAATGGTCAAGCTTACGTGGCGAGTGCAGAGTCGAGGAGCCACGTCGACACTCAGGTTCCTGAAAGGGATTAGGGTGCCTGAGCCAGGATAAAGTTTGTCTGCGCAGCGGATAGAGTTGTCAGCCAAATCGCCGCGACTGGAGCGCCTGAAACACTACTATATAAAGGTGTTGAGAGCAACACCCCAGATGATTAATTAACATTCTATGATCATTGTGTTCGCCTGTGTGACGAGCAATCAAAGCTTCGACAACGTCAAAACCCCGTCGACTCTCCAAGCGAAGGTTTTCAATTCATTCAAAACGGAGTCGTTATACATGTTTCATTTCATTTGTGCACTTAAATCTTGTACTCTGTACATTCTTCCATTCATTAGTTAATTGACCCTTTTGGATTGTTCCACTGCTTTCTTTTACCTTGATTCTTTCCTTTCCAGTTAGAGTTGGAGCCCTGGGGTTTCTGAGTTCCTATGCTACTACCTTGGCCCTTATTCTCTGTCACGACTGTCTTCTGCTGCAGCATGTTGTTCAGGTAATGCTCGGTGATCAGAGCACTGCTCACTAGTTATTCTGAGGTTTGCGGCCTATGGATGCCGCTGGCCACATTCAATGCTATCTCTAGCCTTAGCATTTTGAGCATTAGCCTGACTCGCTCTCGATCTGTGCTGACTAATTCGGGACACAGACGCGCCAACCTGTTGAATCTCTTCATGGCTTCCTCTACTGATAGGTCGCCCTGCCGAAATTCCGTGAACTCGTCGTAGTGGCGGTTTGTGACCCGCATGTGGAAGAATTCTTCAAAGAACTCTTCTTCAAAGCTAGCCCAGGTCATCTGATTGACTGGGCGTTTTATCTTGATAAGCTCCCACCACATACGTGCGTCTCCGGCTAGGCAGAAGGAGGCGCACTTTACATTCTCATGCTCTGGCCAGTCTAGGTGCTCCATGGTACTCTCTAGGGTCTTGAACTAAGCTTGGGCATCCCATGGTTCACTGGTGCCTGAGAAGGTCTCTGGCATGATCTTCTGCCACTGGATCAGATAAGCTTCCCTTCTTGCCCCTGTTGCTGGAGCTACTGGCAGGTCTGGTGGGACCGGCGCCACCGGTGGAACCTCCGTCACTATCGGCGTCTCCCCCTGGGGCTCTGGGGTAACAGTGGGAGTAGCCTGCTGATTAGCGATTAGAGCAGCAATTACATGCTGCTGTTCCGCTACCTGTCTCTGCAGTTGTGCTACTACCTCTGTCAGGTCCGCTGGAGGCATTGAGTGGTCTGCCTCCTGCTGAGGCTCAGTAACTGGTGCTCTTCTAACTGAGCGTCCTCTTGCCATTATCTAAAATAGAGGAGGATCATACAATTCATATTTTAATTCTAAAACATGCTATCAGATATAAACTAAGGTATTAAACATGCTTCCGTTAACTGTAAACAAGAACTGGCTAGAAAACAGATAGCATGAATAACATGAAAATATTATAAATATGAAAGCAAGAAGATATAGTAATGTGAGAGATACTCTTACATAGAAGCTGCAGGACTGATGCTGATGTGTGTGTGGAGGAAAGATAGAACTTGCTCTGATACCACTCTGTAACGACCCGCCTTCTGGTGCTAAGCTTTAAGGAGGATCGCTACTACTAACTGACTGACTAACTAACTGATTACTGATCATTGTATTTCAGATGCTAAACCAACTGGGAGAATTTAAAAATATTCTTATTTCACTATTTACTGAATTTAAAATCATAAACATGTTTAAAGTACTAACCAGCCAAAATAAAACAAAAACTTAAATTTTATTAGCTTGGCCAGGATTCTATCCCCCAACCTCTGCATTGCATGACTAAAGCACTAACCAACTGCTCTACACCACTTTTGTTTTATACAGCACCAGTCGACTGATATATATGCCAGTCGACTGGCCGGGCCACAGAATGTTTCTGTGCCCGACACCAGTAGACTGGTGTTTTCCCAGTCGACTGGTAGTTCTGAAAACCCAGATTTCAGAGTTTTAGAATGTACCAAAGTCGACCTACTCAGTACCAAATGCTCCATAAATTCATATCTAAGCTTTCTAACAGGTCTACAATGATTCTAGGGCATTTGATACATGTTTTTGGAGGGTTCCTAGTAGGAATAGCAACTTAGAAATCATAAAAGCGACATGTAGAAGCATAAACATGAATGTACCAAGTTTGTATCAACTTCTTATCTCTAAAGCTTAAGCATAGATCTAAATTACCATATTACAAGTAGTAACTCATATCATTCAACATTCGCCAGGCAAGTGTTAACACAGGTAAATAAACTACTTTAATATACTAGGCAGCACAAATAACGAGTCTAAACAGGTTAATACATGGTTCACATAATATATTACGGAATAACTAAAAAAACATAAAGAGGGTTATTCGATGCTTTGCAAGTTACGAAGACTTTTATTCCAACTCCACCATCACACACACTTTGCATCAAGCCCGCCGCCTCCGCTACTAGTGCTTTCCTTTACCTGTATCTGCAGTATAAGGAAATGCAAACTAATAAGCATAAAGCTTAGTAAGCACCATCTAGTCTCACAAAACCATGAAAATTCGAATTATGCTTTTGTAAAACATGCTATGCACATACATGCTCATATCCATAAGTAATCATGTTAGGCTCATGCTAAAATACATATCATAGGATGTCATGGCATATAACTGAGACATGATACATACTGAACTAAAACTAAAAAGTAAGCTATAGCATGACATACATATCTGAACTGGAACTGGAACTAACTAACATAAAACTAATTATTAAATCCACCACATACTAATATAAATTTCTGAAAACTAAATACATATAGTAGGTGAAAGTAATAATCAACTGCTGTGGGCCCGGCAATGTACCAACTGTGCGCGCATCCCTAATAAACCCGAGGTAGCAAATCCCGAATCCATTAGGGTTCTACTAGGTTATCTAAACCTAGGGGCAACTAGGAGCCCATCCCATACTAGGTTATCTGAACCTAGAGGCAACTTGGAGCCTATCCCTGGACCGAAGTCCGGTACAATGCCAACTGAAAATAAAATAGTCTTTTATACTTTTCTTTCCTCTTCTGATTCTTGCTTTTACTAGGTTATCTAAACCTAGGGGCAACTAGGAGCCCATCCCGTTGGACCTTGGTCCCAATCATAAACTGGAGCAAGAATTTATATTCTTTAATGCTTTCTATAGCATTAACTGAACTGAACATTTTAACAAACACCTAATGTGCGTGCTTGTTCATAATTTACGATTTCTAATCGTAAAGCATAAATACAAGGAAATAAAGCATATGAAAAATCAACCGAAACTACTTATACTGCAGGTGAGGGATACTTACATCCTGCACTAGGTTTTCCTTACGAATAAAATCTGAAATTCCCGAGGGAACGTCGAATTTCCACGTTCTTCTTGCTCCTTGGCGTTCTCCTCGCGTCTACGAGAATTCTCGTAGAGAGTAGGGCCTCTTGAGACCTTCCCTTGGCTTCTCCTTTGTCTTGGGCGGCAAGAGAAGAGGAGAAGAGGAAGAAAACGCAAGAGAGGAAGAGGAGAGGAGGAGGGGGCGTCGGCGCACCCTTGGCTCACGAAACCTAAAAATCTCCTCCTTTAATTCTTTAATTCGTTATTTATATTAAGTTGTAAAATAACCCTAAGTTAAGTACATATCTAGAATACTCGATTATTTCCTTCAAGGAAACTCCCATTGGGCTGGTGGTTCGTGGAGCCATGCCAAGGTTTAATCTAGGTAGAGGTTGCGGGTTCAAAACTCACCTAATGCCACCAACTCATCTTTCTTATTTTTGGCACTTCTTTTTATGAAAAAATTCTATAAAAATATCTAAAAATTCCAGAAAAATCCTAGGATATTTCTAAAATTATTTGAGGAAATTTTTGGGCTTTACAATCCCCCATACCTTATAAAAAGTTCGTTCTCGAACTTAAAACAACTTTGGATATTTCTGTCTCATGCTGTCCTCGGGTTCCTAGGTTGCCTCTTCTACTCTGTGATTTTGCCATATGACTTTCATTAATGGTACCTCCTTGTTTCGCAATTTCATAACTGCTCAGTCTATTATCTGAATAGGTCGACTATCATAACTGAGATCTTCGCGAACTTGTACTGTCTGTGGCTCTATCACCTGGGTGGCATCTGGGATATGCTTCTTCAGCATGGAAACATGAAATACCTTGTGGATAGCTGACATCTCCTGAGGTAGCTCCAACTCATAAGCTACTTTGCCAACTCTTCTAGTGATGGGGTATGGTCCTACATATCTGGGACTTAGCTTGCCCTTCTTCCCAAAACGCATTACTCCCTTCATGGGAGCCACTTTGAGAAATACCGAATCCCCAACTTCAAACTCTAATGGTCTGCGCCGTGTATCAGCATAGCTCTTCTGGCGGCTCTGAGCTGTTTCTATTCTCTGGCGGATCTGCTGTATGGCTACGGTGGTATCATCTATAATATCTGTCTGTAGGCCTAACTCTTACCTCTCACCACCCTCGTACCAGCAGATAGGAGATCTACACCTCCGCCCATATAAAGCCTCATAGGGTGTCATGCCGATAGTGGCCTGATAACTATTGTTGTAGGCGAATTCTGTTAAGCACAGGTATCTGCACCAACTGCCCTTGAAATTTAGAGTACAAGCTCTGAGCATATCTTCTAGTACTTGATTAACTCTCTCTGTTTGACCATCTGTCTGAGGATGGAAAGCTGTGCTAAACTTCAGTTTGGTGCCTAGTGCTGTCTGTACGCACTCCCAGAAGTGTGAAGTGAACCTACTGTCCCTATCTGAGATGATAGTCCTAGGGACTCCATGTAGTCTGACGATCTCCTTGAGGTATAACTGAGCTAGCTGTTCCATGGAATAGGAGATCCTGATAGCTAGGAAGTGGGCAGACTTAGTCAATCTGTCTACTATTACCCAGATTGCATCATATCCATTCGTTGTTCTGGGTAGTCCCACTATAAAATCCATGGAAATATCTTCCCATTTCCATTCTGGAATCTGAATAGGCTACAGAACTCCTCCTAGTCTCTGATGTTCTGCCTTGACTCTTTGGCATGTCAGACAGGTACTGACATATCTCGCGATGTCTCTCTTCATCCCAGGCCACCAAAAACGTCCCCTGAGGTCTTGGTACATTTTGGTGGAACCAGGATGCATTGCATAAGGAGATCTATATGCGTCCTCTAGGATCTTCCTTCGGAGCTCTTCTTGGTTCGGAACACATAAGCGGTCACCGTAGTACAGTGTCCCATTATCTGATAGGCGAAATTCTCCATCTTCGGCTTCTGCTATCCCCTGCTTGATTTTCTGAAGGTCAGGATCTTGATCATGTGTCGTCTGGATGTCTTCAATCAGGGTTGACACTAATGTCAAAGTGGAGAGCTGCCCAACTAAAATTTTCAGTTCGAACTCTGATAACTCCTTCCGAAGGGGCTGTAACATCGTGGACAAAGCTAGTAGGGTGTGTTGGGTTTTTCGGGCCGCGAAAACCGCCTTTTCGCGTCGCGGAAACCCCGAGAACCCAAAGCCATGGATCTCGTGCGAAGAAAAATTCCGAAACGAAAAATCACGTATTCATTTCATGCTCAAAACTCGATCTACTCCTAGATCTAAAGAGGGATAAACCATTTTACCTTTGGTGCGTGCCCCGCTTAATCCCGCTCGCTCCTTTTGGATGTCGGATCTCTAGGACGTCAAGTGCCATCCCTCTAGAAGTATCCACACGAACAAAGTGGATGGAGGAAACCCTTTAGGTGTGCTAGCACCTTTCAAGGGTTCGGCCAAGAGGAGAAGAAGAAGAAGAGCACCAACACTTGGAGGAGGAAGAAGAGAAGACACACAATGAGAAAAATGGAACAAAACCTTGTTTTGTTCTCTCATTGTGGCCGGCCACATAATGGCCATTAATGGCCATTAAGTGGCCTGCCATAACCCCCTTTCAATTTGAATTCAAATTCAAATGGGGGGTTACAACCTTTGGAGATGATGTGGAGCATCATCATTGGTCAAATACCAAGCCAAGTCATCACTTGGTCAAGTCAAGGTGAGGTGGCCTTTTGGTCAAGTCAAACTTGCCTTTTATGGACTTTCCATATTTAGTCAAGTCAAACTTGACTCCATTTCTTCTCCCATGTCAAGTCTAACTTGAAGTGGAACCAAGTCAAGTCAAACTTGATTTGGATTTGGGTCAAGTCAAACTTGCCTTTTATGGACTTTCCATATTTAGTCAAGTCAAACTTGACTCCATTTCTTCTCCCATGTCAAGTCTAACTTGAAGTGGAACCAAGTCAAGTCAAACTTGATTTGGATTTGGGTCAAGTCAAACTTGCCTTTTATGGACTTTCCATATTTAGCCAAGTCAAACTTGACTTCATTTTTTCTCCATCTATTTGTTCTTTGCGTGTGACCCTATAGGTTCTTGTAACGTTGGCAATGCTTCTAACCTCTTAGAAACATAAGCAATGAGCGGTATCTAGCAACACATCATTGCTACCCAAGTTACAAGAATGTTGAGATCCAACATCACCAATGTGACTACTAATTATGACTTTCATAATATGTGACAATGTCCTTCTATCGTCGATATCTAGATTGATCTTCTATGAAGCATAGACCGTGTCATCCTCCAATCAATCTATGTGTCTTGAACTCCAAGTAGACTCACTATAATCAAATAAGCTCAATATCTCATATTGCCTTATTTGGGCATGGCCATGCACTTAGTGATCTCACTCTATCAAGACTATGATATCTCTCCCGTCATATAGGAGGGATAGATCCCATCTACATCACTCACATCCCTCCGCATAATTTGTTACATACCCAGTAATCGCCTTTATAGTCCACCCAGTTACGGGTGACGTTTGACGAAACCAAAGTACATAACTCCTTATGTAGGGAACTATGGTGACTTCAGGTCTAAGGACTAATAGTCATACTAATAGTCACATGAGAAAGTATATGACACTCATATAACGATCCATGATACTTTCTCATGGTGGGTCATTCAGTATACATTCTCCAATGCATACTCATGTGTCAACTTGATATCTCATATCCATGACTTGTGAGATCAAGTCATCGTGTTGACCTACATGCTAGTCTCTATGCATTAACATTGTCCCTGAATGTTAATACTTGACTAGGAATAATTAAGAGTAGTGTTCTCTATATCATCTCACTATCGATTCAACCAATCGATTGATATAGATATGAACCTACTACCAAGGACGTTATTACACTTAGTTATTTGGCACCAATACAAGTAAGTATAATAACCATAATCAAATGCCTTTATATATATATATATGAAATATGATACAATGAGTCCATACAACAACCATCACATGATTGGCTCTAGGGCTCTCACTAACAATCTCCCACTAGAACTAGTGCCAATCACTGTAGTATCTAATACCCAATGACCTAGTGTGACCATCATGCTTGGTCTGTGCCAAAGCCTTGGTCAAGGGATCTGCAATGTTAGCCTCTGTGGGTACTCTGCATATCTTCACATCTCCTCGATCGATGATCTCTCGAATGAGATGGAAACGCCGTAGTATGTGTTTGGTCCGCTGGTGTGACCGAGGTTCCTTAGCCTGCGCAATAGCTCCATTGTTGTCACAATAGAGCTGTACTGGGTCGGCTATGCTAGGAACCACTCCAAGCTCAGTAATGAACTTGCGGATCCAAACTGCCTCCTTTGCTGCCTCAGATGCAGCAATGTACTCAGCTTCTGTTGTAGAATCAGCAACTGTATCCTGCTTTGAACTCTTCCAGCTGACAGCGCCACCATTTAAGCAAAACACGAACCCTGACTGCGATCTGTAGTCATCCTGGTCAGTTTGGAAGCTTGCATCACTGTAACCTTTTACAGTTAGCTCCTCTTCGCCTCCAAATATCAAGAAATATTCTTTAGTCCTTCTCAAGTACTTAAGAATATTCTTGACTGCTATCCAGTGACGTTCACCTGGATCTGACTGGTATCTGCTCGTCATGCTCAAAGCATACGAGACATCAGGACGAGTACATAACATGGCGTACATGATAGATCCTATGGCTGAGGCATAAGGGATCTTGCTCATGCGGTCTCTCTCCTCTCTAGAAGAGGGACCTTGAGTCTTCGAAAGACTCACGCCATGTGACACTGGCAGATTTCCCTTCTTGGAATTCTGCATGGCAAACCGTTGCAAAACGGTATCAATGTATGTACTCTGACTTAGGCCAAGCAATCTCTTAGATCTATCTCTATAGATCTTTATGCCTAGAATATAGGCTGCTTCACCTAAGTCTTTCATTGAGAAGGAATTCCCCAACCAAGTCTTCACAGACTGTAGTGAAGGAATGTCATTCCCAATGAGTAGTATGTCATCTACATACAAAACAAGGAAGACAACTGTGCTCCCACTAACCCTTTTGTAGACACAAGGTTCATCTTCATTCTTGATGAAACCAAACTGTTTGATTGCATCATCGAATCGAAGATTCCAGCTTCGAGAAGCTTGCTTTAGTCCATAAAGGGACTTATGCAGCTTGCATACTCTACCAGTATGCTTTGGATCTACAAAACCCTCAGGTTGTGTCATGTACACTTCCTCGAGGAGGTTTCCATTCAGAAACGCAGTTTTGACGTCCATCTGCCAGATCTCATAATCGTGGTATGCTGCAATAGCAAGCAAGATCCTAATGGACTTGAACATCGCGACTGGAGAAAAAGTTTCATCATAGTCAATACCATGAATTTGCTTGAAACCTTTAGCTACTAGTCTACCCTTATAGGTATGTACAAGTCCATCCATGTCAGTCTTTCTCTTAAAGACCCACTTACACCCAATGGGTTTGACCCCTTCAGGTGGATCAACCAAAGTCCATACTTGGTTGGTGTACATGGAATCCATCTCGGATCTCATGGCCTCTAGCCATTTCTCAGAATCTGGGCTCATCACAGCTTCCTGATAGGAGGTAGGCTCGTTCTCAACGAGCATAACGTCATCATGGTCAGACAAGAGAAATGAGTATCTCTCAGGCTGACGACGTACCCTATCAGACCTGCGAAGAGGTAGGTCTACATGAACAGGTTGTTGTTCCACAGCTTCTTGTGCAACAACCTCATCAACCACCACACTTTGTGGTTCCTGTTCAACTTCCATCAAGGCTTCAGTGCTATTGTCCATGTCTTGAACTTCTTCAAGACTGAACGTACTCCCACTAGTCTTTCTAGAAACAAAGTCCCTTTCTAGAAATACTCCAGTCTTAGCAACAAACACTTTGTGCTGACTAGGAATGTAGAAGTAGTATCCCTTCGTTTCCTTGGGATACCCTATGAAATAACACTTATCAGATTTGGGTCCCAGTTTGTCTGAGACTTGACGTCGTACGTAAGCCTCACAACCCCAAACCCTCATGAAAGACATCTTGGGACTCCTCCCTGTCCATATCGTATATGGTGTCTTCATGACAGCCTTTGATGGAACACGGTTTAGTGTGAACGCTGCCGTGTCTAGAGCATATCCCCAAAAGGATATAGGAAGATCTGCGTGACTCATCATAGATCGTACCATATCTAATAAGGTACGATTCCTCCTTTCGGATACACCATTCCACTGTGGTGTTCCAGGGGGAGTGAGTTGGGATAGAATCCCACACTCAGCTAGGTAGTCACGAAACTCATGGCTCAAGTATTCTCCACCTCGATCTGATCGAAGTATCTTAATACTCTTGCCAAGTTGGTTCTGTACTTCATTTCTGAATTCTTTGAACTTTTCAAAGGATTCTGACTTATGTGTCATCAAATACACATAGCCATATCTACTGAAGTCATCAGTAAATGTGATGAAGTACCTGTAACCACCTCTGGCAGCGACATTGAAAGGGCCACATACATCACTATGTATGAGTCCTAACAAGTCTGTCGCTCTTTCGCTATGTCCACTAAAGGGAGTCTTAGTCATCTTGCCTAGAAGGCATGACTCGCATGTCTCATATGACTCAAAATCAAATGAGTCCAGCAAACCATCCTTATGGAGCTGGGACAAGCGACTCTCATTTATGTGGCCTAAGCGACAGTGCCAGAGATAGGTTGGGTTCAACTCATTTGATCTCAACCTCTTGGTATTCACGTTATAGATAGGGCTCTCTAAGTCTAGAATATAGAGGCATTCATCAGATGTGCGCTACAATAGAACATATCCTTTAAATAAACAGAACAACATTTGTCCTTTATTATGAATGAAAAACCTTTGTTATCTAAACATGAAACTGAAATGATATTCTTTGTTAGTACAGGTACATAACAACAGTTATTCAATTCCAGTACAAGCCCAGAGGGTAGAGATAGAAAGTAAGTCCCTATAGCAACAGCAGCAACCCTTGCTCCATTGCCTACTCGTAGGTCCACCTCGCCCTTGGCCAATGCCCTGCTATTTCTCAGCGCCTGCACATTAGTACAAATGTGAGAAGCACACCCAGTATCTAATACCCATGATGTAGAAATAGAAAGGTTGACTTCTATAACATTTATACCTGAAGTAGAAGTCTCACTTCTCTTCTTCTTCAGATCTTCCAGGTATACCTTGCAGTTCCGCTTCCAATGCCCAGTCTTACCGCAGTGGAAGCAGGTAGCATCCTTAGCAACCCCACCTTTAGGTTTGAGTGTTGAAGAGCTGGCTTTGCCCTTGGTTTGGGTCTTACCCTTACCTTTGGGCTTCCACTTGCCCTTACCCTTGCCCTTTTGTACCATTAGGACGGTACTGGACTTGGCAGTGGTGAGATTAGGCTCAGCAGTTCTTAACATGTTGAGTATCTCGGGCAGTGGTTTGTCTAATTCGTTCATGTTGTAGTTCATGACGAATTGACGGTAACTCACCGGCAACGATTGCAGGATCAGATCGGTAGCCAGCTCTTGGCCCAAAGGGAACCCCAACCTCTCGAGGTTCTCGACGTACCCAATCATTTGGAGTGCGTGAGTTCCTACAGGGGTTCCCTCTTTCATCTTGCATGAAAAGAGGGCCTGAGTCACTTCAAACCTCTCATGCCTTGCCTGCCCTTGATATAGTTGCTTGAGATGGCCAATCATATCAAAAGCATTCATTTTCTCGTGTTGCTTCTGAAGCTCAGGAGACATACAGCATAGCATTAGGCATGACACGTCTAACGCGTCATATAGATGCTTCTGATGAGCATCTCTAACACTACGAGCGGCAGAGGCTGGTGGTGCATCAGGAACTGCTTGCTCCAGAACGTACAGCTTATGTTCCTGCGTGAGGACTATCCTCAGATTCCTGTACCAGTCCAGGAAATTAGCTCCTAGGAGCTTGTCCTTCTCAAGAACAGATCGTAGAGAGAGAGTGTTCGTGTTTGACATGGTAATCTACAACATAAAATGCAGAAAATAAATATCCACCATTGTATCATATTTTATTTATCATTTAACTAGGCCTTTAATTAAATGATGCTCCCACTGAATTATAGGGCTTTGGTAGAATCGAGTCATAGATGTGGTAAAACCACACTACTAGATCCACACCAACTAACTATAATTCTCGTAGGTCAAGATCCACATCATACTACGCCTTGAGTTAGCTTTGGCTAAATCGCCCAAGACTTAGTATGATCGGTAGGTACTAATTACCAATTACATCTCTATGCAACTCTTGTTTATAGGATCAAGAATTAACATTTATGAATAATCTTGAGTTAGCTTTGGCTAAATCGCCCAAGACTATTGATAAATGCGATCTTGTCCTACCTTTCCAACTATTGGAGTATGCCTATAGTTAGGCTCGATCCAATTGAGCTAACTAGTTACTCAATCTAATTGAGCTCAATCTAACCCAAGCGTGATAGGCGGGACCAAGGTTGTCCCTCCGCATCCCACCACGATTAAATGCATTGCTCTGCTTTGGCAGATTCAACAATCGCATATGATCGTGGTAGTGATGGGTATCAAGGCTCGTTAGGCATATACGAGTTGATTTCGATTTAGATCTAATCTAATCGATGATGTGCATCGTATTTAGGCATTTATTAAATCTAATTTAACCTAAATGTGTATTAGGTGCACATCAAGATGTGGTTCCCACATTACATGTGCATCACATACACTCATGTATATTCTATTCTATACTAACATGCATCACATACATATAAGCAAAAATAAAATATACAAGAAAATTAAAGTGTGATTAGTCATGGCCCTACTAAGATCTTCTCAAGCCAATGAGAAGATCCTTTGGTCAACCTAGGGTCTAGGCAGCAGCTTCTCCAAGCTCCTCCTTCCAGAACCCCATGTGTTGTCGGCTTGCTTCCCACGAGTCCGTCTTCTCCAGAATTTCCTTCATCTTCAATTTTGTACATTACAAAATTTATACTCGAGTTACATTCGAGTCTTAAACTAATTTTAACAAAACTAATAAATAAAAGGCCGACACGCAGGTCGCAATCACAATACAACACACACAACACAAATAACGGCACGCAGGCCGTAATATGAATTACACACATATTTTAATCTAATTAAAATAGGGTCTTGGGCCATGACCATCACACTACTATACATAATTCAAAATTATGTATTTTACAGAAATTTATCTAATTTTTCTATGTATTTTACGAATTTTATGAGTCACAACTCCACGGTGGTCCCGTTAAGCGGGTTTCGGGCACAATCACGTGACAAGGCCCCTTGCGGGGTTAGGGGCGGCGCCCCTACTCACGAAATTAATTTCGTGAGTGTCGTATCACGATCTAACAGTGCCTAACCCGCTATCCCAAAATCTATTTTGGCAAAACTTGCCGTTTCGGAGAAGTTTTTCTCGGTGGTCGAAGTGTACAAGTGCTTCGCACTCGTTGCTTCGCCTCTACGAGAAAAATACTCATAAAATCCTAAAAATTAGAAAAATTACAGAATCACAAACTACTCTAAATTTTGTATCCCATAAAAAAAATAAATACGTGCTTCGCACGTGGCTCTGATACCACTGTTGGGTTTTTCGGGCCGCGAAAACCGCCTTTTCGCGTCGCGAAAACCCCGAGAACCCAAAGCCATGGATCTCGTGCGAAGAAAAATTCTGAAACAAAAATTCACGTATTCATTTCATGCTCAAAACTCGATCTACTCCTAGATCTAAAGAGGGATAAACTATTTTACCTTTGGTGCATGCCCCGCTTAATCCCGCTCGCTCCTTTTGGATGTCGGATCTCTAGGACGTCAAGTGCCGTCCCTCTAGAAGTATCCACGCGAACAAAGTGGATGGAGGAAACCCTTTAGGTGTGCTAGCACCTTTCAAGGGTTCGGCCAAGAGGAGAAGAAGAAGAAGAGCTCCAACACTTGGAGGAGGAAGAAGAGAAGACACACAATGAGAAAAATGGAACAAAACCTTGTTTTGTTCTCTCATTGTGGCCGGCCACATAATGGCCATTAATGGCCATTAAGTGGCCGGCCATAATGGCCATTAATGGCCATTAAGTGGCCTGCCATAACCCCCTTTCAATTTGAATTCAAATTCAAATGGGGGGTTACAACCTTTGGAGATGATGTGGAGCATCATCATTGGTCAAATACCAAGCCAAGTCATCACTTGGTCAAGTCAAGGTGAGGTGGCCTTTTGGTCAAGTCAAACTTGCCTTTTATGGACTTTCCATATTTAGTCAAGTCAAACTTGACTCCATTTCTTCTCCCATGTCAAGTCTAACTTGAAGTGGAACCAAGTCAAGTCAAACTTGATTTGGATTTGGGTCAAGTCAAACTTGCCTTTTATGGACTTTCCATATTTAGTCAAGTCAAACTTGACTCCATTTCTTCTCCCATGTCAAGTCTAACTTGAAGTGGAACCAAGTCAAGTCAAACTTGATTTGGATTTGGGTCAAGTCAAACTTGCCTTTTATGGACTTTCCATATTTAGCCAAGTCAAACTTGACTTCATTTTTTCTCCATCTATTTGTTCTTTGCGTGTGACCCTATAGGTTCTTGTAACGTTGGCAATGCTTCTAACCTCTTAGAAACATAAGCAATGAGCGGTATCTAGCAACACATCATTGCTACCCAAGTTACAAGAATGTTGAGATCCAACATCACCAATGTGACTACTAATTATGACTTTCATAATATGTGACAATGTCCTTCTATCGTCGATATCTAGATTGATCTTCTATGAAGCATAGACCGTGTCATCCTCCAATCAATCTATGTGTCTTGAACTCCAAGTAGACTCACTATAATCAAATAAGCTCAATATCTCATATTGCCTTATTTGGGCATGGCCATGCACTTAGTGATCTCACTCTATCAAGACTATGATATCTCTCCCGTCATATAGGAGGGATAGATCCCATCTACATCACTCACATCCCTCCGCATAATTTGTTACATACCCAGTAATCGCCTTTATAGTCCACCCAGTTACGGGTGACGTTTGACGAAACCAAAGTACATAACTCCTTATGTAGGGAACTATGGTGACTTCAGGTCTAAGGACTAATAGTCATACTAATAGTCACATGAGAAAGTATATGACACTCATATAACGATCCATGATACTTTCTCATGGTGGGTCATTCAGTATACATTCTCCAATGCATACTCATGTGTCAACTTGATATCTCATATCCATGACTTGTGAGATCAAGTCATCGTGTTGACCTACATGCTAGTCTCTATGCATTAACATTGTCCCTGAATGTTAATACTAGACTAGGAATAATTAAGAGTAGTGTTCTCTATATCATCTCACTATCGATTCAACCAATCGATTGATATAGATATGAACCTACTACCAAGGACGTTATTACACTTAGTTATTTGGCACCAATACAAGTAAGTATAATAACCATAATCAAATGCCTTTATATATATATATGAAATATGATACAATGAGTCCATACAACAACCATCACATGATTGGCTCTAGGGCTCTCACTAACAGGGCGGCACTAGATTTTCTGCTAAGTGCATCTGCCACCTTATTAGCTTTACCTGGATGGTAGAGGATGTCAATGTCATAATCCTTGACTAGCTCAAGCCACCTGCGTTGTCTCATGTTCAGATACTTCTGAGTAAGAAAT
>JAGFNQ010001401.1:146907-252155 GCA_024364735.1 Boesenbergia rotunda
AGAAATACTTCAGACTCTGATGATATGTGAAAATCCTACACTAAGCTCCGTATAAGTAATGCCTCAGATCTTGAGAGCAAACACTACTGCAGCTAGCTCAAGGACATGAGTAGGATAGTTCTTTTCATAATCCTTGAGTTGTCTAGAGGCATAGGTGATAACCTTGCCATTCTGCATCAGCACTGCTCCAAGTCCTAATTTAGAAGCATCACTATATATGTCGAAGCTGTCAGTGGTCTCTGGAAGAGTCAGGATGTGAGTACTAGTCAATCTTCTCTTAATTCTGTAAAACTGTTCTCGCAGTCCTCTGTCCACTGAAACTTCCTGTTCTTCCTGGTAAGAGCTGTCAGTGGGGAGGCTATTCTGGAGAAATCTGCTACAAACTTCCTGTAGTAACCGGCTAGGCCCAGAAAACTTCTGATCTCACTAGCATTCTTCGGTCTAATCCAGTTACTTACTGCTTCTATTTTGCTTGGGTCTACCATCACACCATCCTTAGAGATGACGTGACCCAAAAAGACACCTGATCGAGCCAAAACTCACATTTTGAGAATTTTGCATACAGTTGGCTCTGCTGAAGAATCTGCAATACTGTCACATTTTGAGAATTTTGCATACAGTTGGCTCTGCTGAAGAATCTGCAATACTGTCCTGAGATGTTCGGCATGTTCCTCCTGAGTTCCTGAGTAGATAAGAATGTCATCAATGAAGACGATGACAAACTTATCTAAGTATTCCCGGAATACTCTGTTCATGAGGTCCATCAATGTCGCTGGAGCATTTGTGACCCCAAAAGGCATGACTACAAACTCGTAGTGCCCATATTTGGTTCTGAAAGCTGTCTTCGGAATATCACCCTCTCTGAGTTTGACCTGGTGGTAGCCGGATCTCAAATCTATCTTTGAGAAGATTGTGGATCCCTTTAGCTGGTCGAACAAATCATCGATCCTGGGTAGAGGGTACCGGTTCTTGATGGTGACTTGATTCAAAGCTCGGAAATCTATACACAGGCGCATGGACCCGTCTTTCTTCTTCACGAACAACACTGGAGCTCCCCATGGTGAATGACTAGGGCGGATGAAGCCCTTGTCGAGCAGCTCCTGTAGTTGCTCCCAAAGTTCTCTTAATTCTACTGGAGCCATACGGTATAGTGCTTTTGAAATGGGGTTGGTACCTGGAATGAGCTCTATCTCAAACTCTATCTCCCTGTCTGGTGCTAAGCCTGGTAACTCATCAGGGAAGACTGCTGGGTAGTCACATACCACTGGGACCTCCTCTAGCTTTTGGTCCTTGACTTGTTTGGCATGGACTACATTTGCTAGAAATCCAGCACATCCTGTACTCAGTAGTTTCCGTGCTTTCATGGCGGAGAGAAATTTCTTGGCCTTCTTCTTCAGTTCTCCGATGTATTCAAACTGCTCTCCTGCCTCTGGTTGGAATATGACTTTTCTTTTTTCGGCACTCTATAGAAGCGCCGTATTTGCTCAGGAAGTCCATCCCAAAAATGACATCATAGTCGGACATATTCAGTATTACCAGATCACAGTAAAGCTCTCTGTCTGAAATGCTGACTGGTATGGCACGAAGCCAGTGTGTGGATGCCATGATGTCTCCGGAGGGCAGGGTAGTCAGAAATTGACCACTAAGTACGTCCGGAGGTATTGCTAGTTTTTCGGCGAATGCCCTGGATACATGTGAATGGGTTGCCCCAGTATCGAAAAGTACAGATGCATGCAGGTTTAAAATACTAATCTGACCTGTAACAACTGTAGAGGCGGTGGCTACATCCTCTCTGGTCAGTGAGAAAACCCGTGCATTGTAGTAGCCGGTGGAGCCTCTAATCTGCCTTGATTGATCTGAGGACCCTCTAGTGTCGTTTGCATTATGTGTTAGATCTATCTCTATAGATCTTTATGCCTAGAATATAGGCTGCTTCACCTAAGTCTTCATTGAGAAGGAATTCCCCAACCAAGTCTTCACAGACTGTAGTGAAGGAATGTCATTCCCAATGAGTAGTATGTCATCTACATACAAAACAAGGAAGACAACTGTGCTCCCACTAACCCTTTTGTAGACACAAGGTTCATCTTCATTCTTGATGAAACCAAACTGTTTGATTGCATCATCGAATCGAAGATTCCAGCTTCGAGAAGCTTGCTTTAGTCCATAAAGGGACTTATGCAGCTTGCATACTCTACCAGTATGCTTTGGATCTACAAAACCCTCAGGTTGTGTCATGTACACTTCCTCGAGGAGGTTTCCATTCAGAAACGCAGTTTTGACGTCCATCTGCTAGATCTCATAATCGTGGTATGCTACAATAGCAAGCAAGATCCTAATGGACTTGAACATCGCGACTGGAGAAAAAGTTTCATCATAGTCAATACCATGATTTGCTTGAAATCTTTAGCTACTAGTCTACCCTTATAGGTATGTACAAGTCCATCCATGTCAGTCTTTCTCTTAAAGACCCACTTACACCCAATGGGTTTGACCCCTTCAGGTGGATCAACCAAAGTCCATACTTGGTTGGTGTACATGGAATCCATCTCGGATCTCATGGCCTCTAGCCATTTCTCAGAATCTGGGCTCATCACAGCTTCCTGATAGGAGGTAGGCTCGTTCTCAACGAGCATAACGTCATCATGGTCAGACAAGAGAAATGAGTATCTCTCAGGCTGACGACGTACCCTATCAGACCTGCGAAGAGGTAGGTCTACATGAACAGGTTGTTGTTCCACAGCTTCTTGTGCAACAACCTCATCAACCACCACACTTTGTGGTTCCTGTTCAACTTCCATCAAGGCTTCAGTGCTATTGTCCATGTCTTGAACTTCTTCAAGACTGAACGTACTCCCACTAGTCTTTCTAGAAACAAAGTCCCTTTCTAGAAATACTCCAGTCTTAGCAACAAACACTTTGTGCTGACTAGGAATGTAGAAGTAGTATCCCTTCGTTTCCTTGGGATACCCTATGAAATAACACTTATCAGATTTGGGTCCCAGTTTGTCTGAGACTTGACGTCGTACGTAAGCCTCACAACCCCAAACCCTCATGAAAGACATCTTGGGACTCCTCCCTGTCCATATCGTATATGGTGTCTTCATGACAGCCTTTGATGGAACACGGTTTAGTGTGAACGCTGCCGTGTCTAGAGCATATCCCCAAAAGGATATAGGAAGATCTGCGTGACTCATCATAGATCGTACCATATCTAATAAGGTACGATTCCTCCTTTCGGATACACCATTCCACTGTGGTGTTCCAGGGGGAGTGAGTTGGGATAGAATCCCACACTCAGCTAGGTAGTCACGAAACTCATGGCTCAAGTATTCTCCACCTCGATCTGATCGAAGTATCTTAATACTCTTGCCAAGTTGGTTCTGTACTTCATTTCTGAATTCTTTGAACTTTTCAAAGGATTCTGACTTATGTGTCATCAAATACACATAGCCATATCTACTGAAGTCATCAGTAAATGTGATGAAGTACCTGTAACCACCTCTGGCAGCGACATTGAAAGGGCCACATACATCACTATGTATGAGTCCTAACAAGTCTGTCGCTCTTTCGCTATGTCCACTAAAGGGAGTCTTAGTCATCTTGCCTAGAAGGCATGACTCGCATGTCTCATATGACTCAAAATCAAATGAGTCCAGCAAACCATCCTTATGGAGCTGGGACAAGCGACTCTCATTTATGTGGCCTAAGCGACAGTGCCAGAGATAGGTTGGGTTCAACTCATTTGATCTCAACCTCTTGGTATTCACGTTATAGATAGGGCTCTCTAAGTCTAGAATATAGAGGCATTCATCAGATGTGCGCTACAATAGAACATATCCTTTAAATAAACAGAACAACATTTGTCCTTTATTATGAATGAAAAACCTTTGTTATCTAAACATGAAACTGAAATGATATTCTTTGTTAGTACAGGTACATAACAACAGTTATTCAATTCCAGTACAAGCCCAGAGGGTAGAGATAGAAAGTAAGTCCCTATAGCAACAGCAGCAACCCTTGCTCCATTGCCTACTCGTAGGTCCACCTCGCCCTTGGCCAATGCCCTGCTATTTCTCAGCGCCTGCACATTAGTACAAATGTGAGAAGCACACCCAGTATCTAATACCCATGATGTAGAAATAGAAAGGTTGACTTCTATAACATTTATACCTGAAGTAGAAGTCTCACTTCTCTTCTTCTTCAGATCTTCCAGGTATACCTTGCAGTTCCGCTTCCAATGCCCAGTCTTACCGCAGTGGAAGCAGGTAGCATCCTTAGCAACCCCACCTTTAGGTTTGAGTGTTGAAGAGCTGGCTTTGCCCTTGGTTTGGGTCTTACCCTTACCTTTGGGCTTCCACTTGCCCTTACCCTTGCCCTTTTGTACCATTAGGACGGTACTGGACTTGGCAGTGGTGAGATTAGGCTCAGCAGTTCTTAACATGTTGAGTATCTCGGGCAGTGGTTTGTCTAATTCGTTCATGTTGTAGTTCATGACGAATTGACGGTAACTCACCGGCAACGATTGCAGGATCAGATCGGTAGCCAGCTCTTGGCCCAAAGGGAACCCCAACCTCTCGAGGTTCTCGACGTACCCAATCATTTGGAGTGCGTGAGTTCCTACAGGGGTTCCCTCTTTCATCTTGCATGAAAAGAGGGCCTGAGTCACTTCAAACCTCTCATGCCTTGCCTGCCCTTGATATAGTTGCTTGAGATGGCCAATCATATCAAAAGCATTCATTTTCTCGTGTTGCTTCTGAAGCTCAGGAGACATACAGCATAGCATTAGGCATGACACGTCTAACGCGTCATATAGATGCTTCTGATGAGCATCTCTAACACTACGAGCGGCAGAGGCTGGTGGTGCATCAGGAACTGCTTGCTCCAGAACGTACAGCTTATGTTCCTGCGTGAGGACTATCCTCAGATTCCTGTACCAGTCCAGGAAATTAGCTCCTAGGAGCTTGTCCTTCTCAAGAACAGATCGTAGAGAGAGAGTGTTCGTGTTTGACATGGTAATCTACAACATAAAATGCAGAAAATAAATATCCACCATTGTATCATATTTTATTTATCATTTAACTAGGCCTTTAATTAAATGATGCTCCCACTGAATTATAGGGCTTTGGTAGAATCGAGTCATAGATGTGGTAAAACCACACTACTAGATCCACACCAACTAACTATAATTCTCGTAGGTCAAGATCCACATCATACTACGCCTTGAGTTAGCTTTGGCTAAATCGCCCAAGACTTAGTATGATCGGTAGGTACTAATTACCAATTACATCTCTATGCAACTCTTGTTTATAGGATCAAGAATTAACATTTATGAATAATCTTGAGTTAGCTTTGGCTAAATCGCCCAAGACTATTGATAAATGCGATCTTGTCCTACCTTTCCAACTATTGGAGTATGCCTATAGTTAGGCTCGATCCAATTGAGCTAACTAGTTACTCAATCTAATTGAGCTCAATCTAACCCAAGCGTGATAGGCGGGACCAAGGTTGTCCCTCCGCATCCCACCACGATTAAATGCATTGCTCTGCTTTGGCAGATTCAACAATCGCATATGATCGTGGTAGTGATGGGTATCAAGGCTCGATAGGCATATACGAGTTGATTTCGATTTAGATCTAATCTAATCGATGATGTGCATCGTATTTAGGCATTTATTAAATCTAATTTAACCTAAATGTGTATTAGGTGCACATCAAGATGTGGTTCCCACATTACATGTGCATCACATACACTCATGTATATTCTATTCTATACTAACATGCATCACATACATATAAGCAAAAATATAAAATATACAAGAAAATTAAAGTGTGATTAGTCATGGCCCTACTAAGATCTTCTCAAGCCAATGAGAAGATCCTTTGGTCAACCTAGGGTCTAGGCAGCAGCTTCTCCAAGCTCTTCCTTCCAGAACCCCATGTGTTGTCGGCTTGCTTCCCACGAGTCCGTCTTCTCCAGAATTTCCTTCATCTTCAATTTTGTACATTACAAAATTTATACTCGAGTTACATTCGAGTCTTAAACTAATTTTAACAAAAATAATAAATAAACGGCCGACACGCAGGTCGCAATCACAATACAACACACACAACACAAATAACGGCACGCAGGCCGTAATATGAATTACACACATATTTTAATCTAATTAAAATAGGGTCTTGGGCCATGACCATCACACTACTATACATAATTCAAAATTATGTATTTTACAGAAATTTATCTAATTTTTCTATGTATTTTACGAATTTTATGAGTCACAACTCCACGGCGGTCCCGTTAAGCGGGTTTCGGGCACAATCACGTGACAAGGCCCCTTGCGGGGTTAGGGGCGGCGCCCCTACTCACGAAATTAATTTCGTGAGTGTCGTATCGCGATCTAACAGTGCCTAACCCGCTATCCCAAAATCTATTTGGGCGAAACTTGCCGTTTCGGAGAAGTTTTTCTCGGTGGTCGAAGTGTACAAGTGCTTCGCACTCGTTGCTTCGCCTCTACGAGAAAAATACTCATAAAATCCTAAAAATTAGAAAAATTACAGAATCATAAACTACTCTAAATTTTGTATCCCATACAAAAAAAATAAATACGTGCTTCGCACGTGGCTCTGATACCACTGTTGGGTTTTTCGGGCCGCGAAAACCGCCTTTTCGCGTCGCGGAAACCCCGAGAACCCAAAGCCATGGATCTCGTGCGAAGAAAAATTCCGAAACAAAAATCACGTATTCATTTCATGCTCAAAACTCGATCTACTCCTAGATCTAAAGAGGGATAAACCATTTTACCTTTGGTGCGTGCCCCGCTTAATCCCGCTCGCTCCTTTTGGATGTCGGATCTCTAGGACGTCAAGTGCCGTCCCTCTAGAAGTATCCACGCGAACAAAGTGGATGGAGGAAACCCTTTAGGTGTGCTAGCACCTTTCAAGGGTTCGGCCAAGAGGAGAAGAAGAAGAAGAGCACCAACACTTGGAGGAGGAAGAAGAGAAGACACACAATGAGAAAAATGGAACAAAACCTTGTTTTGTTCTCTCATTGTGGCCGGCCACATAATGGCCATTAATGGCCATTAAGTGGCCGGCCATAATGGCCATTAATGGCCATTAAGTGGCCTGCCATAACCCCCTTTCAATTTGAATTCAAATTCAAATGGGGGGTTACAACCTTTGGAGATGATGTGGAGCATCATCATTGGTCAAATACCAAGCCAAGTCATCACTTGGTCAAGTCAAGGTGATGTGGCCTTTTGGTCAAGTCAAACTTGCCTTTTATGGACTTTCCATATTTAGTCAAGTCAAACTTGACTCCATTTCTTCTCCCATGTCAAGTCTAACTTGAAGTGGAACCAAGTCAAGTCAAACTTGATTTGGATTTGGGTCAAGTCAAACTTGCCTTTTATGGACTTTCCATATTTAGTCAAGTCAAACTTGACTCCATTTCTTCTCCCATGTCAAGTCTAACTTGAAGTGGAACCAAGTCAAGTCAAACTTGATTTGGATTTGGGTCAAGTCAAACTTGCCTTTTATGGACTTTCCATATTTAGCCAAGTCAAACTTGACTTCAATTTTTCTCCATCTATTTGTTCTTTGCGTGTGACCCTATAGGTTCTTGTAACGTTGGCAATGCTTCTAACCTCTTAGAAACATAAGCAATGAGCGGTATCTAGCAACACATCATTGCTACCCAAGTTACAAGAATGTTGAGATCCAACATCACCAATATGACTACTAATTATGACTTTCATAATATGTGACAATGTCCTTCTATCGTCGATATCTAGATTGATCTTCTATGAAGCATAGACCGTGTCATCCTCCAATCAATCTATGTGTCTTGAACTCCAAGTAGACTCACTATAATCAAATAAGCTCAATATCTCATATTGCCTTATTTGGGCATGGCCATGCACTTAGTGATCTCACTCTATCAAGACTATGATATCTCTCCCGTCATATAGGAGGGATAGATCCCATCTACATCACTCACATCCCTCCGCATAATTTGTTACATACCCAGTAATCGCCTTTATAGTCCACCCAGTTACGGGTGACGTTTGACGAAACCAAAGTACATAACTCCTTATGTAGGGAACTATGGTGACTTCAGGTCTAAGGACTAATAGTCATACTAATAGTCACATGAGAAAGTATATGACACTCATATAACGATCCATGATACTTTCTCATGGTGGGTCATTCAGTATACATTCTCCAATGCATACTCATGTGTCAACTTGATATCTCATATCCATGACTTGTGAGATCAAGTCATCGTGTTGACCTACATGCTAGTCTCTATGCATTAACATTGTCCCTGAATGTTAATACTAGACTAGGAATAATTAAGAGTAGTGTTCTCTATATCATCTCACTATCGATTCAACCAATCGATTGATATAGATATGAACCTACTACCAAGGACGTTATTACACTTAGTTATTTGGCACCAATACAAGTAAGTATAATAACCATAATCAAATGCCTTTATATATATATATGAAATATGATACAATGAGTCCATACAACAACCATCACATGATTGGCTCTAGGGCTCTCACTAACAGGGCGGCACTAGATTTTCTGCTAAGTGCATCTGCCACCTTATTAGCTTTACCTGGATGGTAGAGGATGTCAATGTCATAATCCTTGACTAGCTCAAGCCACCTGCGTTGTCTCATGTTCAGATACTTCTGAGTAAAGAAATACTTCAGACTCTGATGATCTGTGAAAATCCTACACTAAGCTCCGTATAAGTAATGCCTCCAGATCTTGAGAGCAAACACTACTGCAGCTAGCTCAAGGACATGAGTAGGATAGTTCTTTTCATAATCCTTGAGTTGTCTAGAGGCATAGGTGATAACCTTGCCATTCTGCATCAGCACTGCTCCAAGTCCTAATTTAGAAGCATCACTATATATGTCGAAGCTGTCAGTGGTCTCTGGAAGAGTCAGGATGGGAGTACTAGTCAATCTTCTCTTAATTCTGTAAAACTGTTCTCGCAGTCCTCTGTCCACTGAAACTTCCTGTTCTTCCTGGTAAGAGCTGTCAGTGGGGAGGCTATTCTGGAGAAATCTGCTACAAACTTCCTGTAGTAACCGGCTAGGCCCAGAAAACTTCTGATCTCACTGGCATTCTTCGGTCTAATCCAGTTACTTACTGCTTCTATTTTGCTTGGGTCTACCATCACACCATCCTTAGAGATGACGTGACCCATAAAAGACACCTGATCGAGCCAAAACTCACATTTTGAGAATTTTGCATACAGTTGGCTCTGCTGAAGAATCTGCAATACTGTCACATTTTGAGAATTTTGCATACAGTTGGCTCTGCTGAAGAATCTGCAATACTATCCTGAGATGTTCGGCATGTTCCTCCTGAGTTCCTGAGTAGATAAGAATGTCATCAATGAAGACGATGACAAACTTATCTAAGTATTCCCGGAATACTCTGTTCATGAGGTCCATGAATGTCGCTGGAGCATTTGTGACCCCAAAAGGCATGACTACAAACTCATAGTGCCCATATCTGGTTCTGAAAGCTGTCTTCGGAATATCACCCTCTCTGACTTTGACCTGGTGGTACCCGGATCTCAAATCTATCTTTGAGAAGATTGTGGATCCCTTTAGCTGGTCGAACAAATCATCGATCCTGGGTAGAGGGTACCGGTTCTTGATGGTGACTTGATTCAAAGCTCGGAAATCTATACACAGGCGCATGGACCCGTCTTTCTTCTTCACGAACAACACTGGAGCTCCCCATGGTGAATGACTAGGGCGGATGAAGCCCTTGTCGAGCAGCTCCTGTAGTTGCTCCCAAAGTTCTCTTAATTCTGCTGGAGCCATACGGTATAGTGCTTTTGAAATGGGGTTGGTACCTGGAATGAGCTCTATCTCAAACTCTATCTCCCTGTCTGGTGCTAAGCCTGGTAACTCGTCAGGGAAGACTGCTGGGTAGTCACATACCACTGGGACCTCCTCTAGCTTTTGGTCCTTGACTTGTTTGGCATGGACTACATGTGCTAGAAATCCAGCACATCCTGTACTCAGTAGTTTCCGTGCTTTCATGGCGGAGAGAAATTTCTTGGCCTTCTTCTTCAGTTCTCCGATGTATTCAAACTGCTCTCCTGCCTCTGGTTGGAATATGACTTTTCTTTTTCGGCACTCTATAGAAGCGCCGTATTTGCTCAGGAAGTCCATCCCAAAAATGACATCATAGTCAGACATATTCAGTATTACCAGATCACAGTAAAGCTCTCTGTCTGAAATGCTGACTGGTATGGCACGAAGCCAGTGTGTGGATGCCATGATGTCTCCGGAGGGCAGGGTAGTCAGAAACTGACCACTAAGTACGTCCGGAGGTATTGCTAGTTTTTCGGCGAATGCCCTGGATACATGTGAATGGGTTGCCCCAGTATCGAAAAGTACAGATGCATGCAGGTTTAAAATACTAATCTGACCTGTAACAACTGTAGAGGCGGTGGCTACATCCTCTCTGGTCAGTGAGAAAACCCGTGCATTTGTAGTAGCCGGTGGAGCCTCTAATCTGCCTTGATTGATCTGAGGACCCTCTAGTGTCGTTTGCATTATGTGAAGCTGAGCTGGCTTACCTCCATACTGAATAGGCTGTGGGGGAGGTAAGTTGGCCTTGTTAGGGCATTGCTTGGCCATATGCCCTTCCTGACCACAGGTGTAGCACCCTCGTGTGCCCAGGCGGCAGACTCCTGAGTGCTGTCTCCCACAGTTGGAACTAGTGGGATACTTGGTTTGCTTATTGGCTGGCTCCCCTTTTGGATTGTTCCACTGCTTTCTTTTGCCTTGATTCTTTCCTTTCCAGTTAGAGTTGGAGCCCTGGGGTTTCTGAGTTCCTATGCTACTGCCTTGGCCCTTATTCTCTGTCACGACTGTCTTCTGCTGTCGCATGTTGTTCAGGTAATGCTCGGTGATCAGAGCACTGCTCACTAGTTCTTCTGAGATTTGCGGCCTATGGATGCCGCTGGCCACATTCAGTGCTATCTCTGGCCTTAGCATTTTGAGCATTAGCCTGACTCGCTCTCGTTCTGTGCTGACTAATTTGGGACACAGACGCGCCAACCTGTTGAATCTCTTCACGGCTTCCTCTACTGATAGGTCGCCCTGCCGAAATTCCGTGAACTCGTCGTAGTGGCGGTTTGTGACCCGCATGTGGAAGAATTCTTCAAAGAACTCTTCTTCAAAGCTAGCCCAGGTCATCTGATTGACTGGGCGTTTTATCTTGATACACTCCCACCACATACGTGCGTCTCCGGCTAGGCAAAAGGAGGCGCACTTTACTTTCTCATGTTCTGGCCAGTCTAGGAGCTCCATGGTACTCTCTAGGGTCTTGAACCAAGCTTGGGCATCCCATGGTTCACTGGTGCCTGAGAAGGTCTCTGGCTTGATCTTCTGCCACTGGATCAGATAAGCTTCCCTTCTTGCCCCTGTTGCTGGGGCTACTGGCATGTCTGGTGGGACCGGCGCCACCGGTGGAACCACCGTCACTATCGGCATCTCCCCCTGGGGCTCTGGGGTAACAGTGGGAGTAGCCTGTTGATTAGCGATTAGTGCAGCAATTACTTGCTGCTGTTCCGCTACCTGTCTCTGCAGTTGTGCTACTACCTCTGTCAGGTCCGCTGGAGGCACTGAGTGGTCTGCCTCCTGCTGAGGCTCAGTAACTGGTGCTCTTCTAACTGAGCGTCCTCTTGCCATTATCTAAAATAGAGGAGGATCATACAATTCATATTTTAATTCTAAAACATGCTATCAGATATAAACTAAGGTATTAAACATGCTTCCGTTAACTGTAAACAAGAACTGGCTAGAAAATAGATAGCATGAATAACATGGAAATACTATAAATCTGAAAGCAAGAAGATATAGTAATGTCAGAGATACTCTTACTTAGAAGCTGCAGGTCTGATGCTGATGTGTGTGAGGAGGAAAGATGGAACTTGCTCTGATACCACTCTGTAACAACCCGCCTTCTGGTGCTAAGCTTTAAGGAGGATCGCTACTACTAACTGACTGACTAACTAACTGATTACTGATCATTGTATTTCAGATGCTAAACCAACTGGGAGAATTTAAAAATATTCTTATTTCGCTATTTACTGAATTTAAAATTCATAAACATGTTTAAAGTACTAACCAGCCAAAATAAAACAAAAACTTTAATTTTATTAGCTTGGCCAGGATTCTATCCTCCAACCTCTGCATTGCATGACTAAAGCACTAACCAACTGCTCTACACCACTTTTGTTTTATACAGCACCAGTCGACTGATATATATGCCAGTCGACTGGCCGGGCCACAGAATGTTTCTGTGCCCGACACCAGTCGACTGGTGTTTTCCCAGTCGACTGGTAGTTCTGAAAACCCAGATTTCAGAGTTTCAGAATGTACCAAAGTCGACCTACTCCGTACCAAATGCTCCATAAATTCATATCTAAGCTTCCTAACAGGTCTACAATGATTTTAGGGCATTTGATACATGTTTTTGGAGGGTTTCTAGTAGGAATAGCAACTTAGAAATCATAAGAGCGACATGTAGAAGCATAAACAAGAATGTACCAAATTTGTATCAACTTCTTATCTCTAAAGCTTAAGCATGGATCTAAATTACTATATTACAAGTAGTAACTCATATCATTCAACATTCGCCAGGCAAGTATTAACACAGTAAATAAACTACTTTAATATACTAGGCACCACAAATAACGAGTCTAAACAGTTTAATACATGGTTCACATAATATATTGCGGAATAACTAAAAAAACATAAAGAGGGTTATTCTATGCTTTGCAAGTTCCGAAGACTTTTATTCCAACTCCACCATCACACACACTTTGCATCAAGCCCGCCGCCTCCGCTACTAGTGCTTTCCTTTACCTGTATCTGCAGTACAAGGAAATGCAAACTAATAAGCATAAAGCTTAATAAGCACCATCTAGTCTCACAAAACCATGAAAACTTGAATTATGCTTTTGTAAACCATGCTATGCACATACATGCTCATATCCATAAGTAATCATGTTAGGCTCATGCTAAAATATATATCATAGGATGTCATGGCATATAACTGAGACATGGCACATACTGAACTAAAACTGAAAAGTAAGCTATAGCATGACATACATATCTGAACTGGAACTGGAACTAAGTAACATAAAACTAATTATTAAATCCACCACATACTAATATAAATTTCTGAAAACTAAATACATATAGTAGGTGAAAGTAATAATCAACTACTGTGGGCCCGGTAATGTACCAACTGTGTGCGCATCCCTAATAAACCCGAGGTAGCAAATCCCGAATCCATTAGGGTTCTACTAGGTTATCTAAACCTAGGGGCAACTAGGAGCCCATCCCATACTAGGTTATCTGAACCTAGAGGCAACTTGGAGCCTATCCCTGGACCGAAGTCCGGTACAATGCCAACTGAAAATAAAATAGTCTTTTATACTTTTCTTTCCTCTTCTGATTCTTGCTTTTACTAGGTTATCTAAACCTAGGGGCAACTAGGAGCCCATCCCGTTGGACCTTGGTCCCAATCATAAACTGGAGCAAGAATTTCTATTCTTTAATGCTTTCTATAGCATTTACTGAACTGAACATTTTAACAAACACCTAATGTGCGTGCTTGTTCATAATTTACGATTTCTAATCGTAAAGCATAAATACAAAGAAATAAAGCATATGAAAAATCAACCGAAACTACTTATACTGCAGGTGAGGGATACTTACATCCTGCGCTAGGTTTTCCTTACGAATAAATTTGAAATTCCCGAGGGAACGTCAAATTTCGACGTTCTTCTTGCTCCTTGGCGTTCTCCTCGCGTCTACGAGAATTCTCGTAGAGAGTAGGGCCTCTTGAGACCTTCCCTTGGCTTCTCCTTTATCTTGGGCGGCAAGAGAAGAGGAGAAGAGGAAGAAAACGCAAGAGAGGAAGAGGAGAGGAGGAGGGGGCGTCGGCGCACCCTTGGCTCACGAAACCTAAAAATCTCCTCCTTTAATTCTTTAATTTGTTATTTATATTAAGTTGTAAAATAACCCTAAGTTAAGTACATATCTAGAATACTCGATTATTTCCTTCAAGGAAACTCCCATTGGCCTGGTGGTTCGTGGAGCCATGCCAAGGGTTTAATCTAGGTAGAGGTTGAGGGTTCAAAACTCATCTAATGCCACCAACTCATTTTTTTTATTTTTGGCACTTCTTTTTATGGAAAAATTCTATAAAAATATCTAAAAATTCTAGAAAAATCCTAGGATATTTCTAAAATTATTTGAGAAAATTTTTGGGCTTTACATCCATGGATTCCAGCAGACGCAGACGGCGATCCAGGGGGAGGTGCATGGCCTCACAGAGTTCTGCCACGGGTTCCGAAGCCGACAGGATGAGATGTACGAGATGCTCCGGCAGCTACATCTCACTTATCAAGCCCCTCCTCCACCTCCTCCAGGCGATGACGATATGATATAGATGTGCTTTGATGACTTTAGTGTTGACAGTATTTCATTTGATGATGTATTCTTATATCTCTCAATCACTCCTTATTCTGGAATTGTAGTATTTTGATGACTTCAGGGATATGGCCCTTGTGATACGATTATGCTCCTTTCTGATCTTTATTTTCGCATCATGTATGGTACGTTTATGTTTATGAGATATTATGTGCTTTTATGTCATGATTTGACTTTGCTTGTATTATTTGCAATTTATTGGTTGCTATTGGATAAGAATGTGGGTTGAACTAAAAGTCTTGGTTTGCCTTCATATTCATTATATCAAGTTTTGTCTCATGATTCAATGTCAATTATTTGAAATAAAGATTTTATGAAAACTAAGGAAACTTGATAAGTTCATGTGTCCCTAGGGTTAAAGGTAAATTAGGGGGGGTTTGTGTCATTTTGGGGATACACATGATGAAGGGAAGAATGGAGGATCATTCTATGTGTGGAATAATGATGATAAGGGTTGGCGAACACATAGAAGTATGGATGAAATTGAAAGGTGATATATATATGCCAACATTTTGAGGAATTTGAGATTTGCACCAAAAGTCAAGCATGTTTGTTATTTTTCATGAACCCATATTTTTCTAGGATAGAGTATATCCTAACTCATCTAATGCCACCAACTCATTTTTTTTATTTTTGGCACTTCTTTTTATGGAAAAATTCTATAAAAATATCTAAAAATTCTAGAAAAATCCTAGGATATTTCTAAAATTATTTGAGGAAATTTTTGGGCTTTACATCCACGGATTCCAGCAGACGCAGACGGCGATCCAGGGGAGGTGCATGGCCTCACAGAGTTCTGCCACGGGTTCCGGAGCCGACAGGATGAGATGTACGAGATGCTCCGGCAGCTACATCTCACTTATCAAGCCCCTCCTCCACCTCCTCCAGGCGATGACGATATGATATAGATGTGCTTTGATGACTTTAGTGTTGACAGTATTTCATTTGATGATGTATTCTTATATCTCTCAATCACTCCTTATTCTGGAATTGTAGTATTTTGATGACTTCAGGGATATGGCCCTTGTGATACGATTATGCTCCTTTCTGATCTTTATTTTCGCATCATGTATGGTACGTTTATGTTTATGAGATATTATGTGCTTTTATGTCATGATTTGACTTTGCTTGTATTATTTGCAATTTATTGGTTGCTATTGGATAAGAATGTGGGTTGAACTAAAAGTCTTGGTTTGCCTTCATATTCATTATATCAAGTTTTGTCTCATGATTCAATGTCAATTATTTGAAATAAAGATTTTATGAAAACTAAGGAAACTTGATAATTTTATGTGTCCCTAGGGTTAAGAGTAAATTAGGGGGGTTTGTGTCATTTTGGGGATACACATGATGAAGGGAAGAATGGAGGATCATTCTATGTGTGGAATAATGATGATAAGGGTTGGCAAACACATAGAAGTATGGATGAAATTGAAAGGTGATACATATATGCCAACATTTTGAGGAATTTGAGATTTGTACCAAAAGTCAAGCATGTTTGTTATTTTTCATGAACCCATATTTTTCTAGGATAGAGTATATCCTAACTAACGTGCTTGCAAAATTTCACATTTTTCTGGAATATTATACGCATTTCTAAAATTCGGCTGGAAAATTAGAAATTGCCGTATCAGTCGACTGCCCTAGGGGCAGTCAACTGGTGGTTAGGGCAGAAGGTGATTTTGTGATTTCTGAGGGTTTTTTCAGAATCTGGTTGAGTTCTATTTGGCACCAGGGGGTAGGGTTGCTTGGGACAATCTTTTTGATGGTGTCAAAGGGGGAGAACTTGGGTGTTAAGTTAAGTTGGGAGAACTTAACTTGTGTTGGGTGTTAAGTTGCGAATAACTTAACGTGGTATTGGCAATAAGAATTGAAAAATGAGAGAAAGCATAGGTTAAGGGGGAGGTTGCCTCTTGTTTGTTATGCTTTGTTTTTCAATTGCTATTGCTATTGTTATTGTTATTGGTGTTTATGTTTACCTAACTTAACATATTGCCACACATCAAAAAGGGGGAGATTGTTGGGGCAATCGACCCTGATATGATCTGGAGGATCATGGGGTTTTGATGTGTGCGGTCAATATGGTTAAGTTAGGGTTTGTTGTTGGACTAATATGTGTACATGAGTATGCAGGTGTACAGGTACACATGAACTTGGCTGATGTCTTCAGGTGAAGCATGGCATGGAGGCAAGCTGGAGGCTTATGTGCGCATCCGAGGGACCGTGGATAGCAGGGACGATGAGCCTAGGGACGCGAACTTCGAGGCGTACGTGAAGGATGGCATGGAGGCAAGCTGGAGGCTTGCGTGCGCATCTGAGGGACGAGGGCCGACGATGAAGAGGGCGTGAAGGCAACAGTCGAGGCTGCTGGTGAAGAGTCAACCGGGTTGTGATGGTCTGAGTATGAGTGTTTGTACTCAGGGGCTAAGCTGGGAGGGTTCGAGTGTTGAGTGAAATGTACTCGGGGAGTGTAACCCTAGGCTTAGGTTCGGACCAGTCGACTGCCCCAAGGCAGTCAACTGGTGTCGGCTGGAACAGGCTGTCAGATTCGAACGTTGTACTGTAACAGTCGAATTTGAGTGTGACCAGGGGCAGTCGACTGGTAGCGGCTGTTTCAGACTCGAGCCCTATTTAAAGGAGCTCGTTTCCTACTTCCTTCTCTTGGCGAAACTTACTTGGTTAGAGTGAGTTAGTAGCCTAGTGATCTCAGGTAGTGTCCAGAGTTTGTGGAGAGGTTTCTCCACCCATAAGGAGCTACGTGATCTAGCCGTAGGGTCTCCGAGGAATCATCCACCGACGGATTAGGGATCGCCCGCATTACGGGCAGCCGTGGAGTAAGAGTTTATCTCCGAACCACGTAAATCGTGAGTGTTCCTTGCGGTTAGTTTTATTTTTACTTTGTATTTCCGCTTGTGCAACTAACCGTGTAGGAAGAAGAATTCAAAAATCACTATTCACCCCCTCTAGCTACCGGATCGATCTAGCAAACCCACACAGATATAATTTGGTCTCAGGCCACAAGATAGATATATATAATATGACAAAATGAAACAACTCTATACTGGAACCATAAAACTCACCTGAGCTGCCCCTCAACGCAGACGCGCAACAAATCAACAAACACAAGGTCCAACAAAGGACTTAAAAATACAATATCGTACGAATGGATCGCGAATACAAATCCATGACATATAAAAATGAATACAACACATAAGGAATGTTATAAAAAGGAAAACATACGCGGAAGCACCCAACAACGAAGTCGTAGGGACCAGGACCGGCAACTGGGCTCCTCCGACGAGCTATCAACCTAAAAACAAAAACATTGTGATGGGTCGTGAGTCCAAATGAACTCCGCGAGTATATAGAAAGATATGCATGGCAGGAAAATGGCTCAACAAACTATACAAATACAACAATATACTGTCTCAATAATAGTATTAGAAGTATGCATAACTGAAGTAATAAAAGACCGTACATACCAGAAATTAGTCTATCATGATCAAAATATGACTGGTACCATACGAGCAAGTGTAGGGTCAACAAACCAAAGCAAAAGTATATCCTGTGTGCACATGTCAAATAAGTGCAGCAAACACAATCAAATGCACAAATGCATCATATGCACATGATGCAATGTCATGGTCACCCCCCTAACACCAGTCAAGCCACTGAGACATGCGATAATGTGTTGCCCGAGTGGGTAGAGCTGTGACACTGTCCGTACTCTACCATCACTACTCCTGAGTGACCGAGTGGACAGGATGCTGGTGGAGCTAACGCTCCGCCCCATGTATATATAGGGGAGATATCTCTCTCATCTTCTCTGGTATATGGGAAGAGAAGGGATCCTTGCCTGCTACCACGCTCTGAAACCACTATCCATGAGCGGTCGAGCGAAGCAGTACAAAGCAAATTCACACACCTAGCGGTATCCATTAACTCATGAGTGGTCGTGTGTGCATATCATGTGCCAGAAGATAATAGGCTCAACCACAAGAGAGTCATTGATCGCCGGCATGCAACAGTGCAGGTATGGTGCATGCCTCTAATACATGTAGCCCCTACCAGGTCATCGACACATAACACAACCTACCATGGAAAGGTCATAAACATGTATCATAACCCAATCCTCCTATATCCAAACACACATGCAAGTATGACTAGAATCAATCAATGCAACCATACAATGGTTAACTATGCTATATCTACATATTCATGCTCATACCAATGCTATACATAATCAAATAACAAAACACGAGACTATATAGAAAGGAAATTTTGATCATATCCAAGGTCAAGCATAAGTATCAAGCAGGATAGCAAAACGGTAGTAGATAAAGGTCAATAAAGTCCTATTGCATAAATAACAACTAGTCGTGCATAAAGGTAAAATGAACTACTTATACATGCAAGAAGTACCCGCCTTCAAAGAGTAGAAGTCCATATCACAATAGAAAAGAAACCACCCGTCAATAATCCGCAACGATAAATCCAAGTCAGATCCCTGTATCAAGATCATATTTAATTAGTTATTTACAAAAAGATAATTACTAGCTAATTAAATCCCTAAACCATATTAGGGTTTAACCAATTATCCTCGTTCATTTAATTACGTCTGATTAAATGGAAAGGTCCTTAATTACCCCTACATAATTAACGTTTAGGTTTATTTCCAATTCAACCTCATCAAGATTAGGTTATTAGGTTTAAATCCTTTATTAATGATTAATCCCTAATTAAACTAAATTATCAAAATTAGGTTCAACTTAGGTTTAATCTAAACCTAACCCAACCCAAAACACAAATCCACATCCAACTATCAAATTCAAAATAGTTTCTCAAGCCCGGACCTGATGAATCTATGCAAGTGTGGAGCTCAATTGATGGAGACTGAAATCCCAACAAACCCGAATAGAACTCACAACAGCTACTCCATCACAGGGCAATAAACAGAGCTAACAAGTAGAGAAAGACATCTCCTTACTTGAGCCCAAGCAATTCTCCATAGCAAGAGCTCCCGATCGCACAGAAAAATGGCACTCACCAACCAGGAACAAATGCCCAAGTTTCAGCAGCAAATCCAAGAAGAAGGAGTTGCTACAACAAACCAAATCACACTCCAATTCCCTGATCCCTCACTGAATAAAAGTTTCTAACAGAGACAACATAAGGAGCTAAAACAATCAACTCATCCCTTACCTCAAATCCCAGTTGTAGACCCTCACAGCAAGCAGAAGATGAGGGATTGCAACCCAATTTCCAATTCCAATTTTCGGAATCCAATCTGCCAGTACACACAAGGATTCAATTCATACTCAACCTCAGATCCAATTACTGTATACATGATTGTATCATCCAGAAGAACCCTTACCCAAGTTGCTACCGGCATTGCTCCCTTGAACCGAGACCAACCACGGATCAGCGATGTACCCAATCCTGATACGTCGGCTCACGAGTTCCTGGGCTAAGTGAACCCTAGCTCACCTCCGATGAGGCTCCGACCGTGCGAGGGTGTCGTCGGCCAACATGACCACAGCAACGTCCCAAAACGCCTGCGGCGAATCCCTAGCTCATGCTCGCTAGGTGGTTTGGGGATCATGGAATTGAAGTTCAGCCGCTTGCACGATCTCAAGGCAGGTTCGCCGGAGAGGTGAAAGATGAAGAGGAATGGTGGCGGCTTAGATTGTGATCGGGAGAAGGAGAGGAAAGGAGTCGGGCGGCTGGCGTCGGGTGAGCTGCGGGTTAGGGCGGATCACACATGAGGGGAGGGGTATAAGTGAGGTAAGTTTGTGAAAAAGCCCTCCAACATTTGGAAATCCCACAACTTCCCTTACCCAATAAGAACACTTGTTTCCTAGCCCCTCATTTATGGTATTTATACATTTTAGTCCCTCCTGATATTTAGTTTATACCATTCCACACTAAGCCCTCAGGATTTCTGATTTTTAACATTTGGCTTCCCCTAGTTTGCTTTAATAGCCCTTAAACCCTCAAAATGTTTAATTTTATTCCATCTAACTCCCTGAAACATCTTCTAAGAGCCCGGAAACCCTAGGACCTTTTTTCGAAAAAAATTTCCCGAGCGACACAAAAGTTTTGGATTTAACATCCTCCCCACTAACAAAAATTTGGTCTCCAAATTTTGTTATTTACTATAGTAAACACTATCAAGAAGTATGCAGATGTAAATAATGAATACTAACTAGTCATACATACCTCAGGTGAATAGGTGGGGGTAACGAGCACGGATGACATCCTCAAGCTCCCAAGTAGCCTCCTCATCCAAGTGATGCTGCCATCTGACTTTAACCAGTCGGATTGTCTTATTCCGCAACTGACGCGCTCGGTGACCCAAAATCCGTGCAGGAATCTCCTCGTATGTCGCATCAGGCTGAAGTGGAACTAAGACATCTGATAGCACGTGTGAACGGTCTGGTACGTATCTCCTCATCATGGATATGTGAAATACATCGTGTACACCGGTAATGGATGGTGGAAGAGCCAAACGATAAGCCACTGCCCCAACCCTCTCTAGAATCTGGAATGGACCGATGTAATGCGGAGTAAGCTCACCTCGAAGACCGAATCATTTTACCCCCTTCGTGGGTGAAACTCGTAGAAACACATGATCACCTATGGAGAACTCCAGAGGTCTCCGTCTCCAGTAGACATAGCTCTTCTGACGATCCTGCGCCTCAGATATCCTACGTCTGACAGTATTGACTAACTCTGCCTCATGTTGAGCTCTCTGAGGTCCTAACAACTGGGATTCCCTAACCTCCTCGTAGAGGGTGGGTGTCCGACATGACCTACCATACAATGCCTCATACGGTGTCATCTGGATAGCCGCATGATAGTTGTTATTATAGGCGAACTCGACAAGATGCAGATGATCCTCCCAACTGCCTCCGAAATCCATAACACAAGCTCGTAGTAAGTCCTTGATGACTACCCAATACAAGTGTCATGAATGAGCCTTAAATTTAGATATTTATAAGTTGAAAACCCAAGCTCACAAAATTTAATATAGTATAGGGGCCTCAAGTCGTATTTTCTAAGGACTAATTAAGTGTGCTTAATCCAAGCTTTATATTATTGACGTTAAATGTTTTGGGTTTTCAGATAAGATGGGGGTTTGTTTTGCAAATATGAATAAAGTAGCAACTTGAAACAGACTGAACTCAGCTAGAGCAGAAAATGTATTAGGAAATTGTGAAAACTATGTTCAACCTATTTGACAACTAAATCAAGGAAACTAAACTTATCCCTAATTGAGAACTAAACCATTCAACTTGATACTATGAAATTAAAAATTCATGAACTTATAGCAAAGGCAGGAAAGATTAAATAAGAAGCTAAATTGCAAAAATTTGATGTTGGCAAAAAACATACTAACGAAAATAGAATTGAATGATACTATGACCTGCCTGATCGGTCGACAGACTGATCAGAGACAAGCCTGATCGGTCGACAGACCGATCAGATGATGTCTGGATCGGTCAAACAGACCGATCAGTTTCTGAAAGTGAACTGATGCAGAGTAAAACAGTTACAGAAATGAATTCAAAATCAAAATCTAAACAACATATTCAATTCTTCAATCCAAGAACTATCTTGTCGTCACTCAAGATCCAGCTAGAAACCCTCTAGCTCGACAAATCACCCGAATCCGATTTCCCCGCGGACGATTTGCGTTGGTTCAATGCGTAATTGAATACTTCTTCTGATCTCCTCCTTCTTGATGAATCGGATGGCGCTTGTGGTTCAGAAACTCTCAAGACTCTTCAGAAAACCATTCTAAATACTCTAACAACTTCGATCAATGAAGATGACCAAACTGGAATCGATCGAATAAAATGTAGCCCTTTGGCAAAACCCTCTCCTCTGGGCCTTCAGCGACAAAATTGAATCACCAACCTCTCGGGAAATCAATCTCAGTGATTTGAGATCTTAAAACGAAGCTTGATCTGCTGTGGCTGCGCGATCGGAGAAGAAAACGATAAAGAATAGCGAAGAACTTGAAACACGCGATGACGCCAGAGCTGATTGGATAAGTTCTGTTTTATTAGTTAGCAATGAACGACTGTGATCATCCTTGTTGCATCAAACGGTCGGATCTGATCTGCTCTGAACCAAACCTTCCAAATCTCCATCAACGATCCTGATCTACTTCTGTAACGCCCCAAATTTCCCTCTAGAACGATGTAATAATTGGACATGTGACCAAGAATAAAATTATAAATTTAAAGGGGGAATTTCGAATAAAGAAGATATTAAGCACCTTCTTTATATATGCTGAATGGGTGCGATAATTATGTTTATATGCTACATTAATATTATGCTTGACATCATGCATATGAATGAATGAATAATGATATGAATATGCATGTGTATGAACTAAATGGGTAACATTCTCTTGTTGGGCTTTGGTTACATGGGCTTGAAGAAAATAAAAAGGAAAAGAAAGCAAAAAGAAAAGGAGGTGCCAAGGATTGAACCTTGGACCTCAAAGGAAAGCAAAGCCTTAAGAATATTCATGTACCAAGTCACCTAGCAAGGGAGTGCTATTAGAAGAGGATGGGGAATTGTAGATAAGTGGGAAAGAAGATGAAGAGACACAAAGAAGATGAGGAGACACAAAGAAGATGAAGAGACACCATTAAAGAGGTGCTTGCCTCTTTACTCATCATAAAAGGCTATGAAGAGGAGGAAATGCCTAATGCATTTCGACCAAGAAACCTTCCCCTTTTCTCTCCACCAAACTCTTCTCCTTCCTCCTCTTCCTCACCGAAATTCTAGAGCCCCTTGCAGCCCAAAATTGAATCACAAACCTAGAGAAACCGAAAGAAGAAAAGAAGAGAAGAACAAGAGGATTGCTAGAGTTTAAGAGGTCTTTTCTTCTCCAAAATTTGGAGATCTTTTGGCAACAAAAGCACAAGTGGTAAGACTCCCTCACCTGCAATATAATGGCTTTTTATGTGTTTTTATGATTTTTATGTTGCTTGTGATGTTGGGTGAAAGAAAATGGAAGAAATCCTTGAGGGAAGTTTTGGCCATAAAGGGGTACCCCCTTTTCTATGTCCAAAAACTTAAAGGAAGAGTTCATGAAATTGTTACTACCTTTTTGTAATGAATATATGATGGATACATGGTGTTTGAATGCCCTCCATGATGTAAAGGACTTGGAAGAATTCGGCCAAGTCATGAAATGGATAAATGTTGATGCATGAAGTAGGCTATTGTCCTAATGATTGTTTCCTTGCTATATAAATGTTTTAGGCCACGAAATTTTGTGGAATCTATGCTAAGGGCCTCTGTAACATTCGGGCCAAGGGACCTTAAATTATCCCTTAAAAAAGATTTTTATAGACCTTCATGAAGTTATGGTTAAATCAAGTGATATGCATGTGATTGGGTGTTTTATTTCATGATGGAAATAATTTATACCATAGGGTCAGTACCTTATCTAAGTTGTTTGAGCCTAAACTCATGCTTCATTCTATGTATTGATGTTTAGAAAAATGTTACATGTACCCATATTCATGATAATCCAAGTAGAACTCTAGATCATACACCTAGACTAGTGTTTGGTGAAGTACAAACTACTTTTGCACTTATGAATGAATTCTTATGAAAAATATGCTTTTATTCCCATGTTAGGTGAATGATTATGCTATGAAATCCCTACTATGAGTTTCAACAAATTACAAGAATAGGGGTTAAGAATAAGTTCGAGTACAAAGCATGCCCCTAAACTAGTGTTTAATGAAGCCTAGACTACCTTTATGCTTGTATATGACCTTAATGGTAAAATATGTTTTTGTTTACATGTTATATGAACTTGTATACCATGTTATACATACTGTGAATTTTGGCCAATTACTAGAATAAAGGCTAAGAATAAGTTCAAGTACAATTCATGCACCTAAACTAGTGTTTAGTGAAGTCTAGACTACCATTGTACTTGTAAATGACCTCTTATGTAATGTATATGTTTATTTCCATGATTATATGATTCTTATGCTATGATATCCTTGCTAAGAAGTTTCGGACAGCATGTATTAAGATGAGAAAAGAAAGATTAAACTAACATATTGCCTTAATTAAGACAAGCATGTTATAAGTATGATGTATTGATGAAACTAGCATGATGGTTGCTTCACATACATGTGTTAAAAGAAAGGTCCTTCCATCTCTTGCTATGTATGCTAATGATTATGTCATGAAAGTATGTCTATGTTTATGAATGATTGAATGTCTATAGTACATGCAATATGAAAGAAAGAAAGAATGCATGTTCTATATATGAAAGTATGCTTATGATACATGCAATATGAAAGAAAGAAAGAAAGAAAGGAATGCATGTTCTATATGAAAGAAAGAAAGAAAAGAAAAGAATGCATATATGTATTTTACTTTAAAGAATGGCTTGTACCGGGTCTTGAAAAAGATCCACGGTTCTGGACTACCGAAGCTGTCCCTAGGCTGAAAGATAGTAAGCCTAGAATGTAGACCCCTGTAGGTCGGAGTTAGCTACCTCGCATCCTACATAGGGGTATGCGCGCAAAAGAAAGAATGGGTACAAAGCCGGGGACCCCAAAGAAGATGATGTATATGATTTTAAAGTATTATTTAGTATATTTTCCAAAGAGCATCCTAATGTTTTGAAATGCACATGTTCTATGTTTACATGTCTTCATGTATCTTATGTGCCTTATGAATTTTATGCTATCCATGAAATGTTATATGTTTTAAAATGCATGCGATGTACGGATTTAGTGAGTAGGAAAGAGCTTACTAAGTTTTATACTTATAGTTTGGTTGCTTATGTTGCAGATCAACATAGAAATTTCTAAAGAAAGGGAAGCTGCAGGAAGGGCTAATGTGTGTGGTGGTGACTTGACTGATCGATCCGTTTTAGTGCTATTTATAGACTTAGCACATACTTTTATAAGAAAGCATGTGTTATACTTTATACTTGTTACTTGTTTAAGACATAGATGCTACTAGATGCTACATGATTAATATTTACACTCCTCCTTTGCATATGATTATATTTATGTGTTATTTCCGCTACAATATTTTGAATCATATGCAATAATATAAGTTAAGTAGGAAAAAGGTAACGCGCCGCATTAATGGTAAGGGGCGGGCATTACAACTTCTCCTTAGCTTGGATCAATCAGATTTGTAACGAATGGCTCAGATCTCTCTGCCTCTTGAATGGACGATTAAAACTCCCCTTTAGCTTGATCCGATGGTCAGATGGACTCTGATTTGGTTCAAAGCTTCAGATCTTAATCTATGGACTTGATTCGCTCTATCTTAGGCTTGGATTGATCAGAAGCTGAAAGACGGCTTAGATCACCCCGTTTCTTGATCGGACAACCCACGTTGATCCATCTCTTTATCCCCTTGATTAAAGCCAATTCTGAGCTCGAGTTTGATCTTATCTGATCTAGATCCATGATCATTCGAAGCCTACAAAATTAGATTCAAATTTAATGACAAAACATCTCAAATATGAAACGATTTGAATCCAAAGATAAAATAGAAGCATCTCATGGATCCTAATATAAATGCAAGCTTAAGCATATAAAAAGGAATCAAAACATGAATTTGGGAGCCTAAAATGATTAACAAAATAGTAATTATCAACTCCCCCACACTTGCTCTTGGGCGTCTCGCACAAGCTAAGTAAACATGTACGCCCTAGATCATTCTCAATCATAGTTAGAAGCAATTGAAAGGAAATTACCTAGGGTTGTCAATTCTCAAAAATCTAAACTCAATGGACTAGTACCTTGTCCTTAGTCAACAACTTAGTATACTTCATCCTTCATGACTCATTGAGATGAACTAAACACGCAAACCTTTCAAGGCAAATTTTAAGGTGGCTCTCTTCCTAAGTTCTAAGTTTTGATGAAAATGGAGCTCACTCAAACACAATCATGGTTCTTGCACTACCATAAGCTTGCTTATGCTCTACTCTCCACCATCATTCTTGATTTGGATCCACACCTACAAAAGCTTATCCAAACAAATTTAGGAGACATGTAATGATACGAATGAAATAGAAGTTTAGAAAATGGAAAAGTTAATAAAGTGGAAGACTTGGACAATAAGGAATGTAACCTAATGAACTTTGCCCCTTTTTCTCTGTTGAAATCAAAATTGAAATGAGCAGGGAATAGTCAGTGATCTGATTTGGGCGAGAAACATTACTGAATTCAATGTGCTTCTGTGCCAATCTCTGCTGATCGGTCAAGGGACCAATCAGTCTCTTCTCTGATCGTTCTGGGCTTTCTTTGATCGGACTGAATGACTTCTGATCGGTCTGAGTGACCGATCAGACCCCTCTCTAATCGGATTGGTGACCGATTAGGGTTTGATCAGTAGCTGAACTGAGCTGAATCCTTAACTGCCTTCTGCCTGAATCACTTCTTTTCAATCGATATTACATCTCAAACTCATCTAGCTCCTTGTTAACAACTTCCACTTCAGAAATCTAACCCATATCCTAATACTTCATGTTTATTTTTCTTTTATTTCTTTTTCTTTTTCTTCAAGCTGATGTTGTGTTTTTTTGTGTTTCAGCTGCTTTTTGTTTTTTTTTCTGCAGCCAATGTTCTATTTTTTTTCAATTCCTTACAATGCTAGCTAACTTCCTCATCTCCACTTCAGTCTCAATTTTTCAGACCCTTTTCAACTTGTTTCCTATCCACAACTTGAACTTTTATTCCATTTCTGCCTTCCACCTTTCTGCAACTTCTCAGCCTCAACTTTCATAGCTAAATCGTTTTGCTACTCCACTTAAATTGAGTTCAAGACAGTGAGTTCAGATTTGGTTCATGCTACACTTGAATTACTTATCAGAATTTTCAGCATTAATCACAAAACTTGGCACTCAACTACCACTAGTTGATACATCAATTGTAACTTCTTATGTAGGCTCTCATTCCCTTCGAAATTTGTCTCATAGAGCTTGAAACATCGAATTATATTCAAGAACTTAGATGTTCCACATGTAGCCTTCACTAACCAATTTTTGCAACTCCTTCTTGATACAAAACTCTATCAAGTTGGCACACCTCTTCCCTTTGCATCATTTCTCACCAAAACACTAACCGCCTCCCCCACACTTAGCTTTTTGACCGTCTCGGGCAAAGTAACATCAAGAAACAATCCAAAGCAACCATGTCCATGGAGAATATGGTTATGAACAGAAAAATAGGGAAAGGAAAATAAAATATAGAGTAGATCAACAAGGAATGTTGCCAAAATTGATATGAAAAAGGAAACAAAGTGATTACCTCTATAAATGTGGTCCAATCATAGAAATATAGTTTTAAAAGAACCTAAGCAAGTTCTAGAGTACAATCACATGTTTGTATCATAAAAATTGGCCAAATCCTCAATAATTAAAAAGAATTCATCTCAAGTCATCAATCTAGAATCCATAACTAAGTAGTACTCAAGCTTCGAAGAATTTTCATCCATTGGCTCAAATCCTAAGTTTTAACAATCAAATTTAAATTTCATTCAAGAGACTCTAAAATGATATAGAGAAAATCTAGAGTGATACATTTATTCCAAATCATGCATGAAACAAAGTGCCTAAAAGAGTAAAATGGTATCTACAATGACTTTTTATTCATTCTACACTACCTAAGCATTTATTCGAAAGAACTCACTTTAAAAGAAAGATTTACTTCTAAAAACATAAAAATAATATATACAATGAAATAGGAATTCAAGAAAAAGAAAACTCCCCTTTAGGTTGGGTAGATAGCATCCTTGATGTCCAATCCATCCACATCTAGCTCCTTTACCTCTTCAAAGTATTTCTTGAGCCGGTGGCCATTAAATCTCCAAACAAAACCATTAGCCTCATCCTTTATCTCAACAACACCATAAGGGAAAACATTAGTAACAAGAAATGGACCTTCCCATCTAGACCTCAACTTACCTTTAATCAATTTGAGTTTTGATTTGTACAATAGAACCTTGTTGCCAATTTGGAACTCTTTCTTCACTGTATGTTTATCATGAAAATTCTTAGTCTTCTCCTTGTAAATTCTTGAGTTTTCGTATGCTTCTAGTCTTATCTCCTCAAGTTCTTGAAGTTGAAGCTTCCTTTCTTCTCCCAGTTTAGTAGCGTCAAAATTGCAAGCTTTCACCGCCCAATAAGCTTTATGCTCTATCTCCACGGGTAGATGACAAGCTTTCCCATAAACTAACCGGTAGGGAGACATTCCAATTGATATCTTGATATCTTATATGTCGTACGATAGGCCCATAATGCATCATCAAGTCTCTTGCTCCAATCTTTCCTATTAGGCCCAACGGTCTTCTCCAAAATTACTTTGATCTCTCTATTTGATATTTCGGCTTGTCTATTAGTTTGGGGATGGTAGGAAGTAGAAACTTTGCGCACACCCCCATACTTGCTAAGTAGAGTCTTCATGTGTTTGTTGCAAAAATGAGAACCTTGATCACTTATGATAGCCCTTGGAATTCCAAACCTACAAAAAAAATATGTGACCTGACAAAACTAATAACAACATAAGAATAATCAGTCCTGGAGGGAATGACCTCCACCTATTTAGAAACATAATCAACAACAATCAAAATATACAAATATCCACAAGATGCAGGAAAAGGTCCCATAAAGTCTATCCCCCATACATCAAAAATCTCACAAAAAAGCATAGTTTGTTGGGGTATTTTATTTCTAGCTCCTATGTTCCCTGTTCTCTGACATCTATCACAGTTTTTAAAAAATAGATATGCATCATGAAACAAAGTAGGCCAATATAATCCACACTCTAAAATTTTTCTAGCTGTCCTCTGTGGTCCAAAATATCCTACACAGGCTGATGAATGGCAAAATGTAAGAACTGAATAAAACTCGTGATCAGGTATGCTTCTTCTAATTATTTGATCACTACAAAATTTTCACAAGTAAGGATCATCCCACACATAGAATTTAGCATCACTTTTGAATTTATCTTTCTGAGCTTTAGTAAATTGAGCAGGAAAAACATGAGCTACTAAAAAGTTAACTAGATCTGCATACCAGGGTGACTCACCATGTACCAATAAAAGGTGCTCATCTCTGAAATCATCATCAATAGTGGTAGGGTGTCCATCTCCCTCTATTCTGCTCAAATGATCCACCACTAAGTTCTCCTTGCCACTCCTATCTCGGATTTCCAAGTCAAACTCTTGAAGTAGAAGCATCCATCTAATTAATCTAGACTTAGCATCTGGCTTCTTCAGAAGGTACTTCAGAGCTGCATGATCAGAAAACACAATAACGTGAGAACATAACAAATATGATCTAAATCTGTCTAAAGCAAAAACAATAGCAAGGAGCTCTTTATCTATGGTGTTGTAGTTGGCCTGGGCAGCATCCAAGGTCTTGGAAGCATAGCAGATAACATGTGGCGCTCCATCCACCCTCTGTGCAAGTACAACTCCTACAGCAAAATTAGAAGTATCGCACATTAGTTCAAAAGGTAAATTCCAATCAGGTGGTCTAATAATAGGAGCTGAAGTAAGAGACTCCCTTAATTTCTGAAAAGCTTCTTGCATTTTTCATCAAAATAAAATTTCACATCTTTTTGCAAAAGTCTATTCAAGGGCCGAGCAATCTCACTGAAGTCTCTAATAAATCTCCTGTGGAATCCTGCATCACCAAGAAAAGCTCGAACATCCCATATGCATACGGGGTAAGATAAAGAAGATATAACACTCACTTTAGCAGGATCTACCTCAATGCCTTTCCTAGAGACTATATGACCTAAGACAATACCATGCTCTACCATAAAATAATATTTTTCAAAATTAAGAACAAGATTAGTTTCAATGCATCTATGTAAAACCCTAGACAGATTATCCAAACAAGTGTCAAAAGATGTGCCAAATACAGAAAAATCATCCATGAAAATTTCCATGCAGTGTTCTAATAACTCACCAAAAATACTCACCATACACCGCTAGAAAGTCCCTGGAGCATTGCAGAGTCTGAATGACATGCGTCTATAAGCAAAAGTACCGAAAGGACAAGTGAAGGTGGTCTTCTCCTGATCCTCCGGGTCTATGCAAATCTGAAAATATCCTGAGTACCCATCTAAGAAGCAATAATGAGACTTCCCTGCCAACCTCTCTAGCATCTTATCAATAAAAGGCAAGGGATAGTGGTCTTTCCTCGTGTATTGGTTCAGCTTCCTGTAGTCAATGCAAACTCTCCATGAATTCTTCAATCTGGTGGTTACTAACTCATTGCTTTCATTCTCCACCACTGTAACTCCTGATTTCTTAGGCACCACATGGATAGGGCTAACCCACTTACTGTCAGAAATAGGGTATATGATACCTGCCTATAAGAGTCTAGTCACCTCTTTCTTCACAACATCAAAAATCACTGGGTTTAGCCTTCTCTGTGGCTGCCTGACTGGTTTGACACTCTCCTCCAAAAATATCCTGTGCATGCAAATGGCTGGGTTAATACCAGGTATGTCAGCTAATGTCCACCCAATGGCTTTCTTGTGCTGCCTCAGAACTTGCAATAATTTGTCTTCTTGCTCTGAATCTATGTTCTGGCCGATGATGACAGGTAAATTCTGCTCCTCTTCTAGATAAGTATACTTCAAATGATCTGGCAATGGCTTTAACTCAATCTGAGACTGCTCAGTAGGTATGGGTGATCCCTGGGGCTCAGTGCAATCCCCTACACTCTCACACCTAACCTCTGAATCTTCTGACATATCAATCAAAGTAGGTGATCCCTGGGGATCAGTGCAATCCCCTACACCTATAAAATTCTCTCCAACTGTAAGTAAATCTGATACATCCTCCAAATCAACCTCCTCTATAGCAAATGTCACCTCAGCCTCCTCTGTAGCAAATGTCTCCTCAGCCTCCTCTGAACTAAAATACCCTCTGGAAATACCAAATGAAGCTCCCTCAGCAAATAAATCTGCATCAACCAACTCATCTAGAACATCCATGCTCATAATAGAGTGATCTTCTCTGGGGTGCTTCATAGCATCAAAAATACTGAACTGGACTACTGTGTCTCCTATCTCCATGTACAGTATGCCTGCATATACATCAATTTTTGTCCTTGCAGTATTCAAGAATGGTCTCCCAATAATGAGTGGAGATCTATGTGCTAGGTAATCCCCTCCATGTCCAAGATATAGAAATCCGTAGGAAAAATCAGCTCCTTCACCTTCACTAATACATCTTCAATAATTCTAGCTGGGTGGGTCTGACTCCTGTCTACTAACTGAATCACCACTCCTATAGGCTGCAAAGGACCAATACCAAGCATCTGAAAAACTGATCTAGGCATCACATTAATAGATGCTCCCAAGTTCAACATAGGATCATGAAAGAGAGTCCTCCCAATCTCACAAGACACAGTAAATACCCCTAGATCTTCACATTTCTGAGGGATAGAATGGATAAGGGCTGAGACATTCTTCCCTAAACTGACCATTTCATTTTCCTTCAGCTTCTTCTTCTGAACACACAAATCCTTGAGAAATTTAGCGTACATGGGAATCTGTTTGATCATGGTTAACAAAGGCACATTAATCTCCACCTTACTGAAAAGTTTTATAAGATCATTATACTCCTTGGCCTTCTCCTCGTCCACTTGCTTTTTGTCTTGAGTCTTGCACTGTGGAAAAGGTAAAGCAACCCTTGATTCCTCCACTTGAACCAAAATTTGTGAATTGAGACTTGAGCTGGAATTTCCAATGAAGTAGCTGCTGTAAAACCACTTTGGCCATTGATTTCTCCCTCATTTTCCACCAAAATCACAGGATCAATTGAAGAAGGAGGTAAGCTTGAACTAAGATCACAACCAACTGATTTAGAAGACAATTTAGGGCTGTTTTGAGTTGGAAAACTAGCTGCTGAACGGTTTTCAGGAAATTCAGCCCTTGGAGTGTTTGGACGCGAAGCAACCTTCCCACTCCTCAATGTGATGGCACTAACGTTCCCCTTTGGATTAGGAGTAGCCTCAGAAGGTAATTGACTTGATCCTTGGGCTTGCATTTGATTCATTCCACTAGCTAGTTGACTAATTTGTCTCTCTATATTTTGAAGGGTAGAATCATTTTTTTGTTGACCTAGTTGTTGATGCAAAATTTGTTGTTGCTGAAGAATTTGTTGCATCATCTCCTCTAGCCTTTGTTATTGAGCACTCACCCCACTAGAACTTCCATAACCTCCTTGATTAGCATGGGTCTTTGGTTGGCCTTCAAATGAAGGATTATGTTGCTGTGAATTTTGAACTTGAGGTTGTAGGGGCTAATTAAATGGTTGAGATTGTTGAAAATTAGGCTGGGAATTAGGTAGATGTTGCTAAAAATTGTTGCTCTAAAAATTCTGGTTGAATGGTTGAAATTGTTGTTGTGAGGGCTGAAATTGTGGGGGCTGAAAACTTTGATTGTATGGTTGGAAACCTTGCTGATTATGATGAAAACCTTGCTGAAAATTCTGGAAACTTTGCTAAAATTGTTGTTGTGGCTGATTAAATGGTTGGTTTTGCTGAAAATTTGAATAGGGTTGCTGAAATGCTTGAGAATGCTGCTGGAAGCTCTGAATAGGCTGCTGGAAATTTTGGAATGTCGGCTGATTTTGATGTAAGGGCTATTGTGAGGCATTTTGTTGATAGAAAGAATTTCCATACTTCAAGTTAGGATGATCCCTCCAACCCGGATTATAAGTAGATGAATAAGGGTCATTCTTTGCTTGAAATTGTACTCTAGTCAAAGCTGCTAGTGATTAATCTTGTTGAAGATTAGGACACAAATCCGAGTTATGTTCTTGACTTGAGCAAATGCTACACAGCCTCATCACTTGATTTGTAGGTGAAGGTACCGAAAAATTCTGATTTTGGCTCACATTGTTCAATGTCATTTGCTTCACCAAAGAAGTAAGCTCCATCAATGAACTCTTGATCTCCTTTTGTTCATTAGAAACCATTTGGACTTCATTCACCCGTCTAGTGGAAAGAGCTCTACTTCCAAACTGTTGTGAATTTTCTGCCATGTTTGAAATTAATTCCCTAGCCTGATCTGGTGTCTTGTTCACTAAAGCTCCTCCAGCTGCAGCATCAATCATAATCCTATCCATCTGAAGTAGACCCTCATAGAAATACTGAATAAGGAGCTGCTCACTTATCTGATATTGTGGACAACTTGAGCACTGCTTGTTAAATCTCTCCCAATAATCATATAGGGTCTCTCCCACTACTTGCTGAATATCACAAATGCTTTTTCTGATAATAGCTATTATGGAGGCTGGAAAGTACTTCTCTAAGAATGCCTTCTTCATGGCTATCCAACTTGAAACGTGTCCGGTAGGAAAATAATAGAACCAATCCTTAGCTGCCCCAGTCAAAGAAAATGGAAATACCCTCAACTTGATATCCTCTTCAGAAATCCCCTGAGGCTTCATGGTGGAGCATACCACATGGAACTCATCAGGTGTCGGTTTGGATCTTCTCCAGATTATCCTTGAAACTTAGGCAGTAAATGGATAAGGCCTGATCTCAGCTCAAAGTCACCAGCTAGCTCTTGGTAGGCAATACATGAATACTGGAATGCATCATCAGGAGCTGCATGCTTCTTCATAGTTTTCTGGCGTTCTACCATATGACTGCTTAACTGAGTAGAAATAATCTCAATAGCTTCTGAAACTCTTCCTTGATTTCTCCTTGCTCTGAAGGTTCTCTCAATTTCTGGATCAAACTCCTCAAGATCACCACCTGCAATCCTGGTCATAAACCAAACAAGAAATGACAGCAAATGTATATAGAAAAATTAAGCAAATGTAATAGATCACAAAATATGAAAATAAGCACACAAGCTAAAATCAAACAAACTCAACTAGTGACTCCCTGGCAACGGAGCCAAAAATTTGATAACTGCCCAATACAAGTGTCACGAATGAGCCTCAAATTTAGATATTTATAAGTTAAAAACCCTAGCTCACAAAATTAAATGTAGTATAGGGGCCTCAAGTCGTATTTTCCAAGGACTAATTAAGTGTGCTTAATCCAACCTTGATATTTTTGTCGTTAAATGTTTTGGGTTTTCAGATAAGATGGGGGTTTGTTTTGCAAATATGAATGAAGTAGCAACTTGAAACAGACTGAACTCAGCTAGAGCAGAAAATGGATTAGAAAATTGCGAAAACTATGTTCAACCTATTTGACAACTAAATCAAGAAACTAAACTTATCCCTAATTGAGAACTAAACCATTCAACTTGATACAATGAAATTAAAAATTCAAGAACTTATAGTAAAGGCAGGAAAGCTTAAATAAGAAGCTAAATTGTAGAAATTTCATGTTGGCACAAAACTTACTAACGGAAACAGAATTGAATGATACTATGACCTGCTTGATCGGTCGACAGAGCAATCAGAGACAAGCCTGATCGGTCGACAGACCGATCAGATAATGTCTGGATCGGTCAAACAGACCAATCTGTTTCTGAAAGTGAATAGATGCAGAGAAAAACCGTTATAGAAATGAATTCAAAATCAAAATCTGAATAACAGATTCAATTCTTCAATCCAAGAACTATCTTGTCGTCACTCAAGATCCAGCTAGAAACCCTCTAGCTCGACAAATTAGCCGAATCCGATTTCCCCACGGACGATTTGCGTTGATTCAATACGTAGCTGAATACTTCTTCTGATCTCCTCCTTCTTGATGAATCGGATGGCGCTTGTGGTTTAGAAACTCTCAAGACTATTCAGAAAACCCTTCTGAATACTCTGACAGCTCTGATCAATGAAGATGACCAAACAGGAATCGATCGAATGAAATGTAGCCCTTTGGTGAAACCCTCTCCTTTGGGCCTTCAGCGACGAAATTGAATCACCAACCTCTCGGGAAATCGATCTCAGTGATTTGAGATCTTAAAATGAAGCTTGATCTGCTGTGGCCACGCGATTGAAGAAGAAAACAATGAAGAATAGCGAAGAACTGGAAACACGCGACGACGCCAGATATGATTGGAGAAGGTCTGTTTTATTAGTTAGCAATGAACGGTTGTGATCATCCTTGTTGCATCAGATGGCCAGATCTGCTCTGATCTGAACCAAACCTTCCAGATAATTCGATATGATCATGGTGGCGAGTACTTCTTTGGAGAGTTTAGGACCTACCTATCAGAAGCTGGGATTCAGTCCCAGCTAACTGTACCCGGTACACCCCAATAGAACGGAGTTGCAGAAAGAAGGAATAGGACTCTTATGGGAATGGTTAGGTCAATGATGAGCTATTCAAACAGAAATGTGTGGCAGACTCCACCATGGAAGCTGAATATGTGGCAACCTTAGGGGCAGCCAAGTAAGTTGTATGGCTCAGGAACTTCATCATGGACTTGAATGTGATTCCTGGTTTACCCAGATCTATCACAATCTTTTGTGATAACAGTGGTGCAGTTGCAAACTCGAAGGAACCACGAGCCCATAAGGCGAGTAAACACATACAGTGCAAGTACCACTTGATACGAGAAATCGTAAAGCGAGGAGAAGTGGTTGTCGCCAAGATTGCATCAGAGGACAACCTGGCAGATCCTTTCACTAAAGCTCTTCCAGCTAGAGCTTTTGATAGGCATGTGGAGGATATGGGAGTCAGATGTATGCCAGTAAGAGAACAGCAATGTCTTTCAGTATAAGTGGGAGATTGTAAGATGTGTATACTGAAAGACATGACTTCTTTATATGAATATCTTCATTTTGAAAAGAGAATCACAACTACACTAGGTGCATGTTTATATTAGTACATGCATGAAGTCTAATTACTTTGCATTGCAGATAACATGGTGTAACGACTCGGCCCCTTGGCCCCTTGGGCGGCCCAACTGGCGGCCCACTTGGCGGCCCTCGGCCCCTTGGGCGACCAAATCCCATTTGGCGGCCCCTTTGGCGACCTTTTGGGCGGTTGTTACTCACATGTACTTCCCACCCCTGGCCAGTGGATTTTTGCCTTCCTCAAGGATTCGAACTCTAGACCTCCAGGCTAAGTACTAAAGTTTATGAATCCTGATCCCTTCTCGGCCCCTTGGGCGACCAAATCCAATGATATGAGAGAATTTTTAACCATACCTAAATACAGGAATAGTAATATGATCCAATAACATGAGAGAATTTCTAACTATACATAAATATACAGGAAAAACAACCTGATCCAATGACATGAAAGAATTTCTAACCATACCTAAATATACAGGAATGGTAGCATGATCCAATAATACAAGAGAATTTCTACCTATCCTAACTAGGATAAGGGATACAAGAGATCAGAAGAAATACCTATCGCCAGAAGAAGTCCCATCGCGCCAAGTCCCAAATAACCACATCGAGAAAACTACTCCGAACAAATCTGACAAGACTCATAAAACAAGTAGGCATCGCAAACCTACGCTTTGATACCAAAAATAAATTGGTATCAGATAGACACCGTAAATCCACAAGTCCTCAAGGTATCCGACAACCTGAGCTCTGATACCAAAAATAAATTGTCACGCCCCGAGACCCAGGAGCCACTGATCCAATATAAAATCGGACAGCACCTCCTCTGCCTGACGGATAATTTACACATACATAGAACACAACCACGCAGTTTAATTGGCCTCAGGCCCCAAAATATATAAGCACTACATAAAAGTAAGAAAAGCATAACGATAAAACATAATAAACCATACCTGACTGCGGACCGGTCCAACTTACGACGAAACAACCAATATACAAAAACCCCTTAGGGCACACGACACGTATGACATATACAAATCGCTAAAAGGAATATAAAACAATGCACTATAAAGTACAAAATAAAATCCTGCGGTCACGATGGGTAGGGACTGGCTGCTGGGCTCTTCTGGCGACTCCAAGTATCTCAACCTGAAATAAAAACATATGGCAACGGTGTGAGTCCATAAACTCAGCGAATACCCAGCAGATATACATAGTACATTATAATAACAATAAGAGTCCACGCTAATACAGTCTCATATGAATCATAGTCAAGGGTATACACTAAAGATACTGAATAAAGGTACATACCCGAATTCATCTATCCTGCAAAGGGTGAAATAAATCCCTATGGAACAAGTATAACATATAATCCAAGATAAACAGGTATCCAGTATATGCATATCAATCAAGTGAAGAAATCAAATGCAGCAAACAATGCACGATGCAAAATATGCACATGGTGCAATGATATGTCACCCCTGACACCAGTCAGATCATCGTCCACCTGTCATAAATGGACGTCCGAAAGGGTAGAGCTATGACAACTGTACGCACTCTGCTATCACTGCTCCTGAGTGACCGAGTGGACAGGATGCTGGCGGAGGTCACTCTCCTACCTCAAGCAATGGGGGAGTCTAGCTCTCATCTTCTCGTGTCTCAGGATGAGAAGGGAACCCTGGCTACTATCACGCCCGGAACCACCCTCCAAATCGTGGCCGAACGGAGCAATACAGGGCAAATGCACACACCCTATGGTAGCCACTACCCCTGAGTGGATGTGTGTGCATATCCTCATGTGACGATGGGCTCAGACTACATAGGAGTCGATGATCACTAGCATGCAATAATGCAAGGATGGTGCATGACCCAAACACATACAAACACCCACCAAGTCCTCAACTAACACCTCTGTGTGCTAGGTATAGGTCTAATTCCTATATCATGGGATACCAATATCCTACTAGGTATAATGGCAAGGTAGCTAGTGATCCATAAATGTCAAATGAAAAAAAAGACATATCACTACTTCTATGCACATATATACACAAGACAACAAATGAGACTGTATGAATCTATACGGGAGATAACCTCAAGGTTAAGCAGCATGTATCAAATATAGGTATACTAAGGCGGATATAGCATATAGCTTACTGTTATCTATAACAAACCATGCATAGCAATATGACAATATCAACAAGATAAGTCAAGGGGTGCCCGCCTCCGATGAAGCCCGTATCAGTAGAGAATCCATGCCTAGATATCCGAATCGAAATCAATCAATGTCCTGTGCCAAGATATACAACTTAGCAACTTATACAAGTAACAACTAGCCAAACTAAATTCCAAGCTTAAATTTGGATTAAGTTCCAATTAAGCTCATTCCTTGAGATCATTTAGTGTTAATCCCACATTAACCCTAAAAGATCTCCTCCCTTCACTGGTTTGGCCCATTCTCACTCCAATCAAGTCAGCCATACCCTAACCATACCAACCCAAACTATCTAATGGTTTCAATTCTATTAAAGCTAATCCAAAATCCCCTTAGGTTCAATTACACAAGGTTTCTAACCGGGTAGCTCCTTAACTGAGCTAGCTACAACCAATACATATTCCCAAAGACAAAATGATTCTATCATGATCAATCCAAGAAGTAGAAACCCGATATGGCAAGGGAATCAACACAAGTACCCTCTACCCATGCTAATCCCTACACAAAGGCATCTCACGACATAATAGGGAATCAAAAGATCAAGGCTAGCAACACTATGCTCAATCAAAACATTGCTCCCTCAATCCATAGCCTAATAAACTCCAAACCATTGGTACACGGTAGAACACCACCACACCAAGAGACTTAGCTATAACTTAATCTAAACAAAATTAAAACCTAATTCATCATAGTGAATGCTACCACCAATCTGGAAACTGATAAAAAGTAAGCTAACATCAAATTCATCCATGCTAATTGCTAACCAAACAACTCTTACCTAAGATGGTAGCAACGTCAACCTCTCGTGCAGATCCAAGCTTCCTCAAATCGATTGCCGCAAGGAGTCAACCCAATAGGACACGAATTCGAGCTCTGACCTTGGTGCTCAATGACACTCTCTTGCTAGAAAGCAAGGGCTGCTAAGTTGGATCGATTGTCCCTCATCGATCAGTGATGGATCCCTACAGCAACAACGGAAGGGAAGATTGGGAAATCAAAGACAACACAACCCAGATTCATCTTGCACTTACCCGTGGCCGAAGTTGTATGATGAAGATCGGGTTCGTCGAGGGTGCGATGCTCAATCGATTGATGGAGAGTGGCAGTGGCGCACAGAGAGATCCTCACTCTCGTTCTTGGCCGAGGAGGGGCTGACGACGTCGGCTTGTTGGTGTGATCGCGAGGTGAGGAGTGGCGTCGCTGCGGGTGATGAAGGGAGGAAGAGATCGGGGTGACCGCGGCAAGGGCACGCGAGGCGCGAGGGGAGGAAGAAGATGAATCGGGTTGCGGCTGCGGGTTAGGGCTCGCAAGAAGAGAAAAAGAGGCTTTAATAAAGAGGGGTCTTTTGCAGAAAAGCCCATCACTTTTCTCAAATTCGCCCTCAACCCTTAGGGTAAATGTTTTAACTATTTAACCCTCCAACATATTTTAATCCACCTCCATAAATCTCTAGGGTTAGATTATTTACCCTTTCATAATTTAAGAGTTCACCCGTAAACCCTTGATAAGTTTTAAGTTTTTACAATTAAGCCCCTTAGGCTCCTCCCGTAGGGTTGGAAACCCTAGACTCTATCCGGAAAAATTCCGAAAAATTTCCTAGCTCGGATTTTCAAACCGCCGTATTTTACACATGGTGTGTGGTGTCACACGGAAGATCATGTTATCAGTTTCTTGCTTAGTATAAATAGAGGCTCACAACAGAGATGGAATTGCACAACCCATCGGGATAGTTGTAGTGTAGTTAGGTGTGGATGGTCTTGACCATAGAATTACACTAGTGTGCTTTGAGTACGTTGAGCAGACCAAAACCTGAGGTTATCCAATTTGTACTGACTCAATAATTGGATAGGACCTCAAGATTATATTATGGAATACGATCCCTTAATCCCGATATAATAACGGGCGCTCTATGATCGGCAACAACCTTGAAGGAGGGAAGAAAACAAAAGGAGAAGAGGAGGTGGTCCTCTTCTTCCCTTCTATCACCGGCGCCCCTAGGGTTGGAGAGGAGAGGAAAAATTATTGAGAGAGAGAGAGAGAGATCTATGGGTTATATATACCATTAATTAGAAAATATTCCAATTAATTTATGGATTGATTCCAAAATTAATAGAGACTAATTCCTCAATTAATCTGATATTAATTCCTTAATTGAACAAAGATTAATTCCTTAATTAATCATAAATTAATTTCTCAATTAATCAAAGATTAATTCCTTAATTAATCGGCCTTGTATCATGACCTCTATGGGGTTTTATTGGGCTAAGATAGCGACCATGAGGAGGAGTTGGTTGTTGGCCCGCTAATGGATCCAAACCCGATCCATTAATGGAGATCCATTCCACTAAAGAATCTCATTGTACTTCCTCACCAACCCCCATATTTTCATATGGGTTCCACCTATTACAAGTCATCCATCTCCCCGTGTTTAAGATATCGCATGCCCGATAATTAATTTAATTTACTGATAATTAAATTATTTATCCCCTTGATCCTTGATTAGTACCACTCAACCTTTTCATCATGCCTGACCATGGTCCACTTGAATGATTTGACATAATGACCTTTTTGAACTCACCAAGGGGGCATCATCATCTTGACTCATCAGGACACGGATACCGTCAATAATCAACGACACATCATATTATTAATATTATCTCCTAACTTACTGGGCCTATCGATCTAACAGAATAGATATCACCCATTGGTAAATCAAAAATATAATAATTAATAATATATGCCCGTCATTATTTCGGAATTAAGAGATTGTACTCCATAATATTATCCATGGTCTAATCCAATTTACTGAGTCAGTACAAAAAATGGATGACCTCTCTATTGGTCCTACTCAATGTACACAAAGTATGTTGGGGCAATCTGTGGTCAGGAGTGACCAAGTGTTTTGATGTTTGAGTAAAGGGTTTAATTTAGGTTTCCCTTGTGATCTCATATATGTATGTTGAGTGTGCAGGATGTACACGTTACACATATGGACTTGACTGGACAGCCTTGGTACGGTGAAGGGTGGCATGCAGACAAGCTGGAGGCTTGTGTGCACCCGAGGGACCTTGGAGAGCAGGGACGATGAGCTGATGGGTATGGACTTCGAGGCATGTGTGAAGGATGGCATGGAGGCAAGCTAGAGGCTTGCGTGCATCCAAGAGACGGGAGCCGAAGATGAAGAGGGTGCGAAGGCAATAGTCGAGGCTGCGGATGAGGAGTCAATCGAGTCGTGAGGGTACGAGTGCTATGTGATTGTACTTGGGAAAGACCTAGGGTCTGAGTGCTGAGAGAAGTGTACTCGGGAAGGGAAACCCTAGGAGTGTGAGTGGGACAGTTGACTGCCTGGGAGGCAGTCGACTGGTAAAACTCAAAGAATAATTTCGGGGCTGAACCAGTCGAGTGGTAAAATGACAGTTGACTGGTATCCCCGAAATATAGCCATTAAGCTAGCCGTTGGCTAGCAATTAAGGCTAGACCAGTCGACTGGTAAATTGGCAGTCGACTGGTAGCGAGGGTTTAATCCCAAGTCCTATTTAAAGAGGACTTCATAGTGGCTGAGATTCTTGACGAAACTCGCTTGGGTAAAGTGAGTTAGTAGTCTTTTGTGATCAGATAGCGTCCGATGTGTTGTGGCGAGGTTTCTCCACCCACAAGGAGCGACAGATCTAGCCGGAGGTTATCTGGGAGTTGATCCACCGAAGGGTTCTTGGATTAGTCATTCGTCCAGGGTGGATACCAAGTAAACGGTTGGTTGTTAGCATTGTTCATATTTTTCATTTACATATTATTGTTTCCGCTGTGCTAACGACTCTGTAGAGAAATGACCGTAAAAGTGCTATTCACCCCCCTCTAGCACGCTAGAACGATCAGTCAAACTACACTAGTATAATTCTATGGCTAAGATAAATCATACCTAATTACACTACAACCATCTCGATGGTTTGTCCAACTCCATCTCGGTTGTGAGCCTCTTTCTTATGCTTCGGCAAGGAACCTGATAACATGATCTTCTGTGCGACACCACGCACTATGTTATCTACAATGCTAAGCATCAGACAGTTTGTGTACATACTAATGTAAACAAGCACTGTGTGATTTTCTGATTCTCATTAAAATGTAGATGTATCCTAACCAAAAGGCAAAGCTTTAAGTATACATTCTAACAGATGTTCCTCTTCATAGGTCTAGGGATCTTGATTCATTGTCGCCAGGGACCGAGTCTGAATACTCTCCCTAGAACATGAATCCTTCTCACACTCCAAGTCACATGGGATGAGTCCTCTTTGGAATTTGAACAAGAAGCTCCACACTCCAACCTTCTAGCACTAACGGCCTCGGAAGAACTCGACACTGAGTCAAAGTCGGAACCGGAAGACACTACAAAAATTTCATTGACTAGCGATGAACGAAATCCGTCGCTATTCCGTTGCTAAACAATAATAGCGACGGAGAGAGCGCCGTCGGGTGAAAAACCGTCGTAGAGCTAAGGTAGCGACGGATACAACAAACCCGACACTATTAGTGACAGACACATAAGCCCGTTGCAAACACCAGAAATATAGGTGACGTGTCCCGGGGAGATTTTAGCGACGATCGGTCAAATATCCGTCGCTATTAGTGACGACCGGTCAAATATCCATCGCTAATCTATCATAATAGCGATGGATTTGGTAAATATACGTTGCTATTTGCGACGGAATAGTCAATATTCCGTCGCAAAATATGGAAAATTTTGAACAGCCAAATGCTGCTTTTTTCGCTTCCCATATATACATTCAATAATATACAAATATCCAAATCCAAACATCCAAACAAACATCAAACAAGAGTAAATATCACAACATCCAAACATCCAAACAAACATTCATATCAAACATCCAATCCAAACATCCAAACAAGAGTAAATATCCAAATCCAATCATATGTACAAATATTCAGAGTAAATACATCAAAAGAAGATAAACAAAAGTCAGATTAAATTAAAAGAACTGAATACATCAAAAGTCAGAGTAAATACATGAATATCAGAGTTTAGAAGAGAAACATTACATACATAAATATCAGAGTGAATACTGGATGAAAGGAAAAATATTCCTGCACAATAGAAGATAAATAAAAGTTAAATAGAGTCAATATCTAAATATAACTCTAATAATGTTAAATCTGTAAATGAAAATTAACAAATAAGAAATAATATCCAATATGCATATCTTTCAAGCGAGTCAATATCTGAATTCAACTCTGATAATGTACAATCTGCAAACAAAAATGAAGTAATAAGAAACAATTAATGATGAATATAATAATAAACTAGATAGTTACTGAAAAAATATAGAGAAAAATATAGCATACCACTAAAATATCTCTACTCTTCTATGGTATCCTCAGGATCCTGTGTCACCTAAGACTTAAAACGAGGGGCGGGAGGGGCTGGCATCTGTGTCATGGGTGATAGGGTCACTGTAAAAGCTTGTATGTTTCTTATTATCTCCTCAGTGTGTGCCTGGCGGGCCCGTAAATCACTCAACTCAGCATCCCTCGCTAAGACCCTCTGAGCCCACGCTGCGTCCCTCTCGGCCCACATCATCTTCATCGACGTGAGTCGAGTCCGCAGGGCATCATTATCCTCCTGCAATTGACGAACCTCACTAGAGGAAGAGGAGGAGGATCTTGGACGTCCCCTAACCCCTTGAACTCTCATCTGATCATATGTGATCTTTTCCTGAGAGCCCAGGCCGTATAGGGCGGTCTTCCTCCTTCTACCGACGACATCATAATAAATCTGATTCACCTCGTCGGTGGAAAGAGGCTGTGAATTCTCCCCCTCTACAGCTGCCTGAGACACCTCTGCCTCTACAACTCTAGTGGCCATTACTTCCTGTGAAATAATAATTAAATTAATCTATATAAAATGTCAAAACAAATAAAATATAATTAATATACTTACATTGATTGCTAGGGAGAGTGTCGATAGACAAATGACCCATCTTTTTTCTTGTGGGTCTTGCTGAATACCTCCCAACTAGTGGGAGGTCTCTGTAGCTCAGCAGCCTATATACACAAAATATAATGTTTAAACATATCCAAAAAAACATACTAAATGCCTTTAATAACCTAAATAAAAACATGCCAAATCAGAGGCATGCTGGATAATGGAACGTCATCCAGCCGTGTGCTTCGTCGATCCGATGCTGGGGCCATCAAGCTCAGAGTTGCGATTGGCTCGAGAAATCATAGCATTATCTTGCCAGTGCTGGCCATCCCAAATAGCTTGCTAGTGCTGGCCATCCCAGACAGCTCGTCATGCTGCCCAAATAGTCTCAGGGACATCTGAAGGTCTATCTGCCTTCTTTCTCCACTTGTAGACCATGCCCCTGTACAATTTGGAGCAGTAGGCATTCCATGTTCTCTTGAATTCCTCCTCTGCACCCTCATCCCAAATATACCTTTTCTTTAAAAAAAATATGGTTAGTATCAAAAAAGTTGTAACATCAAATTAAATATACATCTAAACTACTTACCAAAATTTCCCCATAATAAAATGTTTTTAATTCATTTTCTATATGACCCCACGTGGTTGAAGTTGACAGTCTTTCTTTAAATTTTTTAGAAATACATGAGGAGACTTGGTGACCATCTGGTACAAAACTGTAGCAAAAAATAAAATATATTAGAAAAATCTGACCTGAAATATATAAAAATTACATATGTACTTACCTGTCACCGACGACTCTAAGAGTAATCTGATTACCACGGGGTCTCTGTCCAGACATGCTTCTTGATTAGACAAAAAGTTTAGGCAGATAAGAAGAATATGTAGAGTATCAACATGCAAATAAGAAGAATAATGATTCATTATGATTCATTTAACATAATGATCACAACTAGGCCAAATTCTAAATAAATCAGCAGATCTCTTAAAACACAATGTTAAATAGATTAGGCTAGCCAGAAATAATAGAACTACACAAATAGGAAGCTTCATGTTTAAAATTAAACCCTAAACCATTTTGAAAGATACACGCAGCTGCAATTGTAGGTATGAAATCTAATTCTTCCTATTTTGTGACTGTAGCAGTGACATTACAGATGGCATGTTGGAATCAGATGAGATGCTTTCTATGCTCTATAGCATGGCAATCATCAGGTGAGATTCTTTTCTAACATCTCTATTCATCTTCTACATTTGATACAACAAGTTTAATAAGGTTTCGAAAAGTTCATGATAATATTTCATATGTTAGAGAAGAATACTGATTTGATCATTGGTTGTTGGTTCCTTTGGTTTCAGGTTTGTTAATTGCTTTGTTGGACATAAGAAAACAAAGTTTTCCATTGCTGAGTTAGCAGATGCAATTGGTATAGAATGAAGATTTATACCACATGCTGTAAATTGAAGATTTATATGACTAATGCATGCATAGATTCTTTCTATCTACAAGACAACAGTAGTATTATTGTGCTAATAGTAGTACTATTGTGACAAAATTTTGGCATAGAATGAAGACAACAGTAGTACTATTGTGCTAATTAATTTGTGAAACAACTAGTAATGTTCAATACAAACAACATAGTTCATGTTCAATACAAACAACTCATCTTAATTTGATGGAACTAAATTAACATGTAAGTTTTCATCGCTTGAATCCGTTGATACATCGACCTCCTCACTGCTAGATATTTCACCATCATCAATTTCCTCATAAGAGACATTATCATCTATAAGTAATTGAGATGCTGATTGTATTTCTGAATCAACGGAGTTGATTATACCTTCTTCATTTTGATAAGCAATGGAGTTTTGGATAGTTATCGTATTTGGCATTTCAATGGTTGACCTAGGCTTCATTTGACAAACAGCAAGCCATTCACTTGGTCATCTTCTCTTAGTTGGGTACTCCAGATAAAATACTTGACCAGCTTGCACCACAAAAATGAAAGGTTCGAACTTGTTGAATCTTTTGCTTGAATTAACCTCAACTAAATTGTATAAACGATGTTTCCTGGTGCCCGCCCTTGGAGTTGGATCATACCAAGAACACCTGAATAATACACATCTTTTGAAAGGTAACACTAGGTATTCAACCTCGATAATTTCCTCTAGCTTGCCATAATAGTCAAATTGAGTATCATTGTTGTTTGTTGATCCTTTGACACAAACACCAGAATTATACGTTAGCATTCCTGAATCACCTTGGCCCACATGAAATATGTATCCATTCACGTAATAACCCTAGAAGACGGTCACAGTACGAAGAGGTCCAAATGAGAGATTTTTAATTATTTTTTCTTCTACATTTGAAATTCTATCTTCATTCACCTATAATAGTGGTCGTTGATCAAATTAGATTTTATGCAATCAAGAATTGTGAACATAAAAATGCATATTAACTCACTTACATATATTTGAAACCAAAATGCAAATTCATCATCTATCTTTTGATCTACCTCATATGCACTTATAGATGGATTTTAAATGTACAACTGTTGTTGGTATAACCTAACATATAAGTTCATTTGATATCATATCAGAAATTGATTATATTATGGAATAGTAATTTTATTACAACAGGAGATAATACCTTAGGTATGGTTTGTCATCTTCACAGTTTAAGAGGATATATGTCCTGGCGGCATGATATTCTTGGTCATTTAACCGTCTAGATAAAATTGAACCCATTGGTCTTCCAGGATACTTGAAAATAGAAAGAATGTCTGGGTCAAATGATGGAATGTCATCTTGATTGTGTGGACACTTTCGATGTCTGGTTTTCACATTTTCAGCAAAGTAATACGAGCAAAATGAACTTGCTTCATCAACCAAATATGCATTACATATTGATCCCTCAACTCTTGCTTTGTTACACACATTTTTTATAATTTTCTAAGAAACCTTTCAAAAGGATACATCCATCTGTATTGTACAGGACCACCTATCTGTTCCTTGCTAGGTAAATAAATAGGTAGATGTTCCATTGAACCAAAAAAGCTTAGTGGGAAAATTCGCTGAAGCTTACATATTATTAACGGAATCTTTGTCTGATGACGTAACATATCTGACATCGTAATAACTCTGGAAGTCAGATTTGTGAAAAAAAGTCTTAATTCTGTAAGTGCTTGCCAAACATTATTAGGAAGTAATTCTTGGAAAGCTATTGGAATTAATCTTTGCATGAATACATGACAATCATGACTCTTCATTCCAACCATTTTAAATCTGTTCGTATCCATACAATGAGACATATTAGAGGCATATCCATTTGGAAATTTTATGTTTTTCAACCAAGAACATAATGCTTGCTTCTTTTTTTGTCCAATGTATAACAAGCCTTGGGATATTTACCAGTTGTTTCATTCTGATGCAACTCGGGCCTGCTAACTAATTGTTTCAATTCTTCATGAGATTTTGTTGTATCTTTTGTTTTCCCATGCACATTCAGCACAGTATTAATGATGTTATTAAAGAATTTTTTTCTCAATATGCATAACATCCAAATTATGTCGAATGAGTAAATATTTCCAATATGGAAGCTCCCAAAAAATACTTCTTATCCTCTAACCACATTTGTTGACTCTAACAATGTACTTGTTGATATCATCTGAACCATCCAGATATACTGGTAGAAATCCATAACTATCAATTTTATTTAACATTTCTTCGCCTGACATCCCAACTCGGGGTAGCTTCCTAACTACTTCATTCCTTTTGAAATGTTTCTTATTTCTTCTGAACGGATGATAAAGAGGTAAAAATTTCCGATGATTATCAAACCAAGAAATCTTTCCACTGCAGGGCAAAGAAAATGCATCTGACTAACTCATACAATGTGGACATGCTAACTTTCGAGCCGTGCTCCATCCTGATAACATTGAGTACGTAGGAAAATCACTAATAGTCCATAACAATGTTGCATGCATTATAAAATTTGATTTACTTGCGATGTCATACGTCTCTGAACCTTTATTCCATAAATGATTCAGCTCGGCTATCAAAGGTTGCAAAAATACATCTATTTGCCCTTTTGGATTATGAGGACCTGGAATTAGCACGGTAAAAAACATGAATTCATCTTTCATGCACATCCATGGTGGTAAGTTGTATAGTGTTAAGATAACTGGCCATGATGAATATTATTGTCCATAACTTCCAAATGACTGAAATCCATCTGCAGAAAGTCCAGGTCTTACATTACGTGGTTCCATAGAAAAGGAAGAAAATGTTGAATCTAAGGGGGCGTTTAGTTTGTGTCATTTTCCATTTTCATTTTCCAGAAAACCGCATTTTCTAATTTTTTGGAAAATGTCTTTTTTTCATTCTCCAGTTTTCCAAAAATGCTATGTTTTTTTCTGGAAAACAAAGCTGGAAAATGCAAACCAAAATGTTTTCCAGAAAACCACATTTTCTACAGAAAATGAAAATGGAAAATAGACTGGAAAATGCAAACCAAACTCCCCCTAAATGTTTCCATGCAGGGGAATCACAAGGATGACATATAATATCTCTATCATGTTCATGGTTTTGATGGTAGATCATATGACTTGCTGTTGCTGCTGATGCATACAAACATTGGAGTCTAGCAGTCAAAGGAAAGTAATGCATGACTTTGTAGGGAATATTTTTCTTCTTCTTCTGATTTACCATGCGAGCACCATGCTTGTAACGAGGATGATTACACATTTTGCATTCCATCAACTCACTATCTTCATTCCAATAGATCATGCAATTATTGACACAATAATGTATCTTCTCAACTGGCAAACCCAAGTCTCTGATTAGTTTTTTAGTGTTGTAGAAACTATCAGTCATGCAGTTATCAGTTGGAAGCAACTCTGACATAAGTTGACATATGTCATCATAACATCGTTCTGAGAAATGATGTTCTGCCTTCATATTCAATAATCTTGCAGTAGCAGATAATTGAGAATAACTAGAAGGAATACATTCTCATAATTCTCTTTCACTAGCCTTTAACATGGCATACATTTTTTGAACTTCAGAAGTAGGTACTTGTTCTACATTTGATTGATCAAAAGCATTCATTGCATCGTAAACCATTGATTGCATTGCATCAGCAGGGTCATATGATGTCTCTGGTCCAATTGAGTTCGATGATGAAGCAATAGAAGGTCCACCAAATTCAAATACATACGGCTCTCCATGACAATACCAGTTGTAATAATCTGGAACAAACCCATACCTACATATATGAGTTATCACTGTATCCTCATCACGGAAAGCTATATTTCTATATTTGCGTTGATTACATGGACACTTCAACTCTGTGCCATTCAAACACTCAGATGACACTTTGCAAAGTTCACAAATTCTTCCAGTCCAGCAAAATATTCATCACGGATAAATTCATTATCTAACCTATTATACATCCACTCCTTGATCGGATACATTGTATCTGAATTAGCAAACACAATTTAATCTAATTAACCAAATTTATTTTAATTAATCAAATAGGACATATTAGCCTAATAATCAAACAAAATTATTCTAATTAATCAAGCCACACATATTATGATCCATAATCAAATTTGATATTGATGTTATACTAAGAAATTAATCTAATTAATCAAACAAACAATTAAACACTTAATCTGATTAATTAATTTATTAAACACTAAAATAATCAAAGAAATTAATCTAATCTAATTAATCTGATTAATTAGAATAATTAATCTAAATAATAAATTAATCAAATTTTTTAATCTGATTTAATTAATCCGATTAATTAATTAATTAATTAATCTAATTAATTAAAACGGGTGTGGAGCTTGCTCCGCCTGCTGACAGCTAGGGCCCGTCGGCACTAAGGCCGGTGGCATTTGCTGCCGCAGCAAGCCGCGATCGACCACACGCGGCTGTGCCAAGCTGTGATCACCCTCGGTTGGAGATTTCCATGCTGTCACAGAGCAGAAAACAAGGAAGACAAAGTGGAAAATGTAACATAGAGTACCTAGGATCGGAGGAGGGTTCGCCGGAGGAGAATCACCGAGAAGCGTCGGAGCCGCGCGGGGAGAGCTGATCTAATCACATGGCCACGAGGTGTGGGGGCTGTGTCACATTTTTAACCTAAAATTGTGACGGAACTTACTTGTCTGTCGCTAGTAGCGACGGAAGTAACTTGTCCGTCGCTAATAGCAACGGGTTTGACCATGTCCGTGCTATAGTTAAGGTTTTAACCTGAATCGCAATATTTGCGATGGATACTATATATCTGTCGCTATTCAATGATATTTTTGTAGTGAGAAAGTGAAGGAATGGGGAAACTATCAATATCGAAAGACGGACAAATTACGGTAAGAGGTTATCTCGAATCCCAACTATATGATTTAATTTCATATCTGTCTCGCAAGTTGGCAAAAGCTAACGTTCGGGTTGAATCCCTTCGATGGGAAGACAAAGTCTTGAAGGAGGAGGCCAACTCAAGATCCTTGACTAAGTCAGTTCAGGAAGGAACCTCAACTCAAGTTCAAAAACTTGAGGAAGAGAATTCCTCCTTGAAAACTCAAGTAAATGAACTTCCAGTTGCATTGGAACGATTTACTTCGGGTTCCAAGAATCTTGACATGATTCATGGAAAATAGAAGTTCATTCTAAACCGATCCGGATTTGGTTACCGAACTAACTCACGTTACAGATCTTACTATTCTGTTTTGAACCAATCTAGAACCTGAGTCCAAACATAGGTCCCAAAATTAAGCTTGCCTAATCAAGCTGGACCAAATCAGTAATAGATCCCGAAGGACATGATTCACATCCTAGATAATCAATATCGAGACTTCAGTCCAGGGGGAGCCAATAGAAAAACTATATACATAATTAGACAATCTTTTGCATGTTTTACTAAATTTTTGGTTTATGATTGTTTATTTACTTCTTGAAAAAATGTCATGCTTAGGTTAGAAATGGTTAGATAAGGATCAGATATGATTGAAACTTATACAACCTAGTATTAGGATGGGGCGAGATGATAATACGTTAGGGAAGCCTGTTTAAGGAGTCAAGTAGGGTAAGGTGTACCCTATTTGGTCTTTTTAGTCGGGTGGAACTAGCTAAAGCTACCTCACTTCATCCTCGACTAGTTAGACCAGGGTTTCTCAAAGAGTAATCTGGAAATAGAATTTCTTTAAAAGGCTTTGCCTAGGAAAGGGTCGTTGTTCCGATAACCAAAAAGGCCCCTATGCCACGCCAAGACTTGGAAGCTAATTATTGAAATCTAATTTTAAATTACTAATTGTTAAACTTGAATCTAATACATGGTTCAATCAAATCATAGTTCTTAACCTATATTTAAAAGATAAAATTATGCATCTCACAAAATAGATAAGGATTCCCTATTTTATCACTTAGAAATGGGTGAGATGCCTAGGACCTAAAAGTTTAGTCTAACACAACTAACCTTACAAATCAAATTAATTTCACCTATAAATTATTTAAATTAATAACTTTCAAAATTCAATTTAATAACTTTCAAAATTCAATTTAATAATTTTCAAAATTCAATTTAATAACTTTCAAAATTCAATTTAATAATTTTCAAAATTCAACTTAACTCAATAAGTTTCAAAATTAAACTTAATAAGTTTCAAAATTCAACTTAATAAGTTTTGAAAATTTAACTAAATAAATTTTCAAAATTTAATAACTTTCAAATTTTAACTTAATAATTTTCAAAATTTAACTTAATAATTTTCAAAATTTTAACTTAATAATTTTCAAAATTTTAACTTAATAATTTTTAAAATTTAACTTAATAATTTTCAAAATAGGGTTCTAATTAACAAAAGACACAATAAAACACCTTATAAAATCATAGAATACCTAACTTATATTATCTAAAGATTTTTGGGTGTAGAGTACACATCTTAATACATCAATTTAAAAAGGTTCTGTATGGACTTAAGCAAGCACCTAGAGCCTGGTATGAATGACTATCAAATTACTTAGTTTCAAAGGGATTTAATCATGGGCAAATTGACCTACCCTGTTTGTTAAATCCTTAGAAAATGACATCTTCATTGCCCAAATCTACGTAGACGATATAATTTTTGGCTCAACCAATACATGTTTCTTAAAAGAATTTATAAAAGTAATGGAAAGTGAATTTGAAATGAGTCGTGTAGGTGAACTAACCTTTTTCCTAGGACTTTAAATTAAACAAACTAAAGATTGAAATTATATCCATCAATTTAAATATACAAAAGAACTAATTAAAAAATTCAGAATGGAAAACTCTAAAGCCTTAAATACCCCTATGGCAACAAACATTAAAATAGATAGTAATCTAGAAGGAAAACCAGTGGACTTAAAGCATTTTAGAAGTGCTATAGGTAGCCTACTTTACCAAACTGCTAGTAGACCTTACATTTTATTTACAGTAGGTATTTGTTCTAAGTACCAAACCTGTGCTAAGGGATCTCACCTACGTGTTGTCAAAAGAATCCTTAATTAGGTACATTAAAGGCACCTTAAATGTAGAAATATGGTATCCAAGAATTTCAAAATTTGACCTATTAGGCTACTCTGACTCAGATTATGCAGGGTGCAAACTAGAACAAAAAAAATACTAGTAGGAGTTGCCAAGTGTTAGGTCAAAGCTTAGTTAGTTGGTCCAATAGAAAGCAACATTGTGTTGCATTATCCACAACTAAGGTTGAATATATAGTCCTAGGAGAATGTGTAGTTCAATTATTATGAATGATGCATACCATTAAGGACTTCCATTTGACATACAATAACACTTAAGTATATGTAACGGCCCCGACCCCTCAGCCCCTTTGGCGGCCAAATCTCTATTTGGCGGCCAATCCTGATACCAATCTCTATTTGGCGGCCCCTTTGGTGACCTCGGCCGTGCCGTTACTTACAAGAACTTTCCACCCCTGGCCAGTGGATTTTTGCCTTCCTCAGGATTCAAACTCTAGACCTCCAGGCTAAGTACTAGAGTTTATGAATCCTGATACCAATTGAGCTATAGCTCAATTGGTATCAGGATTCATAAACTCTAGTACTTAGCCTGGAGGTCTAGAGTTTGAATCCTGAGGAAGGCAAAAATCCACTGGCTAGGGGTGGGAAGTTCTTGTGAGTAACGGCACGGCCGAGGTCGCCAAAGGGGTCGCCAAATAGAGATTTGGCCATCGGAGGGGCCGCCAAATAGAGATTTGGCCGCCAAAGTGGCTGAGGGGTCAGGGCTGTTACAATAAAAGGCGCCTTTTATTGTAACGACCCGGCCCCTCGACCCCATGGGCGACCCAACTGGCGATCCCTTGGGCGGCCCAACTGGCGGCCCATTTGGCGACCCCTTATGTGGTCAACCGACGACCATTGGCCGTGTCGTTACTCACAAGTACTTTCCACCCATGGCAAGTGGATTTTTGCCTTCCCTAGGATTCGAACTCTAGACCTCCAGGCTAAGTACTAAAGTTTATGAATCCTGGTACCAAGTGAGGATTCATAAACTCTAGTACTTATCTTGGAGGTCTAGAGTTTGAATCATGAGAAAGGCAAAAAATCCACTGGCCAGGGGTGGAATGTACTTGTGAGTAACGACACGGCCGACAGTCGATGACCAAAGGGGCCAGGTTGTTGGGCCATCAAAAATGGAATTTGGCCGCCCAAGGGGCCAAGGGGTCGGGTCGATGGGCCGGGTCGTTACAATAAAAAGGCACCTTTTTATATAGCTCAATTGGTACAAGGATTCAGGAACTTTAGTACTTAGCCTGGAGGTCTAGAGTTCGAATCCTGGGAAAGTCAAAAATCCACTGGCCATCACTGATGCAACATGTACCAACAATCTGCCCCTTTTTGATGTTTGACAATATCTTAAGTTAGATTGGTTGAAAGGGCTAAATCTTGGAAAAAATAATCTAAGTTTTGAAAATACATTTTGATCTTTGGGAGAAAAATATTTCTAAGATAAGCTCACTCTCCCCTTTTTGAAAAAGAATTTTTTATTTTCATTGATCCTTTGGGAAGAAAAATAAAAAATTTTCTAACTTAAGCTCTCTCTCTCCCCCTTTGTCGTACATAAAAAAACGACCAAAACACTTGCACCAACAATAAAAGATTTCCTTTTGAAAGTACTTTGTATAATTTTTGAAATCATAGTAGAGAGCTAATTTAACAAGAACAATTGCACCAGAAAATTACACCTTGAAAAGTATTGTGCATAAAAAATATTTTGTATTTTCAAAAAATTTAGAAAATTTTCACTTAGAAAAAAAATATTGCCTTGGAAAAAATTTTCTATTGAGAAATATTTTCAAAAGGAATTGCATACTTAAATGATTTTTCCTTAGAAAAATATGCATTTTTTAAAAAAATATTTCACTTAGAAATTTTTGCATTTTAAAATAATACTTTGAAAAATATTGTGCAAAACCTTGTACTTTGAAAGATATTAAAAAAAATGCTAGTACTTTTAAAAGATATTGATCTTTTTGAAAGATGCAAGTACTTTTAAAAGATATTGAACTTTTTGAAAGATGCAAGTACTTTTTTGAAAAATATTATGTATTTTTGAGAAATATATGTACTTTTGAAAAATATTATGAATTTGAAAAACATAAGTACTTTGAAAATATTATGAATTTGAAAAAAAAATTACTTGACTTATATTTTGAAAGTACTTACAAAAATATTGTTTTTAACACATAATGTTTTACTTGCTTTGGTTTTTTTTTCCAGTCTGACACAATCCTAGAAAACCTTGTTAACCACAAGGACATTTCTCCAAGTGTCCTGGAAATTCTCCAAACTCAAGTAAATATTATTTTCTAAAAGAATTTTATAAAAAAAAATTTAATGTGACAGTATTATAAACAAAAAAAAAGATGACAATATTTAAACAAACTCCTTTATGTTTTCAGAAGAATTTAAACAATACAGTACATGAAAATATATTATTTTGAAATATTTAATAATTCTTACAGTTTGACCTCCTCCTAAACTTGACCCAATCCTAGGAAGCTTGTTGGCCACAAGTACTCTTCCTCTGAGTCTTTAGGGTTTGGTTTTAGCCCAAAAGAATTATCTAATTTTAAAAAAAAATAGTTTTGAAAAATACTTGTCAGAAAATCTTCTTTTGACTTAGATTCCCCCTAAATTTGACACATCCTAGGAGTCCTTGTAGATCATGAGGTAGACCTCCTCTATGTCTTTAGGGTTTATCAAAATCAAAAGAACAACTTTGAATGACAATATGGTAATTTTTAAGAAGATAAGTTTTTAGAAAATTCAATTTGGAATATGAATAACTTTTAAAGCATGAGCTTTTTCGAAAACATACGTGATAGTAATTAAGGCTCAATTTTTGAAAGATATTTTTAAAAGATAGTGATTTTTAAGGCACAATTTTTTGAAAGATAAAAAGAATTTAAAACACTCCCCTTGTACTATTTGACTCTATCTAAGTGCCTTAGAGGACTTTAGTGTTGACCTATGAGGCTTGTGTCTAATTGTGTAGGTCAAATAATTTTTCAAAAGAATATAATTTTTTGAAAATCAATCATATGTATAAGCAATCACACAATCATGAAATTCATAAAAACATTATTATGTTAAAGCATTATTTTGAAAATAGATTTTTAGAAAAACATTCTAAGAGTTTTGGAAAATAATTTTGAAAAAAAATATTTTTTAATTTATTAATCCTTAACATCTCTCCCATTCTAGATGTCTCAATACAACAAGCATGGTTGCCTTATGGGTGCATTGTGAGATGCTTGAATTATTTTTCTCAATTGATTGTTAAATCTAAGATTTAATCAAAACTTGTGTTAGATTCAAATTTATCAAATAGTAAAGTGAATTTGATTTTCGATAATCGGCTTTCAGGTCTTGGCGAGACATAGAGGCCTTCTTTGGCCATAGCCTTATTGAAGCAATAACCCTTTCATTGACGAAGCCTTTTATCGAAAATTCATTTTCAAATTACTTCTTGAAAATTTTTGGTCTAACTAGCTTAGGTTTTGGATCGATAGCTTCGGCTAGTTCCACCAGACTAAACAGACCAAGTAGGGTACGCCTTACTTTACTTGACCTTATTAGAAGGGCTTCCCTAACTTACTATCATCTCACCTCCACCTAATACTAGGTTGTTCAAGTTTCACTACTCTTTTTCCTATAAGCGTTCTAAGTCATGAATAAAATTAAACGTGAATGATATGACATATATTTTAAGAAAATTGCATATGCATGGCATGACAATTATGCATGAGTCAAACAAGTTAAATTATTTTACTTAAGTTTCTAATGATGTATCAAATTCTCGATTTGGTACATGTCGTGTGAACCCGCGAATATGCCAATCCACTTTGACATATTTAATTTTATTAAATTAATTGTTGTGGTTTGGGTAAGATTTTATTTAATTCGAGTTTAAGTTACTTAAGAATTAATTGGATCTGAATTCATAATTAATTAAAGTTGAATTTATTAAGAATTACTTAAAGTCAATTGAAGTTGAATTAATCGAAGTTATTAAATTAAGGGTTAATTTAATTAATTAGGAATTATTTGACTTTGAATTAATTAAGGATTAATTAAAGTTGAATTAATTAAAGATTAAGTGAATTTGAATTAATTGAAGATTAATTAATTTTGTATTAATTAAAGATTAATTGATTTTGAATTAATTAAAGATTGATTGAATTTGAATTAATTAAGGATTGATTAAAGCTAAATTAATTAAAGATTAATTTGAGTTGAATTAATTAAAGATTAATTGAAGTTAAATTAAATAAGAATTAAGATAAATTTAATTAAGGATAATTAAAATTAAGTTAATTGAGGATTATTTAAGATTGAAATAAATAAGGTAAAAATTGTTAAGATTTAATTAGATTGAAATTTCAACATCTTTGGGTTAGATAATAATTGTGGCTTTAGCTTCATCATTTTCATTATTTCAAAAATCTCTGATTCCTTTACTATTTCCTCTTTATTTATCTTTTCAAGTTTTTCTAATAATTCTAATTTATTTGAATCTTTGTGAACATTATTAATTATAGCCTGGATCTCAGATAATTTCTTTTCCTCCTTATCCTCAAAATTACATCCTTCAATATCCTCAAAGTAAGTGGAGTAATTTGGGCCACTAGTTAATGTTTTGTAATAATCTTCAACATTATCTATAATTAAATTATCATCTAAACGAATTTTATCTCTATTATCCTCAGAATTATTAGAAATGTTTTCAATTTTATCCTTATGATTTTCTGAAATATCTTCTTTGTCCTCAGAAATGTTTTCAATATTTTCAGGATTAATCTCACAGTTTTCAGAGTCATCAGTAAGAATTTCAAATTTAAATTCAGGGTTATTAGAATGATTTTCAAATTTGAATTCAGTGTTATCAGTAAGATTTTCAAATTTAAATTCAGAGTTATCAGTACGATTTCAAATTTAAATTCAGAGTTATCAGTAAGATTTTCAAATTTAAATTCAATGTTAACATTAAGATTAATTACAGAATTAATTTCAATATTATCAGAATTAATTTTAATATTATTAGAATTAATTGTTGGTGCAGTATGCACCCAAGTCAAACCTGTGTTTTGATATTGGCAAAAAGGTTCAAAAGTTAAGGGTTAATGGTTGTCTAACGAGTTTCTTGAGTGTACAGGAAAAGCCCTAGTGAAGGAATGCTAGGCACTGGCGAAGGACTGCCAGACAGGACAAGCCCTAGCAAAGGAATGCTAGGCACTGGCGAAGGACTGCCAGACAGGACAAGCCCTAGCAAAGGACTGCTAGGCACTGGCGAAGGACTGCCAGACAGGACAAGCCCTAGCGAAGGAATGCTAGGCACTGGCGAAGGGCTGCCAGAAGAAAAAACCTAGCGAAGGGCTGCTAGGCACCAAGCGAAGGGAAGCTTGGTAACTCAAGACCTGGCGAAGGACTGCTGGGCAAAAGTCCAACTGGAGGATCCGGTTGGCACCAGGTAAAACTCTCCCGAGAGGAGTAGGTGAGGACGCGTTCCCCTCGAGGGAACATTAGGCGTCGGTTCGACCTAGGGCTCCATTTTGGAGATCCAAAGTCAGAACCAAGACAGCTAAGGCTGTTTTAACTAACTTATTATTTGCTGTTTTGGACTAACCCTGGATGTAGGACCGAAGGACTGTGTTTCTGCAGCTCAGAGAGCCTCAAAGGAGTGAGGCCGTAGCTGAGTAGGGCGCCCCGGATGTGTCGGGCGCCCCAGAGTCAACCCAAAGTCAGCAGAGAGGTAAACGCCCCGACAGCAGCGCAATCGGGGGCGCCCCGCATGTCGGGCGCCCCGCGTGTTTCGGGCGCCCACTGTGCCACGCCACTGAAGGCGGCTGCAGCTCACCCTCGCGAAGCCTCGGTGATAAAGTTTGACCGGTCAATCGGGCGCCCCATGCGCGTCGGGCGCCCCAGTCAAAAACAATCCCGAAGATAACGAGATCAGCTTTGACTAGAGCATCGCCGGATCTGCTGCCACGTGGAGGGCGCCCCGAGCATGTCGGGCGCCCCCTGCCCTATATAAAGAGGGCCTCGACCCTCTTCAAAGATAACTAATTCCTTCGACAATTCTACGCTCTTCTGCTTCCACGACACGCTCCAGAAAGCTGCCAACTCAAGCCGACGACGTCCCGCTGCTCCAGAACTTCAATCTTCACCGGACGTCGGTAACAAGAGTTGTATTTAAGTTTACGAGAATATTTTTATTATTATCTGTGTGTAAACTTTTGCGGACTTATAGAATTGCCCGCAGAAAACGGTCAACGACCGTGGGCCTTGGAGTAGGAGTCGACCCAGGCTCCGAACCAAGTAAACCTGCTGTGTTTGCGTTGTTGTGTTCTCTTTTATTTCCGCTGCGCACCCGCTCTTTTAAATCCGAACGAATTGCGACATTCACCCCCCCCCTCTCTCGCATTTCTCGATCCAACAAGTGGTATCAGAGCGGGGAAGTCAAACCTGGTGCAACCACCAGTTTGAATATTTTTCGGATTTTTTTTCTCTCATTTTTTTTAAAATAAAAAAATCTTCGTTCGAGTTTTTATCTCAAGGCTGGTGCAACACCCCTTGAAATCTGTGTTTGATTATTTCTTCCCGCACTACTAATCCAAGACCAAGTCTTGGAAATATTTTTGTTGTTTACTTTTATTTCAGTAACAAATGTCTATCCAAGAAGGATTTAGCACCGCCAGACCTCCACTTTTCAGTGGAGAAGACTTTCCCTACTGGAAAAGTCGAATGGAGGTCCACCTGAAAACTCAGGTGGAAATGTGGATAATCATCCAGTCTGGACTGATGATTCCCACCAATGCTGAAGGTGTACCACAAGACTACTCAGAATGGGACACTGCCCTTAAACGAAAGATTGAAGCTGACGCCAAAGCAACCCAGACTCTACAATGTGGACTAACGAAAGAAGAGCTGAACCGCGTAGGACCCTTCAAAAGTGCAAAGGAACTATGGGCTAAATTGATTGAACTCCACGAAGGAACTTCAGATACAAGGATCAGCAAACGAGACTTGCTACAGAACAAGCTCTTCACTATCAAAATGGCAGATAACGAGACAGCAGCCCAGCTCCACGCCAGAATCCAGGAGCTGATGAATGGTCTTCACGCAATAGGTCACCAGGTTCAAAACCGTGATCTGATAAGGTACACCCTAAACGCATTCCCTAGGACCACCTTGTGGGCATCTATGGTAGATGCATATAAGGTCTCTAGGGATCTTTCAAAAATTAAGCTAGATGAGTTATTTTCTGAACTTGAGCTGCATGAACAGACTAACTCCAATTTGGTCGAGAAAAGTATAGCCTTTTTTGCAGGGAAAACAGGGAAAATGACCAAGAAGAAAATTCAAGTTGAACCTGAATCTACCTCAGATTCAGAAATAGAAGATCAAGAAGAAGATCAATCAGAACTGGTCCGGCTAGCTCGAAGCTACTACAAAAAGTTGAAGAACCAAACTAACACACGGAGAACAAGCCGAAGAAAGGACGGACAAGATGAACCGGCAACTGACAAACAAAAGCCCAACGTAACCTGCTACGAATGCAAGAAGAAGGGCCACTACAAGACTGAATGTCCAAGTCTAAAAGAGTCCAAAAAGAACAGAAAGAAGAAGGCACTCCAAGCAACCTGGGACGAGTCTTCCTCAGAAGAAGAAGAAGAAGCACCTCAGTCCAATCTTCTAGCCCTGACCGCTTCGGATCAAATCGAGACTGACTCAGACTCGGAACGGGACGACGGCAAGCTGACATTCTCCGAAGACGGCGAAATAAAGGTAACGGGTTTTTCAAAATCGCAATTAAATTCTCTTATTTCCTATCTATCCCGAGATTTGGCGAAAGCCAAACTCCGAATCGAGTCCCTCCGACAGGAAGTAAAACTCCTGAAAGAGGGAGCTGATTCTAATTCCTTAACTGAGAAAATTCAGGAAGAAACCCCTGATCAAGTTGAGAAACTTGAATCAGAGAATTTCTCCTTGAAAACTCAAGTCAAGGATTTAAGAACAGCTTTAGAACGATTCACTTCTGGTTCCAAGAATCTTGATATGATTCTGGGAAAACAGAAGTCTGTTCTAAACCGATCCGGACTTGGCTATAGAACCAAATCTCGGCAAAGATCTTACTTTGCTGTACTGAACCAGTCAAGACCTAAGGTTCAGGCATGGGTGCCAAAACTGTGCCTGACTAAACCAACTGGTTCAAATCAATTTTGGATCCCCAAGGACAAGATTCACATCTTGCCTAACCCATATAGAGGCTATAGTCCAGGGGGAGCCAAAATCAAAACAATTTTTATAATTAGATAGTTTTTTTTTAATTGATTGATTGTGTGTTTATTTAATTTCTTGCAAATTGCCATGCTTAGATTTAAGGAATTCTTAGATTTAAGGACTAAAATTACTTGAAAATTGAAAACATAGTATTGGGAGGAGGTGAGATGATAGTACGTTAGGGAAGCCAATTTGGCGGAACTAGCCGAAGCTACCGATCCAAGACCCAAGCTAGTTAGACCAGAAAATGACCTAATTTAATTTGAAAATGAAATTTCATTAAAAGGCTTTGTCAAGGAAAGGGTGGATGATCCCATAAGGCTTCGGCCAAAGAAGGCCTAGTGCCTCGCCAAGACCTGGAAGCCAATTTCTGAAATTCAAATTCAAGTTAACTTTTGTCAAATTCGAATCTAACTCAAATTTCAAATAATTATAGATTCTAAACTGTTTTTCAAAACCTCTATTTTTCAAACTTATTATCTTTTTGAAAAACACTTAATCTGTTTTCAAATTTTTTTTTCAAAAGTAAATATCTTTTCAAAATAAATGAAAATTTCCTTTCAAAATTAATTTTTACCTTTAAACCTGTCTCACAAAAACCTTAAGGTTAACATGTTTTGAAAACCCTAGATTCAGTGAGACAGGAAAATTAAGCTCAAATTAAACCACCTTGCTTGTGCTTTCATAATCATGGTCAAACTATGATTAATCTAGTCAAACATGGTCAAACACAGTCAAACGGAGTCAAACAGTCAAACCTGGTCAAAACAGTCAAAAGTCTGGTACCTAGGGCGCCCGTAACCTGTCGGGCGCCCCTGACAGCACTGAAAAGGTACCAGCTCCAGTCAAAGCAGCAAAAGCTGCATTTGACCGACTTGAGAAGGGCGCCCGTAACCTATCGGGCGCCCCTATACGCTCCTGTCCCCCACGATGATTAAAGAAGTCAAAAGCTGCAGTCAAACAGCCTTTGAGAAGGGCGCCCGTGACATGTCGGGCGCCCCTATCAAAACCTGTCTCCCACGCTGATTAAAGCAGTCAAAAGCTGCTGACAAACAGCTTTTGATAAGGGCGCCCGTGAACTGTCGGGCGCCCCTACAGACCTTTTCCCTGGCCGAGGCAAAACCAACCTGTAAAGGGCGCCCGTGACCCATCGGGCGCCCCCCCATCAACCCCTATAAAAGGGACCCGAGACTCCCTCATTTCCCACACCACATCTCACACTCCTTCTTCCCTTTGCCTCATTCTTGTGGATCAAGTGAACCTAAGCCTTCCCTTGCCTCAACCATGCCTCCAAGGTATGAAATTTAGTTGTGCAATTAATTTTTCTTAAATTACAAATTTTTTTTGCACACTCCTTCTTTATCCTTAATCACTTATTTTTTCTACACTTAGAAAACGCCGAGCAGTTCAGTCGAACCCCGGTAATGAGCCCAGTCCCGACCCTAGATTTCCTAACCTAGCACTTTGTAACAAGTTCGCACAAACCACCTACATTCCGATTAAAACAAGCTACCTTAACCGTCATTTCTTCTCCCAATCCTGTCCAGTCGCAATGTCCGCAATTAACTTCTATCAACTAGATAACCTCGTATTCTGCACACATTCGATCAACAACACCCTATGTGCAGAATTCTATAACAACATAGTTAGGCAAGACCACTTGAGTTTCGTCACTACCGTTCAAGGAATGCCCTTGAGCATCACTCCTACCCTACTGAACCGATTTTTGGGACTCCGACCATCTCAGTCCATCTTCTGTTGCTACCCTCCAAGGAACCTGCCCTTCGACGCCCCCTACTCTCATATTGACCTGAACACCTTATACAACTATTTCTTTGGGGAAGCCATGGACCCTGCAGGAGGGCAGTTCCACTCCACCCGACTCCCGATTCAGGACTACGCTCTCTACAGAGTAATTGTCCGTTGCATCCTTCCTTTGTCCACTAGGGACACAGCCACCATGAAACCCTTTCACACTTTTCTTCTCTATGCCCTTATCCACCATCTGGACATAGATATAGGCCTTCACCTCTTCCACTGTATCCTACATGCCTCTAGTGTATCCACTAAGGGGCGGATCCGCACTCCCTACTGCCACGTCATCACCTCTATCCTCCACCACCACGGCCGAAATATCGCTGACGGCGAGATTACCACGATGACCGAATTCGACGAGATAGGATTTAGAAACTTTTCTTTAGCCGGTATAGACGTCTCGGGCACCGGGGTTCTGACTTGGCGACGCCAACCAGCCGCACAGGACATTGCCGACGAGGAGGTCGAGGTCGACGTTGCCGACTTAGCAGCAGAGGTAGATCAGCCCGCTCCACCGACCTTGTACGAGAGAGTTACACGACTCGAGACGCACGTCCAGAGCTTCAGAGAAGAAGTAGAAGCGTACCATATTGAAGACCAAGAGACAAACTTAGGCTACTACAACAACATTATGAGTACCCTCACAGCCGATAGAGAAGCCTGGAATGCACAGTACCATGAGATCATGGCACGATTTGATGCATGGCAGCCGGGCCCATTTGATCCTCCTGGTCCCTCCTCTTAGATGACTTGGACATGTACCCATTTGACTACCCCTACTGAGTAGGGTTGACTTCTGTTGACTTGTACTAGACTTCTACTTGAACTATGCTAATCTTAGCTTGGCTTGTTTATTTTTTTGACTAAATTAAGTTAGGGTTATGCTTAGTAGAATAGAATCATTTGGTTTTTGGATTTTCAATTTTAAATTGAACTTAAAATGTCTTTTAAAATGTTTTTTGTTAAAAATATTACTTTAACTTTAAAAAGTTTTTTTCTTAGTTTTATTTCAAAAACTACCCCCTTCAAAACTAGGGCTTTTTCGAAATGGACTTAGCCTAGGCTCTAACCCTAGAATTGCATGCACCTATAGATCTAGAAGCCAGCATCTCACAAACACCTTAGGATACTTTTGATTGATAACCTAGAAAGGGTTGAGATGCTTAGGTCTTTGCCTCAATTCAAGATGCTTTAAGTCAGTGCATCGGCAGCAATTGGGGCACTAAATGAACAGCAATCAGGTCAAGTGTCAAGTTTAGACAATCTAACTTGAACAATGCACTTAACTTGACTAACTCTAGCAAAACTACTGTTTATAACAGTTAGTAAGTAGCTAAGTGGGTTAGACAGGTCCCTAAAGGATTAACCAGACTTAGGTCTTATTTTGATTCAGTACAGCAAATGCTCTATTTAAGTATTGCAAATTTTGTTTTTCTTTTTTTTCTGCATTCTTTTTGATATATGTCAAAGGGGGAGAGTTGGAAAGGAAACAGGAAACACAATTTTTTCTTTTCCATAGTCTTTTCAAAAAGTTGAACTGAAAAATTGGTATAATTTTATTTCTAAGCTCTGAACTATTTTTTGCTTAAAATGATTTTTACTTAATGTTTCTAAGTTTGAAATTTTTCCCAAAAACTGAAAATTTTCTAAAGTCTGAAATTTTTTCAAAAATGAAAATTTTCTAAAGGTTCCCAAACTAAGAATGTTTTTTTCGAAAAACTTAGCAAAAACTGTAGAGATTTCCTAACTTATTATCAAAACATGAAATCTTCTAAGTACTTCATTCACACCACCTGTTTTTGAAAAACCTAGGGGGAGATTTCTTCTAGGGGGAGGGAATCTAACTTAGGATTTTAAATTCAGCATTTTTTTCCTTAACTTTTTGAACTAGGTTGCCATATATCAAAAAGGGGGAGATTGTTGGTGCAGTATGCACCCAAGTCAAACCTGTGTTTTGATATTGGCAAAAAGGTTCAAAAGTTAAGGGTTAATGGTTGTCTAACGAGTTTCTTGAGTGTACAGGAAAAGCCCTAGTGAAGGAATGCTAGGCACTGGCGAAGGACTGCCAGACAGGACAAGCCTAGCAAGGACTGCTAGGCACCGAAGGACTGCCAGACAGGACAAGCCCTAGCAAAGGACTGCTAGGCACTGGCGAAGGACTGCCAGACAGGACAAGCCCTAGCGAAGGAATGCTAGGCACTGGCGAAGGGCTGCCAGAAGAAAAAACCTAGCGAAGGGCTGCTAGGCACCAAGCGAAGGGAAGCTTGGTAACTCAAGACCTGGCGAAGGACTGCTGGGCAAAAGTCCAACTGGAGGATCCGGTTGGCACCAGGTAAAACTCTCCCGAGAGGAGTAGGTGAGGACGCGTTCCCCTCGAGGGAACATTAGGCGTCGGTTCGACCTAGGGCTCCATTTTGGAGATCCAAAGTCAGAACCAAGACAGCTAAGGCTGTTTTAACTAACTTATTATTTGTTGTTTTGGACTAACCCTGGATGCAGGACCGAAGGACTGTGTTTCTGCAGCTCAGAGAGCCTCAAAGGAGTGAGGCCGTAGCTGAGTAGGGCGCCCCGGATGTGTCGGGCGCCCCAGAGTCAACCCAAAGTCAGCAGAGAGGTAAACGCCCCGACAGCAGCGCAATCGGGGGCGCCCCGCGTGTGTCGGGCGCCCCGCTTGTCGGGCGCCCCGCGTGTTTCGGGCGCCCACTGTGCCACGCCACTGAAGGCGGCTGCAGCTCACCCTCGCGAAGCCTCGGTGATAAAGTTTGACCGGTCAATCGGGCGCCCCGTGCGCGTCGGGCGCCCCAGTCAAAAACAATCCCGAAGATAACGAGATCAGCTTTGACTAGAGCATCGCCGGATCTGCTGCCACGTGGAGGGCGCCCCGAGCATGTCGGGCGCCCCCTGCCCTATATAAAGAGGGCCTCGACCCTCTTCAAAGATAACTAATTCCTTCGACAATTCTACGCTCTTCTGCTTCCACGACACGCTCCAGAAAGCTGCCAACTCAAGCCGACGACGTCCCGCTGCTCCAGAACTTCAATCTTCACCGGACGTCGGTAACAAGAGTTGTATTTAAGTTTACGAGAATATTTTTATTATTATCTGTGTGTAAACTTTTGCGGACTTATAGAATTGCCCGCAGAAAACGGTCAACGACCGTGGGCCTTGGAGTAGGAGTCGACCCAGGCTCCGAACCAAGTAAACCTGCTGTGTTTGCGTTGTTGTGTTCTCTTTTATTTCCGCTGCGCACCCGCTCTTTTAAATCCGAACGAATTGCGACATTCACCCCCCCTCTCTCGCATTTCTCGATCCAACATTAATTTTAAAAATCATTGAATTTACATTCAGGATTAAACAATTAATTTCTGACATTTTAGCAATATCTACATCTTCTAATTGGGTATGGAAAATATTAATCTGAATATGCAGTGAATTTAATTTTTTAGAAATATTTCCTAACTTATCATATGACAGTGCAGGAATTTGAAAATTTTTCGGAATATAAATTTTGCTTAACTTTGCCGGACACTTATTCTTATAGTGCCCGTACTTTTCGCATTTGATGTAACGACCCGCCTTCTGGTACTAAGCTTCAAGGCGGATCACTACTAACTAACTAACTGGCTGACTAACTGACTGACTAATTACTGATTTCTAATAATGCTAAACCAACCGGGAGAATTTTGAAAATTCTTATTTTGCTATTTACTGAACTAGAAATTCATAAACATGCTGAAAGTACTAATTTGCCCAAAATAAAGCAAAACTTTTATTTTATTATTTTGGCAGGATTCAATCCCCCAACCTCTGGGTTGCATGGCTAAAGCACTAACCAACTACTCTACACCATCTTTGTTTTACACAATACCAGTCGACTGCTATATGCCAGTCGACTGGTCGGGCCACAGAATGGTTCTGTGCCCGATACCAGTCGACTGGTGTTTTCCCAGTTGACTGGTAGTTCTGAAATTTCAGTTTTCAGATTTCTAGAATGTATCAACCTTGAGCCACAATGTACCAAAATCATATCTAACAAACATAATGGCATAAATAAAGTTCCACGACTATTCTAAGGCATTTATTACATGTTTTTGGAGGGTTTCTAGCATATATAGCAACTTAGAAATCATAAAAACGACATGTAGAAGCATAAACATGAATGTGCCAAGTTCGTATCAACTTCTTATTGAAACCATTCATTATTCATATCTAAGGGCATTCTTAGCTACTACATGTCATTCTATATGGTGCATATATCTTAAAACAAGCATATCCTATGTATTTAGCATGTAAATCAAAAGTATCAAGTTCTTATCTCTAAAGCTTAAGCATGGATCTAAATTACCATATTGCAAGTAGTAACTCATATCATTCAACATTCGCTAAGCAAGTATTAACACAGGTAAATAAACTACTTTAATATACTAGGCACCACAAATAACGAGTCTAATTAAGTTCATACATGGTTCACATAACCTATTGCGGAAAAACTAAAAGAAACATAATAAAGACTATTTCTATGCTTTGCAAGTTCCGAAGACTTTTATTCCAACTCCACCATCACACACACTTTGCATCAAGCCCGCCGCCTCCGCTACTAGTGCTTTCCTTTACCTGTATCTGCAGTATAAGGAAATGCAAACTAATAAGCATAAAGCTTAGTAAGTACCATCTAGCCTCACAAAACTATGAAAACTCGAATTATGCTTTTGTAAAACATGCTATGCACATACATGCTCATATCCATAAGTAATCATGCTAGGCTCATGCTAAAATACATATCATAGAGTGTCATGGCATATAACTGAGACATGGCACATACTGAACTAAAACTGAAAAGTAAGCTATAGCATGGCATACATATCTGAACTGGAACTGAGACTAACTAACATAAAACTAATTATTAAATTCACCACATGCTGATATGAATTTCTGAAAACTAAATACATATAGTAGGTGAAAGTAATAATCAACTGTTGTGGGCCCGGCAATGTACCAATTGTGCGCGCATCCCTAATAAACCCGAGGTAGCAAATCCTGAATCCATTAGGGTTCTACTAGGTTATCTAAACCTAGGGGCAACTAGGAGCCCATCCCATACTAGGTTATCTAAACCTAGAGGCAACTTGGAGCCTATCCCTGGACCGAAGTCCGGTACAATGCCAACTGAAAATAAAATAGTCTTTTATACTTTTCTTTCCTTTTCTGATTCTTGCTTTTACTAGGTTATCTAAACCTAGGGGCAACTAGGAGCCCATCCCATTGGACCTTGGTCCCAATCATAAACTGGAGCAAGAATTTCTATTCTTTAATGCTTTCTATAGCATTAACTGAACTGAACATTTTAACAAACACCTAATGTGCGTGCTTGTTCATAATTTACGATTTCTAATCGTAAAACATACATATAAGGAAATAAGGCATATGAAAAATCAACCGAACTACTTATACTGCAGGTGAGGGATACTTACATCCTGCGCTAGGTTTTCCTTACAAATAAAAGCTGAAATTCCCGAGGGAACGTCGAATTTCGACGTTCTTCTTGCTCCTTGGCGTTCTCCTCGCGTCTACGAGAATTCTCGTAGAGAGTAGGGCCTCTTGAGACCTTCCCTTGGCTTCTCCTTTGTCTTGGGCGGCAATAGAAGAGGAGAAGAGGAAGAAAATGCAAGAGAGGAAGAGGAGAGGAGGAGGGCGTCGGCGCTGCACCCTTGGCTCACGAAAACCTAAAATCTCCTCCTCTAATTCTTTAATTCGTTATTTATATTAAGTTGAAAAAAAAATCCTAAGTTAAATACATATCTAGAATACTCGATCATTTTCTTCAACGAAACTCTCATTGGCCTGGTGGTTCGTGGAGCCATGCCAAGGGTTTACTCTAGCGAAGGTTGCGGGTTCAAAACTCACCTAAGGCCATTAACTCAATTTTTTTATTTTTGGCACTTCTTTTTATGGAAAAATTCCATAAAAATATCTACAAATTCCAGAAAAATCCTAGGATATTTCTAAAATTATTTGAGGAAATTTTTGGGCTTTGCAATCCCCCATACCTTATAAAAAGTTCATCCTCGAACTTAAAACAACTCTGGATATTTCTGTCTCATGCTGTCCTCTGGTTCCCAGGTTGCCTCTTCTACTCTGTGATTTTGCCATATGACTTTCACTAATGGTACTTCCTTGTTTCGCAATTTCTTAACTACTCGGTCTATTATCTGGATAGGCCGACTATCATAACTGAGATCTTCGCAAACTTGTACCGTTTGTGGCTCTATCACCTGGGTGGCATCTGGGATATGCTTCTTTAGCATGGAAACATGAAATACATTGTGGATAGCTGACATCTCCTGAGGTAGCTCCAACTCATAAGCTACTTTGCCAACTCTTCTAGTGATGGGGTATGGTCCTACATATCTGGGACTCAGCTTGCCCTTCTTCCCAAAACGCATTACTCCCTTCATGGGAGCCACTTTGAGGAATACTGCATCCCCAACTTCAAACTCCAATGGTCTGCGCCTTGTATCAGTATAGCTCTTCTGGCGGCTCTGAGCTATTTCTATTCTCTAGCGGATCTGTTGTATGGCTACGGTGGTATCATCTATAAGATCTGTCTGTAGGCCTAACTCTTGCCTCTCACCACCCTCGTACCAGCAGATAGGAGATCTACACCTCTGCCCATGTAAAGCCTCATAGGGTGCCATGCCGATAGTGGCCTGATAACTATTGTTGTAGGCGAATTCTGCTAAGCACAGGTATCTGCACCAACTGCCCTTGAAATCTAGAGCACAAGCTCTGAGCATATCTTCTAGTAGTTGATTAACTCTCTCTGTCTGACCATCTGTCTGAGGATGGAAAGTTGTGCTAAACTTCAGTTTGGTGCCTAGTGCTGTCTGTACGCACTCCCAGAAGTGTGAAGTGAACCTACTGTCCCGATCTGAGATGATACTCCTAGGGACCCCATGTAGCCTGACGATCTCCTTGAGGTATAACTGAGCTAGCTGTTCCATAGAATAGGAGATCCTGATAGCTAGGAAGTGGGCAAACTTAGTCAATCTGTCTACTATTACCCAGATTGCATCATATCCATTCGTTGTTCGGGGTAGTCCCACTATAAAATCCATGGAAATATCTTCCCATTTCCATTCTGGAATCTGAATAGGCTGCAGAACTCCACCTGGTCTCTGATGTTCTGCCTTGACCCTTTGGCATGTCAGACAGGTACTGACATATCTGGCGATGTCTCTCTTCATCCCAGGCCACCAAAAACGTCCCCTGAGGTCTTGGTACATTTTGGTGGAACCAGGATGCATCGCATAAGGAGATCCATGTGCGTCCTCTAGGATCTTCCTTCGGAGCTCTTCTTGGTTTGGAACACATAAGCGGTCACCGTAGTACAGTGTCCCACTCTCTGTTAGGCGAAACTCCCCATTTTCTGATTCCGCTATTCCCTGCTTGATTTTCTGAAGGTCAGGATCTTGATCCTGTGCTGTCTGGATGTCTTCAATCAGGGTTGACACTAATGTCAAAGTGGAGAGCTGCCCAACTAAAATTTCCGGTCCGAACTCTGATATTTCCTTCCGAAGGGGCTGTGACATCGTAGGCAAAGCTAGTAGGGTGGCACTAGATTTCCTGCTAAGCGCGTCTGCCACCTTATTAGCTTTACCTGGGTGGTAGAGGATGTCAATGTCATAATCCTTGACCAGCTCAAGCCATCTACGTTGCCTCATGTTCAGATCCTTCTGAGTAAAGAAATACTTCAGGCTCTGATGATCTTTGAAAATCCTACACTGAGCTCCGTATAAGTAATGCCTTCAAATCTTGAGAGCGAACACTACTGCAGCTAGCTCAAGGTCATGGGTAGGGTAATTCTTCTCATAATCCTTGAGTTGTCTAGAGGCATAGGCAATAACCTTGCCATTCTGCATCAGTACTACTCCAAGTCCTAATTTAGATGCATCGCTATATATGTCAAAGCTGTCAGTGGTCTCTGGAAGAGTCAGGATGGGAGCACTAGTCAATCTTCTCTTTAATTCTGTAAAACTGTTCTCGCAGTCCTCTGTCCACTGAAACTTCCTGTTCTTTCTGGTAAGAGCTGTCAGTGGGGAGGCTATTCTGGAGAAATTCTCTACGAACTTCCTGTAGTAACCGGCTAGACCCAGAAAACTTCTGATCTCACTGTCATTCTTCGGTCTGATCCAGTTACTTACTGCTTCTATTTTGCTGGGGTCTACCATCACCCCTTCCTTGGAGATGATGTGACCTAGAAAAGACACCTGATCGAGCCAGAATTCGCATTTAGAGAATTTTGCATACAGCTGGCTCTGCTGAAGAATCTGCAATACTGTCCTGAGATGCTCAGCATGTTCCTCCTGAGTTCCTGAGTAGATAAGAATGTCATCAATGAAGACGATGACAAACTTATCTAAGTACTCCCTGAATACTCGGTTCATGAGGTCCATAAATGTCGCTGGAGCATTTGTGACCCCAAAAGGCATGACTACAAACTCGTAGTGCCCATATCTGGTTCTGAAAGCTGTCTTGGGAATATCACCCTCTCTGACTTTGACCTGGTGATAGCCGGATCTCAAATCTATCTTTGAGAAGACTGTGGATCCCTTTAGCTGATCGAACAAATCATCGATCCTTGGTAGAGGGTACCGGTTCTTAATGGTGACTTGATTCAAAGCTCGGAAATCTATACACAGGCGCATGGACCCGTCTTTCTTCTTCACGAACAACACTGGAGCTCCCCATGGTGAATGACTAGGGCGGATGAAGCCCTTGTCGAGCAGCTCCTGTAGTTGCTCCCAAAGTTCTCTTAATTCTGCTGGAGCCATACGGTATGGTGCTTTTGAAATCGGATTTGTACCCGGAATGAGTTCGATCTCAAATTCAATCTCTCTGTCTGGTGCTAGGCCTGGTAGCTCGTCAGGGAAGACTGCTGGGTAGTCACATACCACTGGGACCTCTTCTAGCTTTTGGTCCTTGACTTGTTCGGCATGGACTACATGTGCTAGAAATCCAGCACATCCTGTACTCAGTAGTTTCCGTGCTTTCATGGCGGAGAGAAATTTCTTGGCCTTCTTCTTCGGTTCTCCGATGTATTCAAACTGCTCTCCTGTCTCTAGTTGGAATACGACTTTCCTTTTTCGGCACTCTATAGAAGCGCCGTATTTGCTCAGGAAGTCCATCCTAAAAATGACATCATAGTCGGACATATTCAGTATTACCAGATCACAGTAAAGCTCTCTGTCTGAAATGCTGACTGGTATGGCACAGAGCCAGTGCGTAGATGCCATGATGTCTCCGGAGGGTAGAGTAGTCAGGAACTGACCACTAAGTACATCTGGAGGTACTGCTAGTTTTTCGGTGAATGTCCTGGATACATATGAATGGGTTGCCCCAGTATCGAAAAGTACAGATGCATGCAGGTTTAAAATACTAATCTGACCTGTAACAACTGTACTGGCGGTGGCTACATCCTCTCTGGTCAGTGAAAAAACCCGTGCATTGGTAGTAGCTGGTGGGGCTTCTAATCTGCCTTGACTGATCTGAGGACCCTCTAGTGCAGTCTGCATCAGGTGAAGCTGGGCCGGCTTACCTCCATACTGAATAGGCTGTGGGGGAGGTAAGTTGGCCTTGTTAGGGCATTGCTTGGCCATATGCCCTTCCTGACCATAGGTGTAGCACCCTCGTGTGCCTAGGCGGCAGACTCCTAAGTGCTGTCTCCCACAGTTGGAACAAGTGGGATACTTGGTTTGCTTATTGGCTGGCTAACGGACCCAAAATAGACTGTCACGAATGTGGGTCTAAAATTTAAATATGAATATAAATGCAGGAAACCCTTTTTTGCAATCAAAATATGAAAATGTAGCAAAGGAGCCACAGGTCATATTTTTCTCGGAGCTAGTTGTCGTGTTTGATTCGAGCTTGGTTTATGTGTCGTTTGTATTTTGGGTTTCAAATAGAGATCTGGTTTGGTTTCAATTCGACATGAAAAAGCAATGAGAAGCAAAGAACTTAACTAAATTAACTAATAGAATGAATGCACTAATGAACTTAACCAATGGACAACTTAGTCTACAAATGCACTAACCGAATATGAAATCCAAATGATGATCAAACGAGTAAGAGAAATGATCATAATTTCTAAAACAACCGAACTCAGTAACTAAGTTACCTTTGATACCAAGTGCAGAAATGAAAATGAACTTGCTAGAATAAAAGAAAACTTATGTGCCAATAAATGAAACTGCTGCTTAAGCTAATAACTAGCAATTCAAATGGCTGGTTGATTCAGAAACTTGACAGAACTGGAGAGAATAAATGCATCAACTGAGCGTATGCAGAAATTCAAAACAACACATGCAAAAGCAAGCTGTAAAAGAAAATGACAATGCTGAAATGCAGAATCAACAAAGCAGAAATGCTGTAACAGTTGGCGTGCAGGATTTGATCCAATGCAGAATTGAAAGAAAAATGCTTTATAACTAATGCAAGAATGCAGTAAATAATTAGGCAAATATCTAACAGATGCAAGCTGGAAACTACTTGGCACAAAACTCAGAAGCTACAACTAACAGAATGTTCAGATTTAATGCTGAATTTGCTGCAATTGTGTTGGCACACAATCTGAATTGGCATGCAACACTTGGATTGCAGGGAATCTAAGCAGAAGTGCAGAATTTAACTTGAATGCGAAACAAACTAATTGAATGCAAAGTGAGCAAATGAGTGCAGAACAAACCAAGTGGAAACAAAATTTCAGAAGCTCAACATGAATGCAGAATTGAGACTAAACTATCATAAGATCAAATTGATAAGCAGAATAAAACTGGCACGCAGCTGGAAACGAAATTCAGCAGAGAATTGCAGCTAAACACTGATCTAATTGCACTTGTTCAATACATATCTAACTCATAAAAACACTGAATTAAAACTCTAATTGAAGCTAAAACTATTCAGAAACGAAAATTGCAGTGGCTGAGACAGAATTTCAGAAACAGAAATGGTGCAGAAATTAAATCTACAGCTAAAACAGAAATTAAACTAAAAAAAAACTACTCCTCGATCCCTTCCCTAGCTCAAAATCTTCTTGGTATCAAGCAAGAGCTGGCTTCGAACTCCTAGGCTTAGCAAATCAGTGGGAAATCATCTCTGAAGTCGACTCTGCTCAAATCTGCGCTTAGCTAGAATTTCCAATCCGATTCACTCTATCTCAACTGATGGAGCTGCGATGATGATTTGGGAAGCGTCTGAGCTCACCTGAGAACCCCTACAAGTGGCTCAGACGTTTGGAAATGGGTTGTAGATGAGAAGCAAGTGATCGGACTGAAGAATTGCCGAAACCCTCAAACAATCCCTTTCCGGCGCAAATTGAGCTGAATTCTTCAAGGAAACTATCACCACGATTCAAATCTTGATCTAGGAATGGAATGGAGGTGGTCACGCCTTCTTGGATGAAGAAATTGCAAAAACGATGAAAACGGCTGAAGAACACGAAGAACAGCGAAGACGCGACGAGGGTGAGCTGCGCAAAATTTTCCTTAAGTAATTGGCATTGGACGGTCCAAATTGAATTGGATGAATCCAACGGCTGATCTTGCTCTGATTTAAGCCAAACTGTGAGGATGTTGATCAGGGGTCAGGATCTGCCTTGTGGTAGTTCGGATCCCTCAGATGTGCAACGGATGGTCCAGATCAACCTAATCTTTGAATGGACGATCTAGAACCCTCCGAGCTTGATCCAACGGTTGATTTAGCTCTGATTGGGATGAAACCTTCAGATCTTGATCAGAATGCTTGATCAACCCTAACCCTAGCTCGGATTGCTTCAGATGGTCCCGGATGGCTCAGATCTAGCCGCTCTTGAATCGGACGGCCCGGATTCAATCCTAATCTTGATAACTCGATCTGGGTCACTTCCGACTCAAGTTTGACCCAATATGCCCTAGGTCCATGAACCTTTCATGCCTACAAAAATAGATCAAGAATTTAGTGGCCAAATAATCCAAATATGTGTAAATTTGCAATTAAGTCCAAAATAAGAGTAAGTTCTAAAACCTAGGGCAATTTCACAATTAAGCAATAAAAACATAGGTCAAACATGGATTTTAGCAACTCAAATAATCAATAAAATAGTAATTATCAACTCCCCCACACTTGAGCTTGAGCGTCTCGCGAAAACACTATGTATCCCCTAGATTTCTTAAGCATAATTAGAAGCAAATGAAAAGAAATTACCTAAGGTTGTCAATTCTCATAAATCTAAGCTCTATGGATTAGTATCTTGTCCTTAAATCAACAACTTAGCCTTTTCATCCATCATGAGTCATTGAGATGAATTCAAATCACTAGCCTTTCAAGGAAACTTTGGTGGCTCTCTCCTTAAGTTCTAAGTTGATGATGGAAGTGGAGCTCACTCAAACACACATGCTTTTTGCACTACCATAGGCTTGCTTATTGTCTAATCTCCACCATTATTCATGATTAGGATCAACATCTACAAAAACAAATCGAAGACATAGAAATGATAAGAAATGGAGTAAAAATCAAGGAAATGGAAAAACTGATAAAGTGGAAAACTTGAGTGCTCAAAAATGTTTCCAATGTGCTTTGCCCCTCTTGTCAGTCCTCTAGTGATATCAAAAGTGTGATGGAGTAAAACTATGGCATTGCCCTTTAAGAATTTGATAAAAAGTCCTCATTAGTCCTTTTGTGCCAATTTTGCCATCTGCGTGCCAATTTCTTCCTTTTCTTTTCTCTTTTTTTTTTATGGTCAGCTGCTAACTTCTATTCTTGGCTTTCATTTTGCTCAATCTTGTTGTGCTCATGCTCTCCAAATCATTGTTCAGAACTTGACTCCACTCAAACCTGCCGTGAGCTTCAAATACATGCCCTAGGGAAACCAATTCAGCCCTTAGTTGATACAAACTGCATTCTCAGCTTTTTGGCACTGATTTTTTTCCTTTTCTTCCCTAGCTGCATTCTCAGCTTGCTGCTCTTCAAAATATCTTATGGCTGGTGAAGATGGCTCTCTTAATCCTTGTCAGCAGCCCTTTTCAACTTCACTTCTATTAAATCCATCCAGCCCTTTTTGAATTCTTCTCAGCCCTTTTAAACTAGCTACAATCGAACTATGCAGCTGTAATTCATCTTCTAGCAGGGTTTTCAGATTTTGTTTTTCTTGATCAGCTCAGAATTTCTGCTTAAACTTCACTTGTGGCTTCCACCTTAGCACAGAATTATTTCTTTCAAACCTCAGCCCACTGCACTATTCTTTTTCTCTTCTGTTCTTGATCTGAAAAATCCAATCAACCACAATTTTTTTTCTTTGATCAGCAGTGGATGTGCCTAACAATTTCAGATACATTCCTATACCTACTGCCTTGATTCATAGCCTCAAAAACTCCAATTCGGTTGCAAGTTGGTACAAAACTACTTGTATGGAAACAAATTTGATGTGGTAAACACATTTTCTGTATTTAAACTTGGCACAGTAGTTTGTATCATTTCAGCATCAGCAAAGTCGAAGTATCTCAACTTCAATTCATTTCCAATTCCGTCAGTCTTCAATTCAGATTGTATCCAGCTGGAATTCATCTTGTTTTTTAGCTGCAATTCCAATCTAATTCCTCCAACTCAGCTGCTATAACTGTCCTTTGCCACATTTAGAACTTTGCAGATTAATTTGCATCCTTTCCACAGCTCCAAGTCAAAGTATCCCAGATTCCAAGTTGGATTCAGCTTCAATCATTTCAGCAGCTACAAGTCAACCTCGGCAGATTACAAACTCAGATTTTTCAGTGCTGCTGCAATGCAGTTCAGATTTGTTCAATTTCAGACTTCACTTCACTGCCCAGATTTTCTTCTTTCCTCTAGTTTTGGCACAAATTTACTTGTCTTCAGATTATCCAGTTTATGTGCAGCTTCTACACCAGCTCAATTCAGCTTCAATTAAGAATTCAGATTTAGCCTTCAGATTTCGCATTAGGCAGCAACAAATTCACTGCCGTTCAGAATTCCAGCTCCAAATTTCACAGCTTCTTCTCAACTTTCACTCAGCCTTTTTGAATTCCATACAACTGCATTTCAGGCTCCACAACAGCATTTTCATACCTTGCATTTCTATGGTTGCCTTACATCAATTAGCATCAACTATAAGTGGAAAAGTTGATCCCAGCTGTTTCGAATTTTCAGCCCCACTGCATTCTTCTTTCTTTCTTTTTTTTTTTGTTCTTGATCTGAAAAATTCAAACAACCACATTTCCTTCTCCTTTGATCAGTAGTGGATATTCTTGATACAAATCTGATACATTCAGGAACTTAGTTTCCTGCTTCATAGCCTAGAAAAACAACTTCAGCTTCATTCTTGATACAAACTGCACACAACTGCTTCAGCTGCATTTTCAGCTCAACTCTTCAACTTTTCAGCCTTCAATTCTTTTGTTTCCCTTCTCTTCTTCATGTTCAATAATTTGCAGGAGACCTTATGCCGAGAATCAGTAATGAAAAGCCTTGAGAATTCAGAAATGCTTCAATTCAGAAATGTTTTTTTTTCAGTCCTCAATTCAGACTCAAATAGATTGTTGTATGAACTTAACTTTCACAATTCTAACTTCCCAATTCTTGATCCACACTTCACTTCTTGTGTGCCAACTTGTCTTGGGTTTGTTTTCTGAATTTTTTTCTATTTTTTTTTCTCTCAAATTTAGCTCCACGGCAGCAGGGAAGAACCATTCTGCAGCTTTTCTGAAATTGTTTTCTGCACTTGTTCAAATTTTCAACCTTGCATCTCAACTCAGCTTCTGATCTTAAATCAAGTTCAGCTGCCCTTCCATTGCTAATTTGCACACAGAAAACTCCTTTCTTCCCTCATGTTTGGCCTAGAATTCCAACATTTAGTGAGCTGGCCGAAACATGCTCCAAAATGTTTTTCTTCTCTCTTTGGCAAAGATACCTTGACACAACATGGCTTGGATCTCCAATTGATGGTCAAGAATCTTCAATTGTTTTCAATCTTTGACCACTTCTTCTTGCTCATTTTTTACTCCAAACTCAACTCACTTGGCAAATTTTTTTTTTTTTTCGAAATGAAGTGCATCCTTGACAAAAATTGCTTCCAAATCACTAGTCACTACTCCCCCACACTTAAATCTTTGTCCGTCTCGGGCAAAATAGCATCAAGAAAGCATCCCAAGCAAACAAATCCATAGAAAGATTGGGGTTAAGATTAGGAATAAGGAAAGACAAATAGAATAGACATGATTTTTGTCAAAATTGATGTGGAAAGATAAACAAAGTGATTAGTCTCTATAGATGTGATCCAATCATTGAAATATGATTTTGAAAGAACCTAAGCAAGTTCTAGAGTACAATAACATGTGTGTATCACAAATATAAGGCTAATTCTCACTAGGCAAAAATAATTCATCTCAAGTCCTCATTCAAGAATCTAAGGAAAAGTAGTACTCAAGCATCCAAGATTTATTTTCAAAAGACTCTAAAATGACAATAAGTTAACCTAGAGGGATACATTTATTCCTAATCATGCAAGAAAAAGTGCTAAAACAAAAGACATGGTATTTACAATGATTTTTATTCATGTCATGTTTCCTAAGAATTTATTATCCACTACTTACTTTAAAAAGAGAAGCATTTATTCCTAGAAACATGCAAATGATATGTACAATAAATGGTAGAGAAAGTGAACTCCCCTTAAGTTGGGTAGATAGCTTCATTCATGTCCAACCCATCCACCTCTAGCTCCTTTAGTTCTTCAAAATACTTTTTGAGCCGGTGGCCATTAACTTTCCAAATAAAACCATTAGATGCATCTTGAATTTCCACAACACCATAGGGAAAAATATTGGTTACAATAAATGGACCATCCCACCTTGACCTTAATTTACCTTTTATCAATTTGAGCCTTGATTTGTACAATAACACCTTGTCACCAATTTGGAAATCTTTCTTCACAATGTGCTTTTCATGGATGTTCTTGGTCTTCTCCTTGTAGATCCTTGAATTTTTAAATGCTTCTAATCGAATCTCTTCAAGTTCTTGGAGTTGCAATTTTCTCTCTTCTCCCGCCTTGGTAGCATCGAAATTACAAGCTTTTACCGCCCAATATGCCTTGTGCTCTATTTCCACGGGGAGGTGACAAGCCTTACCATAAACCAAGCGGTAGGGTGACATGCCAATCGGTGTCTTGTATGCTGTTCTGTAGGCCCAGAGCGCGTCATCTAGCCTCTTGCTCCAGTCTTTTCTAGTGGGCCAAACTGTCTTTTCTAAGATTGACTTGATCTCTCTATTTGAAATCTCAGCCTGTCCATTTGTTTGGGGATGATAAGATGTAGAAACTTTATGTGCCACCCCATATCTGCTAAGCATCGCCTTCATGTGTTTGTTGCAAAAATGAGATCCTTGGTCACTGATTATTGCTCATGGAATTCCAAACCTGCAGAAAATGTGTGATCTAACAAAACTACAAACAACAGAAGAATCATCAGTCCTGGAGGGAATGGCCTCCACCCATTTCGAAACATAATCCACAGCAAGTAAAATATACAGATAACCGTAAGATGCAGGAAAAGGCCCCATAAAATCTATCCCCCAAACATCAAAAATCTCACAGTAAAGCATAGTGTTTTGGGGCATCTCATGTCTCGCTCCTATGTTCCCAGTTCGCTGACATCTATCACAATTTTTATAAAAAACATGTGAATCATGAAAAAGGGTGGGCCAGTATAATCCACACTCTAATACTTTCCTGGCAGTCCTCTGGGGTCCAAAATGTCCCCCACAAGCTGATGAATGACAAAATGTCAGGACAGAAGAAAACTCATGATCGGGTATGCATCTCCTAATTATTTGGTCATTACAAAATTTTCACAAATAAGGATCATCCCACACATAAAACTTTGCATCACTTTTTAATTTATCTTTTTGAGCCTTAGAAAATTGAGTGGGAAATACATGTGCAACAAGAAAGTTAACTAGGTCTGCATATCACGGTGTGTCACCATGCACTGAAATCAAGTGCTCATCTCTGAAATCATCATCAATGGTGGTAGGAGATCCATCTCCTTCAAGTCTGCTCAAATGATCTGCAACTAAGTTCTCTTTTCCACTTCTATCTCTGATCTCCAGGTCGAATTCTTGGAGTAGGAGCATCCATCTGATCAATCTAGGTTTTGCATCAGGCTTTTTCAATAAGTATTTGAGAGCTGCATGATCAGAAAAAATAATTACATGTGAGCATAATAAATAAGATCTGAATCTATCTAAAGCAAAAACAATGGCAAGAAGCTCCTTTTCAGTCGTGATGTAGTTGGCTTGGGCGGCATCTAGGGTTTTGGAGGCGTAGCAAATGACGTGTGGTGCTCCATCAACCCTCTGTGCTAAAACAGCTCCCACTGCAAAATTAGAAGCATCACACATTAATTCAAATGGTAGAGTCCAGTCAGGTGATGTAATAATAGGAGCTGAGGTAAGAGCCTCCCTGAGTCTATGAAAAGCTTCCTTGCATTTTTCATCAAAGTGAAACTCAACATCTTTCTGCAAAAGTCGTGTCAAGGGTCGAGCAATCAAGCTGAAATCTCTAATAAATCTGCGGTAAAATCCTGCATGTCCAAGAAAAGCACGAACATCCCGTACGCATACGGGGTAAGATAAAGAAGAAATAACACTGATTTTAGTAGGATCTACCTCAATACCTTTCCGAGAGACTATGTGTCCAAGTATAATCCCGTGCTCTACCATAAAGTGGCATTTCTCAAAATTAAGAACAAGATTAGTTTCAATGCAACGATGTAAAACCCTAGACAAATTATTTAAGCATGAATCAAAAGACGTGCCATAAACTGAAAAATCATCCATGAATACTTCCATACAGTCCTCTAGCAACTCACCGAATATACTCACCATGCATCTCTGAAATGTACCGGGTGCGTTGCAGAGTCCGAAGGGCATACGTCTGTAGGCAAAAGTACCAAAGGGGCAAGTGAAGGTAGTCTTCTCCTGGTCCTCTGGATCTATGCAAATCTGAAAATAGCCTGAAAATCCATCCAAGAAACAATAGTGCGACTTCCCTGCCAGTCTCTCAAGCATCTGATCAATGAAGGGTAGAGGGAAGTGATCTTTCCTTGTGACCTTGTTGAGCTTCCTGTAATCAATGTAGACTCTCCAGGAATTCTTAACTCTGGTGGGTACTAGTTCATTGCTTTCATCCGCCACCACGATCACTCCAGATTTCTTGGGCACCACGTGAATAGGACTAACCCACTGACTATCAGAAATAGGGTAAATGATACCTGCCTGTAGAAGTCGAGTCACCTCTTTCTTTACAACATCCAAAATAAGTGGATTGAGTCTCCTTTGTGGTTGCCTCACAGGTTTGACATTGTCTTCTAAAAATATCCTGTGCATGCAGATAGCTGGGCTGATACCTGGTATATCTGATAAAGTCCACCCAATTGCCTTTTTGTAGTGCCTCAGGACTTGCAATAATTTTTCTTCTTGTTCTAACTCCAAATGCTGTGCAATAATCACAGGGAAAGTCTACTCCTCTCCTTGATATGCGTACTTCAAATGGCCTGGTAATGGCTTCAGTTCACTCTGGTCTTCTTCAGTAGAAATAAGTGATCCCTAGGGCTCTGTGCAATCCCATACACTTTGAATATCAAGAAAAATAGGTGATCATTGGGGCTCTATGCAATCCCCTACACCTAGAAAAATCTCTCCAGCTGGAAATGTGTCTGAAATGTCTTCTGAAAAATCCTCAGTCTCAGCAGAAAATACTCTCTCAGCCTCCTCTGAATCAATAACTCCTCCAGAAAAATCAGATAAAAATCCCTCAGCCTCTAACTCTGACTGCTCCAGCTCATCAAGAATATCCATGCTCATGATGGAGTGGTCCTCTCTCGGGTGCTTCATAGAATCAAAAAGGCTAAACTGAACCACCGTGTCTCCGATCTCCATGGAAAGTGTACCGGCATATACATCAATTTTGGTTCTAGCAGTCTTCAGAAATGGTCTTCCTAAAATAAGCGGAGAACGGTGTTCCAAATAATCTCCCTCCATATCCAAGATATAAAAAACTGCAGGGAATATTAGCTCCTTTACCTTTACCAAAACATCCTCAATCATACCTGCTGGGTGGGTCTGACTCCTGTCTGCTAGCTGTATCACCACACCAGTGAGCTGTAAAGGGCCTATACCAAGCATCTGAAATACTGACCTGGGCATCACATTTATGGAAGCTCCTAAATCTAACATAGCATCATAGAATATGGTGCTCCCTATCTCACAAGAAACAGTAAATACCCCTGGGTCTTCACACTTCTGAGGAATGGTGTGGATAAGTGCTGAGATATTCTTCCCAAAGCTGTCCAACTCATTTTCCTTATGTTTCTTTTTGTGAACACAAAGATCTTTCAAAAACTTAGCATACTTTGGAATTTGCTTGATCATGGTCAACAAAGGTACATTGATCTCTACCTTACTAAAAAGTTCCACTAACTCATTGAATTCCTTGGCCTTCTCCTCCACTACTTGCTTTTTGGTATGTGTTCTCTGCTGTGGAAAGGGTAAGGGAACCCTAAAGTCATCTTCTTTGGCCGGAAGTGGAGAGGCTGAAATTTTAGTTGCTGTCCCCTGCGAAGTGGCTGCTGTTCCTTGCGTCTCGCCACTGATTTCTTCTCCGTTTTCCACCAAATTTGGAGGGTTGCTTGAGGAGGGAGTTGGGCACGAGCTAGGGGTGGAATCAGCTGAATTTGAAGTCATTTCATTGCTGTTTTGGGCCGGAATTGAAGTTGCTATCTGATTTTCTGAAAAATCTGCTCTTGGACTCTTTGGAGATGATGTAACCTTCCCACTTCTCAAAGTAATAGCACTCACATTTCCTTTAGGATTAGGAACAGTTTGGGAAGGGAGTTGACTTGATCCTTGAGCTTGACTTTGGTTAATCCCACTAGCCAATTGACCCATTTGTCTCTCAAGATTTGAGTTTATTTGTTGTTGTTGTTGTTGCCAAGCTTGTTGTTGGGTGAACATTTGTTGAAACATTTCCAACATTTGTTGTTGCTGATCATTTCCTCCATTTGATCCCCCATATCCTCCTTGGTTAACATAGGGTTTTGATGGTCCCTGAAACGATGAAGTAGAAGACTGAAAAACATTACCCTGCTGCGGTTTGAATTGGGGCTGATAAGAAGACTGAGTAGGCTGTTGATAGGGCTGATTAAAGGGCTGATATGCTTGGAAACCTTGCTGGGAGTTGTAGCCTTGAAAGTTCTGATTTTGAAGTGGAAAATTCGGTGATGAGGACTGAAAATTCTGATTTTGAAACCCTTGATTGTAGGGCTGTGAAATCTGGTTATAGGGCTGGGAAGGCTGAAAATTTTGTTGGTTTTGAGTTTGGAAAGCTGGAAATGATTAAAAACCTTGCTGCCCTTGATGATATTGCTGGAATTGAGGTTCGAATTGCTGAAATTGTTGCTGAAATTGCTGCTGAGTTTGTTGGGAATTAAGCTGAAATGGAGGCTGAAAATTTTGGTTCGACGGCTGAAAAACTTGCTGATTATTCTAAGTTTGCTGGGGCTACTGGAAATTCTGTAGAGGCTGCTGTGAGGGCTGCGGTTGAGGGTTTTGTTGGCAGAAAGCGTTCCCGTACCTCAAATTTGGATGATTCCTCCAACCGGGGTTATAAGTAGAGGAATACGGATTGTTTCTAGCTTGAAATTGTCCTCTCACTAATGCTGCTACTGTCTCGTCCTGTTGGAGGGTGGGGCATCAATCTGAGGTGTGCTCTTGACTAGAGCAAATGTCACACACACTCATCACTTGATTAGATTGTGGAGTTGCTGAAAGATTTGAGCCTTGATTTGCATTATTAACCTTCAATTCCTTAATAAGTGATGTGATCTCTGCCAATGAATTCCTTATCTCTTTCTGATCAGTAGGAACTACCTGGACTTCACCCACTCCTCTGGTGGTCAAGGCTCTGCTTCCAAATTGTTGGGAATTCTCAGTCATATTAGAAATTAGCTCCCTAGCTTGCATTGGCGTTTTGTTCACTAGGGCCCCTCCAGCTGCAGCATCTATCATGATTCTGTCCATCTGCAGCAATCCCTCATAAAAGTACTGAATCAAAAGTTGCTCGCTGATCTGATGCTGGGGGCAACTTGAACACAACTTGTTAAATCTCTCCCAGTAATCATATAGTGTCTCACCAACCACTTGCTGAATTCCACAGATACTTTTTCTGATTATAGCTGTTCTGGAGGCTGGGAAATACTTTTCCAAAAATGCTTTCTTCATGGAGATCCAACTAGACACATGTCCTATAGGTAGATAATAAAACCAGTCTTTTGCTGCTCCTGTCAGTGTAAAGGGGAAAGCTCTCAGCTTGATATCTTCTTCAGAAATGCCCTGAGGCTTCATAGTAGAGCATACAACATGGAATTCGTGCAGGTGTCTGTTTGGATCCTCTCCAGTTAATCCCTGAAACTTAGCCAGCAAATTGATGAGTCCAGATCTGAGCTCGAAATCTCCCGCCAGCTCTGGATAAGCTATGCTGGAGTAATGAAATGCAGCATCTGGTGCTGCGAGCTTCTTCATAGTTCTTTGGTGATCTACCATGTTACTCCCTGAGTGAGTGAAAATAGTCTGAATAGGAGGGATATCTGTAGTCTCAGAAAGAATGCCCTGGCTCCTCCTGGCTCTGAAAGTCCTCTCAATCTCAGGGTCGAATTCTTCTAAATCACCACCTGAAGACCTGGTCATAAAACAAAACAAATCGCAGTAAAAGTGGATAAAGAGATAAAACAAATAGAATCAAATCAACAGATATAGCAATACGCACAAAAAAAATAAATCAAGAATGATATGAAATAAGTGCACAAGCAAAAATCAAACAAATCAACTAGTAGTTCCCCGGCAACGGCGCCAAAAATTTGACGGACCCAAAATAGACTGTCACGAATGTGGGTCTCAAATTTAAATATGAATATAAATGCTGGAAACCCTTTTTTGCAATCAAAATATGAAAATGTAGCAAAGGGGCCACAGGTCGTATTTTTCTCGGAGCTAGTTGTCGTGTTTGATTCGAGCTTAGTTTATGTGTCGTTTGTGTTTTGGGTTTCAAATAGAGATCTGGTTTGGTTTCAATTCGACATGAAAAAGCAATGAGAAGCAAAGAACTTAACTAAATTAACTAATAGAATGAATGCACTAATGAACTTAACCAATGGACAACTTAGTCTACAAATGCACTAACCGAATATGAAATCCAAATGCTGATCAAACAAGTAAGAGAAATGATCGTAATTTCTAAAACAACCGAACTCAGTAACTAAGTTACCTTTGATACCAAGTGCAGAAATGAAAATGAACTTGCTAGAATAAAAGAAAACTTATGTGCCAATAAATGAAACTGCTGCTTAAGCTAATAACTAGCAATTCAAATGGCTGGTTGATTCAGAAACTTGACAAAACTGGAGAGAATAAATGCATCAACTGAGCGTATGCAGAAATTCAAAACAACACATGCAAAAGCAAGCTGTAAAAGAAAATGACAATGCTGAAATGCAGAATCAACAAAGCAGAAATGCTGTAACAGTTGGCGTGCAGGATTTGATCCAATGCAGAATTGAAAGAAAAATGCTTTATAACTAATGCAGGAATGCAGTAAATAATTAGGCAAATATCTAACAGATGCAAGCTGGAAACTACTTGGCACAAAACTCAGAAGCTACAACTAACAGAAATGTTCAGATTTAATGCTGAATTTGCTGCAATTGTGTTGGCACACAATCTGAATTGGCACGCAACACTTGGATTGCAGGGAATCTAAGCAGAAGTGCAGAATTTAACTTGAATGCGAAGCAAACTAATTGAATGCAAAGTGAGCAAATGAGTGCAGAACAAACCAAGTGGAAACAAAATTTCAGAAGCTCAACTTGAATGCAGAATTGAGACTAAACTATCATAAGATCAAATTGATAAGCAGAATAAAACTGGCACGCAGCTGGAAACGAAATTCAGCAGAGAATTACAGCTAAACACTGATCTAATTGCACTTGTTCAATACATAACAATTCTAACTCATAAAAACACTGAATTAAAACTCTAATTGAAGCTAAAACTATTCAGAAACGAAAATTGCAGTGGCTGAGACAGAATTTCAGAAACAGAAATGGTGCAGAAATTAAATCTACAGCTAAAACAGAAATTAAACTAAAAAAAACTACTCCTCGATCCCTTCCCTAGCTCAAAATCTTCTTGGTCGTCAAGCAAGAGCTGGCTTCGAACCCCTAGGCTTAGTAAATCAGTGGGAAATCATCTCTGAAGTCGACTTTGCTCAAATCTGCGCTTAGCTGGAATTTCCAATCCGATTCACTCTATCTCAACTGATGGAGCTGCGATGATGATTTGGGAAGCGTCTGAGCTCACCTGAGAACCCCTACAAGTGGCTCAGACGTTTGGAAATGGGTTGTAGATGAGAACCAAGTGATCGGACTGAAGAATTGCCGAAACCCTCAAACAATCCCTTTCCGGCGCAAATTGAGCTGAATTCTTCAAGGAAACTATCACCACGATTCAAATCTTGATCTAGGAATGGAATGGAGGTGGTCACGCCTTCTTGGATGAAGAAATTGAAAAAATGATGAAAACAGCTGAAGAACACGAAGAACAGCGAAGACGCGATGAGGGTGAGCTGCACAGAAATTTTCCTTAAGTAATTGGCATTGGACGGTCCAGATTGAATTGGATGAATCCAACGGCTGATCTTGCTCTGATTTGAGCCAAACTTTGAGGATGTTGATCAGGGGTCAGGATCTGCCTCGTGGTAGTTCGGATCCCTCATATGTGCAACGGATGGTCCAGATCAACCTAATCTTTGAATGGACGATCTAGAACCCTCCGAGCTTGATCCAACGGTTGATTTAGCTCTGATTGGGATAAAACCTTCAGATATTGATCAGAATGCTTGATCAACCCTAACCCTAGCTCGGATTGCTTCAGATGGTCCCGGATGGCTCAGATCTAGCCGCTCTTGAATCGGATGGCCCGGATTTAATCCTAATCTTGATAACTCGATCCGGATCACTTCCGACTCAAGTTTGACCCAATATGCCCTAGGTCCATGAACCTTTCATGCTACAAAAATAGATCAAGAATTTAGTGACCAAATAATCTAAATATGTGTAAATTTGCAATTAAGTCTAAAATAAGAGTAAGTTCTAAAACCTAGGGCAATTTCACAATTAAGCAATAAAAACATAGGTCAAACATGGATTTTAGCAACTCAAATAATCAATAAAATAGTACTTATCACTGTCTCCCCTTTTGGATTGTTCCACTGCTTTCTTTTGCCTTGATTTTTTCCTTTCCAGTTAGTGTTGGAGCCCTGGAGTTTCTGAGTTCCTGTGCTACTGCCTTGGCCCTTATTCTCTGTCATGACTGTCTTCTGCTGCCGCATGCTATTCAGGTAATGCTCGGTGATCAGAGCACTGCTCACTAGTTCTTCTGAGGTTTGCGGCCTATGGATGCCGCTGGCCACATTCAGTGCTATCTCTGGCCTTAGCATTTTGAGCATTAGCCTGACTCGCTCTCGTTCGGTGCTGAGTAATTCGGGACACAAGTGCGCCAACCTGTTGAATCTCTTCACGGCTTCCTCTACTGATAGGTTGCCCTGCCGAAATTTCGTGAACACGTCATAGTGGCGGTTTGTGACCCGCATGTGGAAGAATTCTTCAAAGAACTCTTCTTCAAAGCTAGCCCAGGTCATCTGATTGACTGGGCGTTTTATCTTGATACGCTCCCACCACATACGTGCGTCTCTAGCTAGGCAGAAGGAGGCGCACTTCACTTTCTCATGCTCTGGCCAGTCTAGGAGCTCCATGGTACTCTCTAGGGTCTTGAACCAAGCGTGGGCATCCCATGGTTCACTGGTGCCTGAGAAGGTCTCTGGCTTGATCTTCTGCCACTGGATCAGATAAGCTTCCCTTTTTTCCCCTGTTGCTGGGGCTACTGGCATGTCTGGTGGGGTCGGCGCCACAGGTGGAACCTCCGTCACTATCGGCGTCTCCACCTGGGGCTCTGGGGTAACAGTGGGAGTAGCCTACTGATTAGCTATTAGAGCATCAATTACTTGCTGCTGTTCCGCTACCTGTCTCTGTAGTTGTGCTACTACCTCCGTCAGGTCCGCTGGAGGCACTGAGTGGTCTGCCTCCTGCTGAGGTTCAGTAACTGGTGCTCTCCTAGCTGAGCGTCCTCTTGCCATTATCTAAAATAGAAGAGGGTCCTACAGTTCATATTTTAATTCTAAAAACATGCTATCAGATATAAACTGAGGTATTAAACATGCTTCCGTTAAATGCAAACAAGAACTGACTAGAAAACAGATAGCATGAATAACATGTAAATACTATAAATCTGAAAGCAAGAAAATATGGTAATGTGAGAGATACTCTTACTTGGAAGATGCAGGTCTGATGCTGATGTGTGTGAGGAGGAAAGATGGAACTTGCTCTGATACCACTCTGTAACGACCCGCCTTCTGGTACTAAGCTTCAAGGCGGATCGCTACTAACTAACTAACTGGCTGACTAACTGACTGACTAATTACTGATTTCTAATAATGCTAAACCAACTGGGAGAATTTTGAAAATTCTTATTTCGCTATTTACTGAACTAGAAATTCATAAACATGCTGAAAGTACTAATTTGCCCAAAATAAAGCAAAACTTTTATTTTATTATCTTGGCAGGATTCGATCCCCCAACCTCTGGGTTGCTGGCTAAAGCACTAACCAACTACTCTAACTGGTACTATATAAAATAAAGGTGGTGTAGAGCAGCTGGTTAGTGCTTTAGCCATGCAACCCAGAGGTTGGGGGATCAAATCCTGCCAAGATAATAAAATAAAAGTTTTGCTTTATTTTGGGCAAATTAGTACTTTCAGCATGTTTATGAATTTCTAGTTCAATAAATAGCGAAATAAGAATTTTCGAAATTCTCCCAGTTGGTTTAGCATTATTAGAAATCAGTAATTAGTCAGTCAGTCAGTTAGTCAGCCAGTTAGTTAGTTAGTAGCGATCCGCCTTGAAGCTTAGTACCAGAAGGCGGGTCGTTACAGAGTCATGGCATATAACTGAGACATAACACATACTGAACAAAAACTGAAAAGTAAGCTATAGTATGGCATACATATCTGAACTGGAACTGAGACTAACTAACATAAAACTAATTATTAAATTCACCACATGCTGATATGAATTTCTGAAAACTAAATACATATAGTAGGTGAAAGTAATAATCAACTGTTGTGGGCCCGGCAATGTACCAATTGTGCGTGCGTGCATCCCTAATAAACCTAAGTTAGCAAATCCCGAATCTATTAGGGTTCTACTAGGTTATCTAAACCTAGGGGCAACTAGGAGCCCATCCCATACTAGGTTATCTAAACCTAGAGGCAACTTGGAGCCTATCCCTGGACCGAAGTCCGGTACAATGCCAACTGAAAATAAAATAGTCTTTTATACTTTTCTTTCCTTTTCTGATTCTTGCTTTTACTAGGTTATCTAAACCTAGGGGCAACTAGGTGCCCATCCCATTGGACCTTGGTCCCAATCATAAACTGGAGCAAGAATTTCTATTCTTTAATGCTTTCTATAGCATTAACTGAACTGAACATTTTAACAAACACCTAATGTGCGTGCTTGTTCATAATTTACGATTTCTAATCGTAAAACATACATATAAGGAAATAAGGCATATGAAAAATCAACCGAACTACTTATACTGCAGGTGAGGGATACTTACATCCTGCGCTAGGTTTTCCTTACGAATAAAAGCTGAAATTCCCGAGGGAACGTCAAATTTCGACGTTCTTCTTGCTCCTTGGCGTTCTCCTCATGTCTACGAGAATTCTCGTAGAGAGTAGGGCCTCTTGAGACCTTCCCTTGGCTTCTCCTTTGTCTTGGGCGGCAATAGAAGAGGAGAAGAGGAAGAAAATGCAAGAGAGGAAGAGGAGAGGAGGAGGGCGTCGGCGCTGCACCCTTGGCTCACGAAAATCTAAAATCTCCTCCTCTAATTCTTTAATTCGTTATTTATATTAAGTTGAAAAAAAAATCCTAAGTTAAATACATATCTAGAATACTCGATCATTTCCTTTAATGAAACTCTTATTGGCTTGGTGGTTCGTGGAGCCATGCCAAGGGTTTACTCTAGCGGAGGTTGCGGGTTCAAAACTCACCTAAGGCCTCTTCTTTATTTTTGGCACTTCTTTTTATGGAAAAATTCCATAAAAATATCTACAAATTCCAGAAAAATCCTAGGATATTTCTAAAATTATTTGAGGAAATTTTTGGGCTTTACATTTGAAGCATTTGATATGACCTTTATCCTTCCAAACTCCGAGCACTGTTGCCTCCTTTGCTTCCGATGGTGTAGACCGAGTCTTACGAGTAGGGCACTGATTTTTATGGTGCCCTCCCTCCCTGCACTTGAAACATATAATATGTAATTTAAAAACTGACAATTAAAAAAAAATTGTACCTGATTCACCCCTGGGCTCCCCCTCAACTCCTGGCATCTTTGCTCCGTCGGCAGTTAGTCCAGTGAAGAGCGGTCTGGCTCTGATACCAATTGTAGGACCGGTGCCATCGATAGAGGGGGGTGAATATCGACCGAAAAATTTTTTCATGAAAACTCGTAAACTTTCATTCGTTCTGGATAGAGCGTTAGTAGCACAACGGAAAATAAAACTGTAAAGTAAAGACAATACAACTCAAATGCACACGGGATTTACTTGGTTCCCAACTCCCAGGGTCAGTACATCCAAGGCCTAAGCACGGGAATGCCCGCCTACTAATGGTCTCCTTTCCGGACATTTCAGAGTCGGAGAAACCCGTCTTACAGTGCAAGAGTTACAAACAAAAGATATATAAAATACGTGCTATAAATAAATTCAAACCGAACAAAACAGAGTTGAAGACTCGACCGATCTGGACCTCCGAAGTGCCGCGCACTTCCTCCTGGAGCCTCCTGGTCGCAGAGCTTCGTCGTTAGCCCTTTTTTGTCACTTGGACAACTTAGAATGGTTTTGGAAGTTTTGTTCTGAGCCTTGGGGTCGAAGCCCCTTTTATAGGCTTCATTAGGGCATCTGTGATCACTGGGGCACCTCAAAGGACTTGGTCAAAGTTTATCTCCATACCGAACTCGCCGCAGCAGATAACACTCTTGACCAGGGTGCCCTGGACCTCCCAGGCGCCTCATTGAACCCAGTCAAAGCTTATCTCTGCTTCGAACTCGTAGCAGCAGATACAGCTTTCAACCAGGGCGCCTATATCATATGGGGCACCTGAATGAAAGCCTGGTTTGCCTCCTTTCATTGAGGCGCCCTAGTTGATGGGGGTGTCTGAATGAATGCCTGCATTGCCTCCATTCATTGAGGCGGCCTACTTGATGGGGGCGCCTAGCAGCTTGCCTTCCAGCCGCTTTGTGTGTTGTTTGCCTGTTTTGTCTTCCATTCTAGGTACCTGCAAGATACACAAATACAAAGAAAATACACACACAATCTTAGCCTTAACGAGATGGTTCTGAGTTCGGATTTCTGCGAAACCCTAGGTCGAACCGATGCAAGTTCCCACCCCCGGGAACACGCCTTCAACCTACTCCTCTCAGGAGACGGTTGCCACGCAGTCCATTCGGGTGGACTTTTACTTAGCCTTCGATACTCTCGGATCTCAAGACGTCCGAACCTCGACCCGTCTCTACTTATATCCTTAGTCATCGCTCAGCTAAGTTGCTCAATCCCTTGGACCAAGACTTCGTGCCCAAACCCTAGGTCTAGGACTTAGGTGCCCAACCCTCGGCCAGGACTTCGTGCCCAATTCCTCGAACCAGGTCTTCGGTGCCCAACCCTCGTCCAGGACTTAGTGCCCAATTTCTCAAACCAGGACTTAGTGCCCAGCTTCACTCACCAGGTCTTAGTGCCAGCTTCACTCACCAGGTCATAGTGCCCAGCCTCATCACCAGGTCTTAGTGCCCAACATCCATCACCAGGTCTTAGTGCCTAGGTTAACTAGGACTTTGGTTCACCTTGTTACACCTTTCTTGACTTACCCTTCCCTTGTTCAATGTATCACTGACTTAAGCATATTATCAAACATTAAAACACTTAGAGGAGGAATCACTGATGCAACTTACACCAACAGCTGGTACCTAGAATTGGAGGCAAAGCAGGTGAACAAACACACAAAATGGCCTGGAAAGCTTCTCCTGGGAGCCTGAATGGATACAGGCACCCCCAAGCATTCAGGCGCCTAGGATACCTGGCGCCTCGATGAATCAGGCACCCAATAAGCTCTTGGGCATCCAATACATGCCAACTTATCACCTTCACAATGTTTGCATTCCGGATGAAATTTTGACTGCCAACGAGGTGGCCTAGAGGCTCTAGGGCGCCCGAGAAGAAGCTATATAAAGGGGTTCGACCCCTCAACTCAGAACATCATCTACGATATCATTCTAAGCATTCCGAGTGATGATAAACTGGTAGAGACGAAGCTCTACGACCAAGGAGGCTCCAGGAGGAAGTGCGCTGCACTTCGGAGTTCTAGATCGGGCGGGTCTTCGATTTTTGTTTGGTTTGCGTTTACTTTATGCATTTAATTTTTCTTATCTTTTGGATGTAAACGTTGCACTGTAAGATGGGTTTCTCCGCCTCCGGAAAGTCCAGAAAGGAGGTCATTAGTGGACGGGCGCTTCCCATACTTAGGCCTTGACGTACTGACCCTGGGGGGATGGGAACCAAGTAAAACCTGCATGCACTATGAGTTGTTTGGTTTTTCGTTCTTTCTATTTTCCACTGCTACTAACTCTCAGTCTAGAACGAGCAAACAAACTTCGAAGTTGAGGATGGTTTCCGAAAGAATTTTTAACGAGCCGATATTCACCCCCCCCCTCTATCGACTGCACCGATCCCACAAGTGGTATCAGAGCCTGGTAGCTCTTCACCGGACTAACAGCCGATGGAGCAAAGACGCTAAGAGTTGAGGGGGAGCCAGGGGTGAATCAGGTATATTTTTAATTATGTCAAATTTTAAGTTCTATATTATATGTTTCAAGTATAGGGAGAGAGGACACTATAAAAAAACCAGTGTTCTACTCGTAAGACTCAGTCGTCACCACCGGTGGCAAAGGAGGAATCAGCGCCAGGAGTCCGAAGGGACAAGAGCCATATCCAGTGTTTCAGATGTCAAAAACACGAACACTACAAGAATCAGTGTCCGACCAAGGTACGAAAAGTTTATTTTGGTAATAATTTTTAAATTCCTGCATAGTCATATAGTAATGTTGATAATTTAAATAAATCTATTAATTTTTTTGATAAACTAGATCTTTTGCATAATCAACTTAGGTTGTTGAATGACAAATTACTAAACATTGATAATACTAAAATATCAGATATGAATTCCTTAATTGTTAATATCAATGCAACCATTTTTAGAATTAATACCAATATTTTATCTGATAATGCTGATAAGGATAATTATACTTTAATTGATATTTCTAATAATATTGTTGATAATGAAGAAATTAAAATTAATAATTCTTCAATTTCTAATATTTCTGAAGATGTTAAGAATGACAATATTAATAACGATAATTTTAAGGATAATGATGAAATTGTTTCTGATATTTTTGAGAATAAATCTGAAGATAATCCTTATAATCTAGAAACCTCTGTAGATAATAATGAAGATTTAATTAATGATTTCTTGGATAATACTGATAACTTAGAAATTAATTATGAAACATTAATTAACAACCCTAAAAACTATTCAACCTACTATGAAGATGTAGAAGAATATAACTTTGATGATGAGGATGAGGAGGAAGAAGAATTTCTTAGAATCAAGGCTACACTTAATAAAGTCTACAAAAATTCAAACAAAGTAGAAATATTGGATAAACTTGAAAAATTAAACAAAAAAGAAATAGTAGATAATTCAGATATTTTTGAATTAATGAAAATGATGCAGTTAGACCCACAACTATTATTTAACCCAAAAATTTTGAAATCTAATTAATAACTTAAATTAAATTAAATCTTAATAACCTTAATTAAATCTTAATTAATTTTTACCTTAATTATTTTAACTTTAATCAATCATTAATTATTTTAACTTTAATTAATCCTTAATTATTTTAACTTTAATCAATCCTTAATTGTTTTAACTTTAATTAATCGTTTATTATTTTAACATTAATTAATCTTTAATTATTTTAACATTAATTAATCCGTAATTATTTTAACTTTAATTAATTTAACTTTAATTATTCCTTAATTATTTTAACTTTAATTAATCCTTAATTATTTAACTTTAATTAATACTTAATTATTTTAACTTTAATTTATCCTAAATTTTTTTAATTAATACTTAAAATTTTTAATTAATCCTTAATGATTTTAATTTAAATTAATACAAAATTATTTTAACTTTAATTAATACTTAATTATTTTACATTAATTAATCCTTAATTATTAAACCTTAATTGTTTTAACTCTAATTAATCCTTAATTATTTTTAAATCTGATTAATCATTAATTAATTTTAACCTCTAATTAATCCTTAACAATTTAATTCAAATTAAAACTTAAATTCAAATCTTAATAACTCAAAATAAATCTTAACAACTTAAATTCAAATTAACTCTTAACAACTTAAATTAATTTTTAAAACCTTAATTAATTCTTAATAACCTCATCTTTAATTAATAACTTCAACTTTTAATGATTTCAACTTTAATTAATTAATTCTTAATAATTACACCTAATTAATTATACAAATTAAATTTTTATTCAGTCCTTAATTCAACATAATCCACGAACTAAAATTCAAATTAATTACCTTCAAATATGCAACTAAATAAAATCCTACCTACCGAAACCTCCAACTAAATAACAACAAATATGCCAAAGTGGGTTTGCATTGTCACGGGTTCACACGATATTTATCAAATCGAGAATTTGATACATTATTAGAAACATAATTAAAATATCTTGACTTGTTTGACTCATGCATAACTACCATGTACATGCATTCATTCATTTATATATATATATATTTGCCATGTCATTCATGATTAATTTTCTGGTTAATTTAGAATGGTTAGATAGGGAAAAGATTGATTGACACTTGCCTAACCTAGTACCAGGGTGGAGCGAGATGATAGTATGTTAGGGAAACTTGGCCTAGCTATGTGGAACTAGTCGAAACTACCTCGCCACATCCTAAACTAGTTAGGCTAGAGTTTTTCAAAGAGTAAAATAAAGGTATTATTTCTTTAAAAGGCTTTGTCTAAGGAAAGGGTCGATGATCCGATAAGGCTACGACCAAAGAAGGCTTCTATGCCTCGCTAAGACCTGGAAGCCGATTATTAAAATTTACTTTTAATTTACAAATTGATTAAACTCGAATCTAACTCAAGGTCAACCAGTCTATAAATAAATTGAGAAAAATTATTCAAGCATCTCACAATACACCCATAAGGCAACCATGCTTGCTTGTATTGAGACATTTAGAATGGGTGAGATGTTAGGGACTAATTAATTGACAAATGTTTTCAAAATCCTTAGGATATTTTTGTAAAAATCTATTTTCAAAATAATGTTTCAACATAATAATGTTTTTATGGATTTCATGCTTGCCGATTGCTTAAATATATAATACTTTTTCAAAATTATATCTTTTTGAAAAATTATTTTCAAAAAATTGTTTGACCTACAAACCTTTTTGGTCAACACTAATGTCCCATAAGACACTTAGATAGAGTCAGACGGTGTCGGGTTCAGGGGGAGCTTTTTTTTAAAATTATGTTATTTTCAAAAGTATTCTTTTCGAAAATTCAGATCTTTTAAATACATGGTGCTTTAAAAATTATTATCACTTCAAAATATCTTTTTCGAAAATCATTGCTTTGAAAATTATCATACTATTTCAAAATGCATATGCATGTCAAAAGTTTTTTTGGCTTATTATACCATTTCAAAATGCCATTCAAAAATTGTTTTAAATTACTCTTTTAATTTTGATAAACCCTAAAGACACATAGGAAGTCTTCTTCATGATCTACAAGAACTCCTAGGATATGTCAGATTTTGGGGGAGTCTAAGTCTTTCAAAATTAATTCTATTTTCTAACAATTGCTTTTCAAAATCATTAGATAATTCTTTTGATTTGAATCAAACTCTAAGACCCAGAGGAAGATCACTTATAGTCAACAAGCATCCTAGGGCTGTGTTAAGTTTAGGGGGAGGTCAAATTGAATATTTCAAAATATTATATTTTCATACAATATTTTTCAAAATCATTTTGAAAACATAAGTATTCTCTTTTCAGGACACTATCATTTTAAAATCATATGTCTTTTGGTCTTAAAAATCACTTTATAAAGATATTATACTAGCATTTTCAAAATGCTTATTTTGAAATTTTTTTCTGGAATGACTTTTGAAAATAATTATACATGAGTTTGGAGAATTTCCAGGACACTTAGGGAAATTTCCATGTAGTTAGCAATGTTTTCTATGATTGTATCAGACTGGAAAAAAATCCAAGTCAAGAACATAGTTTGAAAATCTTCTTTCAAAAGTCTTAAAGTATTTTTAAAAAAAAATTTAAGTGCACAATATTTCTCAAAGTACTAAGTGGAAAATATTTTTAAGTGCACAATAGTTTTCAAGTATTTTTCAAAATACTAATTGCTTAACGTGAAAAATATTTCTTTAAGTATTAATAATATTTCTTTAAGTATTAATATTTTTTTATGAAAAATGTTTTGCAAGAACAAAATAGTTTAATCTTTCTAAGTGCAAAATTTTTTTCAAAATATTTCTAAGTTGCAAAATTTTTCTAAGTTGCAAAATATTTTTAAGTTACAAATTTTTTCTAAGTGAAAAATATTTTTCTAAGTGCAAATTCCTTTTTGCAAAATATTTCTAAGTGAATAATATTTTTTCTAAGTACAAATTCTTTTGCAAAATGCAAGGTGTTTTTTTGTCATTGTTGGCGCAAGTTTTTTGTCATTTTCAAGAAATTTTCATTGTTGGCGCAAGATTTTTGTCATTTTTTTTGATGGTGACAAAGAGGGAGAGAGGAGCTTAAGTTAGATTTTTTTTTTTGTTTTCTCCCAAGGATTAAAACTTAAATCAAAATTTTTTTTCTCCCAAGGATCAAAACTTAAATCAAAATTCTTTTCTCCCAAGGATCAAAACTTAACCCTTAAATCCAATCTAACTTAAGATATTGTCAAACATCAAAAAGGGAGAGATTGTTGGTGCAAGATGCATCAGTGATGTCCTCCTCTAGTGTTTCAATGTTTAATAATATGCTTAAGTTAGTGATATATTTGACAAGGTAGGGTTAGTCAAGAAATTGTTATCAAGGTAAACAAAGTCCAAGTTAACCTAGGCAATAAGTCCTGGTTCGAGTAATTGGGCACTAAGTCCTGATCATGGATTGGGCACTAAGTCCTAGTCGAGGGATGGGCACCTAAGACCTGACTGAGGGTTGGGCATGAAGTCCTGGTTTGTGGAATTGGGCAATAAGTCCTGGCCAAGGGTTGGGCACCTAAGACCTGACCGAGGGTTGGGCACGATGTCTTGATTCGAGGAATTAGGCAATAAGTCCTGGCTGAGGGCTGGGCACTGAAGTCCTGGATCATGGAATTGGGCAATAAGTCCTGGTCGCGGATTGGGCACGAAGTTATGATCCGGAAGATTGGGCAAAAGTCCAACCGGAGGAGCCGGTTGGCAAACTTCTCCTGAGAGGAGTAGGCGAAAGGCGCGTTCCACGGGAAGGGATCACTTGACGTCGATTCGACTTAGGGTTTCATGAGAAAATCCAAAGTCAAAACCATTCGATAAGGCTAATATTATATATGTGCTTGTCTTGTGTTTGTCTATCTTGCAGGTACCTAGAATTGGAGGCAAAGCAGGCGAACAAACACACAAAATGGCCTGGAAAGCTGCTCTTGGCCGCCTGAATGGATACAGGCGCCCTGGATACTAGGTGTCTGGATGAATCAGGCACCCAATAAGCTCTTGGGCACCCAAGATAGGCCAACTTATCAGCTTCGCGAAGTTCACATTTTGGATGAAATTTTGTCCGCCAATGAGGCTCCCCAGAGGCTCTAGGGCACCCGAGAAGAAGTTATATAAAGGGGTTCGACCCCTTAACTTAGAACATCATCTACGACATCATTCTAAGCATTCCAAGTGACGATAAATTGGTAGAGACGAAGCTCTGCGACCAAGGAGGGTCCAGGAGAAAGTGCGCTGCACTTCGGAGTTCCAGATCCGCTGGGACTTCGATTTTTGTTTAGTTTGCGTTTACTTTATGAATTTAATTTTCCTTATCTTTTGGTTGTAAAATTTGCACTGTAAGACGGGTTTATCCACCTTCGGAAAGTCCGAAAAGGAGGCCATTAGTGGACAGGCACTTCCCGTGCTTAGGCCTGGGATGTATTGACCATGGGGAGTTGGGAACCAAGTAAAACCTACATGCACTCTGAGTTGTTTGGTTTTCATTCTTTCTATTTTCCGCTGCAACTAACTCTCTATCTAGAATGAACAAACGAACTTCGAAGTTGACAAAGGTTTTCGAAAGAATTTTTAACAAGTCGATATTCACCCCCCCCTTTATCGATGGCACCGGTCCCACAAGTGGGGTCCCACAAGAAGAATAGCGAAGCTTTTGTTGGAGTGGCGTGTCGTCGATCTTGAACATTTTCGGCACAGAAGACTTGTGCACGGAAGCTTGTTGAAGAGTGTTTGAGTGCTTGAGATGTTTGGAATGAATGTCGGAAGCAAAGGGGTGAAGCCCCTTTTATACTGACTTCTTGGGCGCCTGATAGGTCTTGGGCGCCTGCCACATCACCCGCTTTGGCCACATCATTATCTGCAGACTCGGCCAATGCTTATCAGCTTTCTTGGGCACCTGGGACAACTCAGGCATCTGTGAGCTCACAGGTGCCTGGTAGCTGACTTGAGCATCCGCTAGGAGAACCCCTCCTAGGGCTCCTGACACCATTCAGGCGCCTGGGTTCAAGATCACCTGAATCCTTTCAGGCGCCTAGTATTGCAGTAGCTCACTTCTTTCAGCCTACAACCAGGTTTATTCCAAGAACATAATAACATATAATTAATATGAATGAGATAACAACTAGAGCTGTCTTGGTTTTGACTTTGGATTTCAAATGAAATCCTAGGTCGAACCGATGCCTACTGTTCCCCTTCCGGGGAATGCGTCCTCACCTACTCCTCTCAGGAGAAGTTACCTTTTGCCAACCCGCTCCTTCGGTTGGACTTTTGCTCAGCCTCTGAGTCTCCCGGATCTCGAGACGTCCATACCTTGACCCGTCTCTACTTCTGTCCGCAGTCCTCGGTTGGCTAAGTCTCCTGCTCGATCATCCGGATTAGGTCTTCGGTGCCCAGTCCCCGACCAGGTCTTCTTGCCCAATTCCTCGAACCAGGTCTTCATGCGCAACCCTCAGTCAGGTCTTCGGTGCCAACCCTCAACTAGGATTTTGTGCTCAACCCTGCAGGTCATGACTTCATGCCTAGCTCAACTAGGACTTTCCTGCACACTTAGTAGAATCATCAGATCACAATATAAACTTAACTTTGAACCCTTTGCCATTATCAATACCAGGTTCGATCTGGTGCTTCCAGCACCAACAATCTCCCCCTTTTTGATTTATGACAACCCAGTTCAAAAGTTAAGCTAAAAAAATATGAATAAGAAATGATCCATAGTTAAGCATAAAAATAAGTTAAACAAAATTTTCATTATCCCCCTTGATTAGTAATTTTCCCCTTTTAGGACATTTCAAAAATATTTAAAAAAAAATCTTAGAAAATTGAAGAATTATATCAAGCTCCCCCTTGATTTGAAATCTCCCCTTGAAGCTTTTGAAAACATGCAATTTCTTTTTTGAAAGATTTTTCTAATTTTTGAAAAGAATTCTAAGTATTAGTAATTCATTACAAATTCGAAAAACTTTTAAGTTAGAGAAAAACATTTTGAATAAGGGAAAAACTTTTTTTCAAAAAAAACTTTAACTTTATTTTTCCTTTAACTTTAACTATTCTTTAAGTTCAATTTTCTACTGTCCCCCTTTGTCATATATCAAAAAGAATATTTTTTTAAAAAACTAATTTTTTGAAAAAAAAATTAATTAAGGAAGAAAATATTGTGTATCAAACCCCATTAATCTTGCAAAACAAATAAATAATGCAACTGAATTAAGAATTAAGCATGACTTATTAATAATGAACCAAGTAAGTAGAAATTAAAAGTGATGAGTTTTGAACTAAGTTTACAATCCTAATGAGTCCAAACTTGAAAGAAAATTTTCATTCAATTAAGAATCAAATTATAACTCCTTTCGATCCCTGTCTAACCCAGTTTGCTACTTACTAACTGTTATACAATAGCAGCTTTCACATAGGTTAGTCAAGTTAAGTAGTCTAATCAAGTTAGACTTTCTAAGCTTGATTACCTAACTTGATTGCTATTCAACTGTATTTATCCCCCTAATTGCTTTTGATGCACTGACTTAAAACATCTTGAGTTAAGGCATAAACTTAAGCATCTCAACCCAATCTAGGTTATCAATCAAAGTATCTTAATGTGCTTGGGAGATGCTGGCTTCTAGAGCTATAGGAATATGTGAACTAGGGTTAAGTCCTAAGCTAAGTCTATCACGTAGAAAGATCCTAGTTTTTAAAGGGGTAATTTTAAAAAAAAAACTAAGTCGAGAAATTTTTTTTTAAAACAATATGAATTTTTGAAAAGCAAAAAACCATCCAAAAATATATATCAATGAAAATTAATCCTATTCTACTAAGTACATTCTGAAGGATCGATGTGGCGTGCAGAGGGGGGGTGAATGCACTTTTTCCGGATCGTTGAACTCTGCAGTCTTGTTAGCGCAGCGGAAATAACATGTAAAGAAAATAACAAGAACAATGCTAACACTTTCAGTTACTTGGTATCCACCCAGATGGGTGACTAGTCCAAGGATCTACGCCGCGAGCACCACTTTTCACTATCGAAAAGTCTCCTTTAGGTGGAGAAACCTTCACAGCAAGAGCTTCCTCTTTACAGATGTAGAAATGAGATGGAGGAAGCAAGGAATCACTTTACAATTCGGCAGCACTTCGTTACTGTACGGAACGGTACAGACACGTGTAACGAAGCCTCCTTTTATAGGTGAAAAGGACAGATTCGCAGTCTGTCCAGACGCCCACCAGTCGACTGCCCCAAGGGCAGTCGACTGGCCCGGCATTAAATGCCGGCCAATGGCTAGCCAACGGCTAGCAAACAGCTAGCCAACGGCTAGTTTTGGGGTATACCAGTCGACTGCCCCAAGGCCAGTCGACTGGTCCAAGGCTGCGAACTCTCTGTGGGTTTTGGCAGTCGACAGCCTCAGGGCCAGTCATGTGCCTTCAGGTCTGCTCCCTTGGCTCGCCCCTTGAAGTCCTCTTCCTCTAGCTATCGTCCCTCGGATGCGCACACAAGCCTTCCCTTGGCTTGCTTCCATGCCACCCTTCACGTGTGCCCTTTGAAGTCCACTTTCCGGCTTGCCCTTGGAGCTCTCCTCCCTCGGCTCTCATCCCTCGGATAGGTCCACCAAGTGTGATTCTCCAAGTCCTGTAAACTCAATCACACAAATCAAATACAACATAACACTCTAACTTTAATCTTATTTGCCCACACATCAAAACCATGATCTTCCTAATCATTTAAAGGGTCGATTGCCTCAACAATCTCCCCCTTTTTGATGTGTGGCAATATGTTTAAGTTAGAGATAAATAACAGCAATAGCAATAGCAAAAGATAGCAATTGAAACATCATGAGACATAATAAACCTAAGAGGTAACCTCCCCCTTAACCTATGTCCTCTCCACAGTTTCAATTCTAATCATATTCCAAGTTAAGTTTCCACTTAACAACATCAATAAGAATGTAAGACATATCCGAACCTAAGAGGCACCTCCCCCTTAATCCATGTCTTCTCTCCAAATTTTAACCTTCCAAGGTCTAAGTTAAACTAAATACCTAAAATCATCCATTTTAAGTCAAAGTTTTAACTTAAACCATCCATTCTCCCCCTTTGACACCATCAAAATGATTGCCTCAAGCAACCAAACCCTGTGGTATCAAATGTGAGATTTATTGATTTCTGAATTTTCTCACAGCTGCTGAAAATTGTTGTACCAGTCGACTGCCCATAGGGCAGTCGACTGATACGCTATCAGTCTGAATTTACAGGTTTTCTTCCGAATTTCAGAAACTCCCAGAAAATTCCAAAAAATTCAAAAAATTGTAAAATTTTGCGTACATGTTTGAGATGTTATACTCTATCAGGGAAAAATAATAAACCATATAAAATTTCAAACATGCATGTCTTTTGATAAAAACCCAAAAGTTTTAAAAAACACTACATTTTGTATCAACTTTTGAAACCAATTTTGCAAATATGTGACTTTTAAAAGCATGGCACCATATCTAAAACATAAAATGGTTTTCAAAGGTTTAAAATGTCCAACTATGATCTTTGGCAAAGTGTCCATTGATTAAACACTTGCCTCCCACATAGTTGGTCTAGTTTTGATATTTTGATACTTTTAATGGTCCAACAATGTGCCACAAGCACAAATGAGCCAAATGTATCACCCTAATGGATCAAGCACCCTTTTTCAAAGCTAATGTGTCCAAGATCATTCTATACTTCTACAAAGCACATTCCAAGGCCTCTTCTTAAGGATGTAAATTCCGATTCGGGAAGAGGCTTGGTAAAGATGTCGGCTAGGTTCGACTTTGACTCAACATAGTGTAATTCTATGTCTCTCCTTGCCACATGGTCTCTAATGAAGTGATGTTTCACTTCAATGTGCTATGTTCTAGAATGGTGAACCGGATTTTTAGTTAGGTTGATCGTGCTTACATTATCACATAAGACTTTGACCTTGGTGTAATGTAGCTCATAGTCCTCTAAGGTGTGCATGATCCAAAGGAGTTGGGAAACACATCCACCCATTGCCACATATTCTGCTTCCGTTGTTGATAGGGCAACGCATGGTTGTTTCCTACTACTCCAACTAACTAATGAAGACCCAAGAAATTGACACCCTCCACTTGTACTCTTCCTATCTAACTTGCAACCCGCATAGTCCGAGTCGGTGTATCCAATTTGGTCAACATTTGGGGTTCTAGGATACCAAAGTCCGACATTTAGGGTTCCTTTCACATACCTTAGTATCCTTTTGACCACAATTAAATGGGACTCTTTTGCACAAGATTGGTACCTAGCACACATACCTACCGCAAAAAGTATGTCGGGTCTACTAGCAGTTAGGTATAGGAGGCTACCAATCATGCTCCTATATTGTTTAGAGTCTACCATTTTGCCTTCAAGATCACTATCCATTTTCACATTAGTTCCTATGGGTGTCGATGCTTCCTTAGCATGTTCTAAACCAAATTTCTTTAGCATTTCCTTAGCATATTTGGTTTGAAATACATGTGTACCTTCATTAGTTTGCTTAACTTGAAGGCCTAAGAAAAAGGTTAACTCTCCTACAAGACTCATCTCAAATTCATCTTCCATACATTTGATGAATTCTTGTAGGAAGTCATTATTTGTTGACCCAAAAATGATATCGTCTACATAGACTTGGGCAACAAATATGTCCTTATCCTTAGATTTTAGGAACAATGTAGGGTCTATTGTTCCTCTCCTAAACCCCTTAGACACCAAAAATGAAGAGAGCCTTTCATACCAAGCCCGGGGAGCTTGTTTCAATCCATACAAGACTTTTCTTAATTTGAATACGTGTCTCGGATAGTTGGGATCCTCAAATCCGGGGGGTTGTTCTACATAAACCTCTTTCTTAATGATCCCATTGAGGAATGCCGACTTCACATCCATTTGGTGGAGTGTAAAACCCATGTGAGCGGCATAGGCTAGTAGAATTCTAATTGACTCTAGCCTAGCTACGGGGGCATAGGTCTCATCATAATCTAATCCCTCAACTTGGTTAAAACCCCTAGCTACTAATCTAGCCTTGTTCCTAGTGATTTTACCTTGGTCATCTAATTTGTTTCTAAAAACCCATCTCGTGATTACAATGGTACAATCGGTGGGTCTAGGAACTAACTCCCAAACTTCACTCCTCTCAAATTGGTTTAGCTCTTCTTGCATGGCCAACACCCAATCAACATCTCCCAATGCTTCATCAATGGTCTTTGGTTCTAATTGGGAGATTAGAGCTATTTGGCTAGTCTGATCCCTAAAGTATGACCTAGTCCTTACTCCTTGAGTGACATCACCTACAATTTGGTCAATGGGATGATCATGATGATGTCTCAAGGGTTGTAGGTTCATTTACTCCTTCATCCTCATCCTCTAGGGTACTTCTTACTCCCCCTTGATCATTGCCCTCCAATTGCAGGTCTTGAAGTCTTTGGGCAGGGGGTTGGACTTCTTCTATATCCTTATCAATTGAGGCCTTCCTAGGGTAGGTGCTAGTGGTTTCATCAAATTTGACATTTGAGGACTCCTCAAAAATTTTTGTCCTCTTGTTGTACACTCTATAACCCCTACTAGTCAATGAATACCCTACTAAGATTCCTTCATCGGCCTTTGATTCAAATTTTCTTAGGTCGTCTTTGGTGTTTAAGATGTAAGCTTTACATCCAAAGACCCTAAAATAGTGGACTTGGGGTACCCTTCCATTCCAAAGTTCAAAGGGTGTTTTTCCTAAAAACCTATGTACCAATACTTGGTTTTGAATATAGCAAGCGGTGTTAACCGCTTCGGCCCAAAAGTAGCTAGGAAGAGAGTATGCATTAAACATAGTCCTAGCGGCTTCTTGTAGGGCTCGGTTTTTCCTCTCAAACTACCCCATTTTGTTGAGGAGTCCTAGGGCATGAAAACTCATGCTTGTATCCATTTTCAACACAAAATTGTGTGAAGTTAGTTTTTGGAACTCCCCCACCATGGTCACTTCTAATTCGGTTTATTTTGGTATTCT
>JAGFNQ010001401.1:252350-279721 GCA_024364735.1 Boesenbergia rotunda
CTAATTACACATTTCTTAGCATGAAATTCTAATCTAAACCCGGCATCACATAATTGACTTACACTTAATAAATTAAACTTCATATCCTTAATCAAGAGTACCTTATGAATCGAAATATTGGGAGATACCTCAATTGTGCCGCTACCAATGATCCTTAACTTTCCACTGTTTCCAAAAGAGACCGTTCCTTCTCTTAGGTAGCTAATAGTGGTGAACTTGCTCACATCCCCGGTCATGTGTCTTGAGCATCCACTATCTACTATCCATAAGGTTGGGGCCTCCTTCACCTTTACCTAAACAACACGGAAAACACACTCTTTTGGTACCCATATCTTTGATCCATAAGCATCATTTAAAAATTTCTTAAGTACCCATGCCTTCTTTGTAGTTCCCCTAGTCTCTAGTCTCCTAGATGCACCAATCCTACTGGTAAGTGAAACAAAAGCTACTTCCTTGGTCTTAGGCCTATAACCTAATCCGACCTTGTTGTATACAGCCCTTTGACTGTTTATGATCATGTCAAGGTTACTTGATCCTACTTGGAATTTTCTAAGGGCCTTTGTGAGGTCATCTACTTGTTTCCTTAGCTCCTTATTTTCATTTTCAGTATATGAGACATGTGAAGAAGTAGAGCTAGCATGCAAATCCTTAAGTTTAATAGCTTCTACTCTAAGCATGACAATTTCTTCCTTAAGATGCTTAATTCTACTTCTAGCCTTAGCTAATCCATGTTTGTGCTAGAGATAATTTTCACTAAGGTAGAAGAGGTAAGTGGTATACCTCACTTACCGAAGCCTCTGACTCTGATGATGATGAGGTGGAGGAGCTCTCATCTTCACTGCTTGAGCTCCGTTCATCGTCTGAAGAATCTGAACCATCTTGTGCCATAAGAGCGAAGTGGGAGACTTGCTCTTCTTCTTCCTCTGAGGATGAGGGATCGTCCCAGGTCGCCTTGAGGTTCGTGGCACTCTTCTCCTTTCCCTTTGACTTCTTCTTGTCATTCTTCTTCTTCTCTTCTTTCTTGTCCTCCCTCTTCTTCAACTGGGGATATTCGTTCTTCATATGTCCCTCTTGGTGACAGTTGTAGCATATGATCTCCTTGGCCTTACCCTTACCTTTGGCCCCTTTTCTAGCATATGATTTGTTAGAAAAACTTTTAAATGTCTTACGAAATTTCCTTACCATAAAGGCCTCTTGGTCACTGTCCATGGAGGCGCTTGACTCCTCCGAGTCCGAGGATGATGAGTAGATCACCTTCTTCTTCTCCTTTCTCCTCTTCTTCTCTTTCTCTGCAACAAAAGCAATACCTTTCTCTTTTGCCGAAATATTAGCTTGCTCGTGCAATTCAAATTCACAGAATAAATCGTCTAATTTGACTAAGGATAAATCCCTCGATACCTTGTAAGCATCAACCATGGATGCCCACAGGGTGGTTCTCGGGAAAGCTTGTAAGACATACCTGACGATGTCCCGGTTTTCGATTTTCTCTCCAATTACATGGAGCTCATTGATCACTTCCTTTACTCTTCCATGCAGTTGACTGACGGTCTCGTTGCTCTTCATGGAGAGTGATTGCAGTTGAGCCACCAACAAGTCCTTCTTTGCTCTTCTGGACTCGTTTGACCCCTCGTTCAGTTCAACTAATTTGTCCCATAGTTCTTTGGCGCTCTTGAACGGCCCCACCTTGTTCAGTTGCTCCTTTGAGAGCCCGCACTGCAGTGTAGTAGTGGCCTTGGCATTTGATTGCGCCCTCTTCATCACTTCTTTGGACCATGTTCTCATAGGAGTTGGGTCTCCTCTTTCATCGACGGGCGCCTCGAAGCCATCTGCAACACTTATCCATGTTTCTATGTCATTCATAAGGTAGTACTGCATTCTACCTTTCCAGTACGCGAAGTCGTTGCCGTCGAAGAACGGTGGTCGTGCGGTGGAGTATCCCTCTTGAAACGCCATTTCAGATGTTCTGGTTGATTGTTAGATCTTCCAAAACGCACTCGCTCTGATACCAACTGAAGGATCGATGTGGCGTGCAGAGGGGGGGTGAATGCACTTTTTCGGATCTTGAACTCTGCAGTCTTGTTAGCGCAGCGGAAATAATATATAAAAGAAATACAGAAACAATGCTAACACTTTCAGTTACTTGGTATCCACCCAGATGGGTGACTAGTCCAAGGATCCACGCCGCGAGCACCACTTTTCACTATCGAAAAGTCTCCTTGAGGTGGAGAAACCTTTACAGCAGTAGCTTCTTCTTTACAGATGTAGAAATACGATGAAGGAAGCAAAAGAACACTCTACAATTTGGCAGCACTTCGTTACTGTACGGAACCGTACAGACACGTGTAACGAGGCCTCCTTTTATAGGTGAAAAGGACAGATTCGCAGTCTGTCCAGGCGCCCACCAGTCGACTGCCCCAAGGGCAGTCGACTGGCCCGGCATTAAATGCCGGCCAACGGCTAGCAAACAACTAGCCAACGACTAGTTTTTGGGGTATACCAGTCGACTGCCTCAAGGCCAGTCGACTGGTCCAAGGCTGCGAACTCTCTGTGGGTTTTGGCAGTCGACTGCTTCTGGGCCAGTCGACTGCCATGCCTCCCAGCTCAGTTCCAGCCACTTCGAACCTTCTCCTTCGCGTGTGCCTTCAGGTCTGCTCCCTTGGCTCGCCCTTTGAAGTCCTCTTCCTTTGGCTATCGTCTTAAGGCACCGGCGAGACAGAGACTCCAACCACGAGGCTGTGCCCTCGACTTCCACTCCGGCCGAGGCCTCCGCCAGCTCCCGGCCTAAGAAAAAGAAGAAGAAGACGGCGGTCGGGCCCTCAGCCCCGACCCCGACTCTAACTCGGGCAGGCTCCTCTAGTGAGCCGACAGCACCCACCCAGCGGGACTCCAGCCTCCCACCTATGGAGGGTCCGAGCAACCAGCCTCCTCTACACCTGATCATGCCTTCCCGCGCCGACCCCGGCATGGGTATGGAGAGGCCGACCGACGAACCGGCCGAGTGGTCACAAGAGCACCATCTTTATGGACCTCTAGCCAATCATTTTCTCCAGGACCTCCGGGAATCTAACTACCGAGGCCTTAATAGGCGGGTGAATGTCTTTCTGTCCGAGGCCACTCGGGTATGTTTATTTCGTATATATATATTTCCTTAAGTTTCTCCTTGACTCATTACTGAATACCTATTTTGTTATTAGCAACTCTGGGGCTCTAGCTATTGCATGGTCATAACCATGATAGCCCACTCCAGGGCTCGGTTGAGGGCGGAGCGTCGGGTGGAGTAGCTGGAGACCCGACTCCAACACACCCAGCTAGTCTCCAATGAGGAGTCCCTGAACGATCTGCGGGCAGAGATCATCGCCCTGCAGGATCGCCTGACTCACTCGGAGGAGCAGCTGAAGATCGCCAGGACCCAAGTGGACTCGGCAGACACGACGGTTGCCCAGGCACATCTCCGAGTCTCCAACCTGGAGTATACGTAGTGTAAGGCCTGGGCCCTCCAGGCTCAGGCTCAGGACGATCTCAATAAGGCGAAGGCGGAGCTCCTCGAGGCGTCGCAATCGACCACGTCCCTGCGCTCCGATATGGCGGCCAAGGAGCAGGAGCTTTTGACCTAAGTCGAGAAGGTCGACTCCTTAGCAACTCAGCTGGTCGGTCGGGATGAAGAACTCAACGCGCGAGCGGAAGAACTGAGCCGACTCTGGGGACAGCAATCTGCTTAGGAGGCCGCCCAGTTGGAGCTCGAAGAGCTTCGGGCGTATAAGGCGAGCGAGATGGCTCGGGGAATGCTCGGCGGGTTGAATACCTCAACTCCATGGAATTCAGCGGCGAGCTATCCCAAAGGTTGCAACCCATGCTCAAGCAGCAAATGCTCATAACCTTTGAGCAGCTGAAGTAGGGTGGGCACCTTCCGCCCGACCGCCCGGTCAGCACGGTTAAGTTGGCTGGCCTGATCCAGCAGATGTCGGAGGAGGCTCTCCGACCCTTCAAGTGAGGGTCGGGTTTTTGTTTTTGTTATTTTCTTTTCTTCTTTTTTCCTTATAGAGATTTGCCTCATTTTGTAATGAACTCATGTTTAATGCAAGTCTATTTCCTCTGTCTGTGTATTGTCATGTGTGTGTGTTGTTGCCTTTTTGTATCTAAGTGTTGGTGGCTCGGTCTGACACTCGAGGGCCCCGACTTATTCCATTCCTCGTGAAATCGACTCGGGTAACTCAACGGCTATCCCGGCCAGAGGACACAAAACTTATTTAAGCTAAGGTATGGAACTAGCTCTCCCGTTGCGTACCCACTCGACGAGACTAAGTACATTCGGTTGGGTCACTTTTTAAGGAACGCAGGTCGCCGCACTCCCTACGAAGGAACTCAAGCCCCAACATAGCGTTGCTCGCTCAGTCGGTGAGAGTTTGTTCACTTGGTCGGATCTATCCCTGGGAGCGTAGGCCGCCACGCGTTCGCTCAGGGAGCCGAGTCAAGTATAAGGTTGTTCGCTTAGAAGGCTAGAGTTTGGATACTCGGTCGGCTTAATCCCAGGGAGCATGGGTCGCCACGCGTCCGAACTGGGAACCGAGCCGAGGGTTGCGTGGGGGCATGCCCACTTACAACTCGCTCAAAGGCGAGAGTCTGGAGTGCCTACATGTTAAGTGAGAATCTAGACTTTCCACTATCATTACAGGGTTATGAAGTACAACCATCTCACAAAATCTCACTATGACTCTCTATAAGGTTGGAGATGGATGACACTCCAGGGGCGATCCAGCTTCTTTCCTTGCTCACTCTCCAAGTAGTAAGCTACAGACGCCAGCTTTCTGGATGACCTTAAAGGGTCCTCCCCATTAAGGTTCTAGTTTGCTCACATCGACGACCGGCTTGATCCTTTTTTCATATGAGGTCACCAACCTGGAATGTCCTTGGGAAAACCTTTCGATTATATCTTTACTTCATCCTCTGGCAGTAAGCGAACATCCGAGCGGTGACCTTCTCTCGGATTTCTTCAAGCAGGTCCAGCTCTAAATGCCTTCTTTCCTAGTTTTCTTCGTTATATGCCTTTCGCCGATCGGATTCACGCTCGACTTCAACGGGTATTATAGCCTTGCTTTAATAAACGAACTAGAAGGGGGTGTGACCCGTAGTCTCTCTCGGCATGGTTCGCAGAGCCCACAAAACGCTCGGCAACTAATCGACCTAGGTGCCACCAGCATGGTCGAGTTTAGTCTTCAAGTCTCTCAGGATTTCCCGATTGGCCACTTCTGCCTAACCATTGCTCTGGGGATATGCTACGGATTTGAAGGCTTGCTGAATGCTATACGCCAAGCACCACTCCTGGATCTTCTTGCCCTGGAACCGTCTTTCGTTGTCCGAGACTAGCTTGTGAGGAATCTCGTATCGGCACAAGATGTTATGCCATAGAAACTTGATAACGGTCTGCTCAGTTATGCGCGCCAGGGCCTCGACTTCTATCCACTTGGAGAAGTAATCTACGGCCACAAGTAAGAACCTTTTCTGAGCAATAGTGGTCGGGAAAGGCCCCACTATATCCATGCCCCACTGGTCGAACGGGCAAGAAACCACTGGCGCCTTCATCATTTCAACTGGTCGGTGAGGGAGGTGATGGTACTTTTGACAGGATAAGTAAGTGGAGACCAGTCGGTCAGCGTCCTTCTGCAAGGTCGGCCAGTAATATCCTGAAAGCAGCACCCTTCGAGCTAGGGCCCGAGCTCCAGCATGACTTCCACAGATCCCCATATGTATTTCTTTTAATACGTATTCGGCGTCCTCTTCACCCAGGCACTTGAGTAATGGTTTGGCGAAGGTCCTCTTGTACAGCGCATCTCTGACAAGGAATATTGGACCACTCGCTTTCTCAGGAGTCGGGCTTCCTCTCGGTCGGCCGGGAGGATCCCGCTTGTTAGGTAGGCGATGAGCGGTGCTCTCTAATCTGTCCCGAGCTCCAACTCGACTTGCTTCTCTATATGCATCACCATCATTATCTGACTACTCGGCTAGGGAAGTACCGAAGAACCTATCGAGCTAGCCAACTTGGCCAACTCGTTCGCCCGTAGGTTACTCTCTCTCAGGATCTTTTGTAACTTGACTTCTTGGAACCCAGCTTTTAGTTTTTCATAGGTTTCTACAAATGCTTGTAATTGGTCGCTATTGGCTTTGAACCGGCCGGCGAGCTGTTGAGTGGCCAACTGAGAGTCCGAGTATAACATTACCTGAGTGGGGCCCACATACTTAACTGTCTGTAGTCCAGCGATGAGGGCTTCATACTCAGCCTCGTTATTTATGGCTCGGTACTCTAGTTGGACTGACAGATGCAACTGTTCTCCCTTTGGTAAGACCATCAGAATGTCAATTCCACTACCTTGCCGAGCCGACGATCTGCCCACGTAAACCTACCAAACTTCTTCGGCTTCCTGATAGATTCCATTTTATTGATCATTTGAGCTGCTAAAATCCATGTTTGATCTATGTTTTTATTGTCAAAATTGTGAAATTGCCCTAGGTTTTAGAACTTACCTTTATTTTGGACTTAATTGCAAATATGCAAATTTTTGGATTATTTTGGCCACTAAATTCTTGATCTATTTTTGTAGGCATCAAGGTTCAAGGATCTAGGGCATATTGGGTCAAACTCGAGTCGGAAGTGACCCGGATCAGATTATCAAGATTACGATTAAATCTGGGCCGTTCGATTCGAAAGCGGCTAGATCTGAGCCATCCGGGATGATCTGAAGCCATCCGAGCTAGGGCTAGGGTTGATCAAGCACCCTGATCAAGATCTGAAGGTTTCATCACAATCAGAGCTCAATCAACCGTTGGATCAAGCTTGGAGGGCTCTAGAGCATCCATTCAAAGATTAGCTTGATCTGGACCATCCGTTGCAAATCTGGAGGATCCGAGCTACCACAAGACAGATCATGACCCCAGATCATCATCATCAAAGTTTGGCTCAAATCAGAGCAAGATCTGCCGTTGGATTGAAGTGGATCAATCTGGACCGTCCATTGTTATATACTTAAAGAAAAATTCCCGAAGCCTTCTCCTCATCGCGTCTTCGCCGCTACAGTGTCTCCTCTCCGTGTGTTCTTCGTGTTCTTGAGCTTTTCTCTCCATCCGAAGGCGTGATCACTCGATTCTTGATTCAGAGCTGGTGCTAGGTCGTCGAGAAAGCCATCAGTGGAGTTTCCGGGATCAGATTCGCTCAATTTACAGTGCTGTTGAGAGGTGTCCGCAGTTCTGGTCACTTGGCATCTTTGGATCGGCTGGGATCGATTTCATCTAAACTGAGCTATCTAGAGGGGTCCCCTAGAGAGCTTAGATCATCATCCATTCATCTTCGCACACCAACGCAGCCGAATTGAAGATTCCGAGTGGAAATTTCAGAAATGAAGCAATCTGAACTTGATTCAATCGCAGATGGGTTTTCTCCACGATTTGCTGAGTTTGCGGGTCCGATTCTCTCCCTTGCTTGACAACCAAGGAGTACCTGAGCTGAAGAAGGAATCGAGGAGTAGATTTCCTTAGTTTAATTCCTGTTTTAGCTGTAATTGTCAGTTTTTGCACTGCCCTGTTCTGAATTTCTGTTCAGTTACTGAATATTTCGATTTTCAAGTTCTTAGCTGTAGTTTAGCTCTAATTCCGCAAGAAGAGTATATAGGAACTTGTTTAGTGAATTAATAGATTGAATTTCAGCTTGTTTTATTTAGTAATTTGCTGCGTGCCAATCCAAGTTGCTGCGTGCCAAGTTTAGTTGTTGTTATTCAGAATTTTCAGTTTTCCTTCATTAGTTTCTGTTAAGACATGGCTAGATAAGTTTCCTTGCATCTAGATTAGTTGCTTTAACTTGTTTGCATTAGCTAGTGTAGCCTTTGATCTATTGCGAAAGAAAACCCTTTAGTAAGCCTTAAATTTCTGTATCCTTAGTTTCAAGCAATTTCATTTCTGAATTTTCCTTACTTCCCTGGTTTTAATCTCAGTTTCGATTCTTTACCTTAATCTTGCTTGGATCTTTCTTAATTCCAGTGTTTTCCAATTGAATTACTCAGCTGAAACAATTGAGCTAAAACTTTACTTATTTCATAAGGTTGGAATTGGTTTTTGGCACAAGGAATTGTCCCTTGCGTGCCAACTGCCCTTGGATTCAATTGCATCCGAACTTCACTTGATCTTGTGGCATAAGATTGTGTTTGAATCAATAAGCTTGTACTTACTCAAATCTGAATTTTGTTGGCAGTGGTTGGGATCAAAAAAAAAAAAAACTCTTTAGCTAGTTTAGTGAGTTGTTTGTTTTAGTTCTACATTTTGCATGCTAGTAGTTGTATCAAACTTGCTTGTTTCCGAAAACCACCATCATTGCTTTACTTCATTGCACAGCTTTTCTTTTGAGTTGTTGAAATCAGAAATCAATTTTCCCACAAAAATTTTGTAAGTGCTTAATTAGGGTTCCATTAGTTGAGTTGTCCCTTTAGTACCAATTTTCTTGTTTAGTCATTAAATCAAGGTTTTTAGTTTTCCATTGCAATTTCACTTTTATTTACAACCAAAAACCAAATTATTCACTTGAAACCCGAAACTCAAAAACGACACAAATACAAGTTCGAATCAAACACGACAACTAGTCCCCGAGAAAAATACGACCTGTGGCCCCTATATTACATTTCCATATTCTGATTGTAAGAAGGGTTTCCAGTTTTCATTTATAAATTCTAAATTTGAGGCCCACATTCGTGACAGTATATTTGGGTCCGTCACTTCCTCCGAGTGCAATTCACTTAGAAAATCAGCTAAGGCTTGTACTTTAATAGCCGACCGAGCTTGATACTGGATGTCATATTCACTCAGCTCGATTTTCCACTTTATCAGTCGCCCCGATGCTTCCGGGTTTGAAACTACTCAACCCAGATTACTATTGGTCAGGACCACGATCGGGTGTGCCAGGAAATATGGTTGGAGTCTTCGAGCAGCTAACAACAGGACATAAGCTAACTTTTCGAGTGTCGTATATCGACACTCGGCACCCTTCAATAGATGAGCAAAGAAAGACACTAGTTGCTGCTCGGCCTCATCCTGCCTGACTAACACCACACTGATCGACTCAGCCAAGGTCGCCAAATATACATACAACACTTCTCCGACCTCTGGCTTGGCCTACACTGGCAACTCGGCTAGATAGGTCTTCAATTCTTCAAATGCCTTGTCGCAGTCGGCGTCCCATTGAAATTTTGTGGCTCGGCGGAGGGTCTTGAAGAAGGGTAATCCTCGCTCGGCAAATCGGGAAATGAAGCGGGATAGTACTGTGATTCACCCAGTGAGCCTCTGTGCCTCCCTGAGGTTCTGTGGTGGGGGCATGTCGAGCAAGGCTTGGATCTTGCTCGGGTGAGCCTCAATGCCCCTCTCGGTGACTATATACTCGAGGAATTTTCCACTTCGGACCCCGAAGAGACACTTAGTCGGGTTCAGCTTTAGCCCATACTTGCGTAAGGTTTGACATGTCTCCTGCACATCTGACACCAGGTCTGCCGCTCGGCTTGACTTGATCAGTATGTCGTTCACGTACACTTCGATGTTCTGACCGATCTGCGATCGGAAGACCTTGTTCATCATTCGCTGGTAGGTAACTCCAGCATTCTTCAACCCAAACGGCATGACCGTGTAGCAATATGTGCCATCTGCCGTGATAAAGCTGACCTTCTCTTAATCCTCGACCGCCAAGGGCACTTGGTGATAATCCTGGTATGCGTCCAACATGGAGATGAGCTCACTCCCGGCGGTTGAGTCGACCATTTGGTCGATCCGGGGAAAAGGATATCAATCCTTTGGGCAGGCTCGGTTGAGATCCCGAAAGTCGATGCAGACTCTCCACTTGTTATCGGGCTTAGCTACCAGGACCACGTTGGCTAGCCAGGCCGTGAATTGGACTTCTCAAATGTGTCCGACCTCCAACAACTTCTCAATTTCAGCTCGGATGACTTTGTTCTGCTCCGTGCTGAAATCTCTCTTCATTTGCTTGACCGGCCTAGCATTAGGGTACACATGTAGGTGATGCTCCGCCACCTCCGGTCGGACACTCATCTGCAGTTCCCTTACCGACCAGGCGAATACATCCTGTTCCTCGTCAAGCATTCCAGTAGCAGCTCCCTCGGCTCGCTCGGAAGACCCGTGACTATCTTGACTCGGGACTCCACCTGGTCGGGGAGCAGCTGAATTTCCTCCTTGTTCTCGTGGAGCTCGTTCCAAGGAGAGAATTGCACCATATTGCAACTAGTGGACGTGCGCTGAGCCTTCTAACTCTCAGTCCGGACATCATCCACGTAGCATCACGCGTGCCACCCTCTGATCTCCCTTAACCTCTCCGACCTTGTCGCCGACCAGGAACTTGATCTTGAGATGGAAGGTTGAAGTTACTGTTTGAAACTCGTTGAGGGTCAGTCGACCCAGAATCACATTGTAGGTTGAGGGGGCGTCCACTATCAGGAAGGTGGACCATCTTGTTCTCTTTAGTGGCTCCTCACCTAAGGAAATGCCTTGGTGAATCTGCCCGATCGGCTGCACCTCCCAGTGAATCCGAATAGTGGTGTGACCACCAACTCCAGCTGGGATGGCTCGATCTGCAATTGGTCAAAGGCTTTCTTGTATAATATGTTGACTGAGCTGCCCGTTGTTGGAGCAATCGGCCCTAAGATGGTCCGGAGTGACCATAGGTTTTGATGTTTGGGCAAAGGATTTAAGTTAGGTTTTCCCTTGTGTTCTTATATGTGTATGTTGAGTGTGCAGGTTGTACAGGTTACACATATAGACTTGACTGGACGGCCTCGGTACGGTGAAGGATGGCATAGAGGCAAGCTGGAGGCTTGCGTGAGCATCCGAGGGACCTTGGTGAGCAGGGACGATGAGCTGATGGGCGCGGACTTTGAGGCATGCGTGAAGGATGGCATGGAGGCAAGCTGGAGGCTTGCGTGCATCCGAGGGACGGGAGCCGAAGATGAAGAGGGCGCGAAGGCAACAGTCGAGGCTGCGGAGGAGGAGTCAGTCGAGTCGTGAGGGTACGAGTGCTGTGTGATTGTACTCGAGAAAGTCCTAGGATCGAGTGCTGAGAGATGTGTACTCGGGAAGGGAAACCCTAGGTGTGTGAGTAGGGCAGTCGACTGCCATTGTGGCAGTCGACTGGTAAAACTCACAGAATGGTCTCAGGCCTGGACCAGTCGACTGCCCTGGGAGCAGTCGACTGGTAGGTGGCTGGTGAGCTGGCTGAGAATTCGAACGTTGGGGTGCAACGGTCGAATTTGGCTGACACCAGTCGACTGCCCTGGGGGCAGTCGACTGGTAGCGAGAAATCAACCCCGAGTCCTATTTAAAGAGGATTTCGTGGTGGCTGAGTTTCTCGATGAAACTTGCTTGGATAGGGCAAGTTAGTAGTCTTGTATACTCAGGAAGTGTCCTTGATGTTGTGGCGAGGTTTCTCCACCCACAAGGAGCGACGAGTTCTAGCCGGAGGTTATCCGGGGTTTGATCCACCGACGGATTGTTGGATTAGTCACCCGGCCGGGGTGGATACCAACTAAATACGGTTTGTTAGCAGTGATTTCTTCGTTGTTATTGTTTATCATTATTGTTTCCGCTGCGCATACTAACAACGTAGGAAGAACAAGCCGAGATTTGCTATTCACCCCCCTTCTAGCAAGGCGTATCGATCCTAACAATTGGTATCAGAGCGAGGTTCGCTCTTGATCAGACTAACCGCCGAGGGAGCATACGCTAGAGGAAGAGAACGATGGAAGACAAACTTGGGGACGATATCTACATCCCACCGCCCTATGATCATGAAGAATTCGACTATTAGCAGGCAAGGATGGGGAGACTTGGCTTAGCATGGATTGGTCATGTAGGATAGCTATAGAAGAGCCCTTCGAAGTTCCAAAGGACAAGCACGGGAAGAAGCTCCAAAGGATCAAGCAAGGGCAAATAAGAAGGTAATTGAGGTATTAGTCAATATTTTGCCTACTAATGTGTTAAATGGTGTAGGGGAATATCAAAATGCATGTGAATTGTGGAGCAAATTGAAAGAAGTTCATAAGACCCCTACACAAGCTCAACTAGTAGAGGAGCCCGAAGAAACAAGTGCAAGAATTCAAGAAGACCAAGAAGAGGAAGAAGAGAGTGAGAGATCTTCAACCTCCTCAAGAGAAGAAGAGGAAGAGGTCTCCACTTCAAGGATTGAGGGGGAAGAGAGATCCTCAACCGTACCGGATCAAGAGGAGGCATCCACATCATCAAAGGTTGAAAGAGAAGCTCCAACCTCCACCAAAGCAAGGGTCAAGGACCATATCACATGCTTTGGGTGTAATGAAAAGGGGCACTACAAGGACAAGTGCCCGAAAGGTAAAAAGGAGGTAAATCCTACACTTAGTTCAATCCCGTTTAAATCTAACATGAAGTGTAGGATTGAGAAAGCCCGAGAGGAGAAGAAAAGAATTAGATGCTTCACGTGTGGTGAGCTAAGGCACTACCACACCAAGTGCCCAAAGAGAGGAGAACTCAAGAAGATGGAGCACTTGAGGAGATGGGAGAAAGAACAAAGAAAGAAGAAAAGAAGCCCATATCATAGAGGGACTACAAGGGTAAGGGAGGTAATCCCTAATCTTAAATCTAAATGCAATTCAAATTCAAGTTCCTTTATGCATGTTAAAACTAGTGCAAATTATTCATCCATGCATGCTAGAAATCGTGATAAATGCTTGATTGTGCATAACAATGATTTTAAATATCATGATAGGAATAGGGTTAACATGGTAGATCAAAACCCTAGAAAGGTCATACATCATGAAAGATCAAAGACCTCTAGACCTAAGGATCAAGGCAAAAATCCCAAGAAGGGGAGGGATGTGCCTAGAAAGGAGGGTAGGTCTAGGAATGTCCAAAGTGGACATGTGGATTCTAGGTTTAGGAACCTAGAAAGGGAAAATCAAACTTTAAGGGAAAAGCTTGATAGGTTAGAGAAAACCCTAGAGAGATTCATTATTGGATCTAAGGGTTTAGATATGATGTTGGGTGGTTTAAACCACACAAATGATAGATCGGGATTGGGATACCGATCTAAGAACTCTCATGCCAAGGGAAAGAAATATGCTAGGGTAGCATATGATTATGGCAAGAAGGGGGAGGACAAAAATGGCAAAGGGGTGCCATTTAAAGGAAAAAAGAAATGACTTAACCAAAGACAAGGTGTCTAAGGTTAAGAGGGTTGAGTTTGTAGGCCAAGAGTCACCGGAGGTACACCGGTGTGGCCTAGTGATGGTTGAGTCACCTAGGGAGGTGGCTAGGGCTAAGAGCTCTAGGGGGAGCTCTAAGAGCCTTTGGGATATATGGTGAATGGACCTTGGGAGGGGTTCTCCTAGAGGTCTAGATGGACCATAGAGTGTGCTAAAAGAATTGGAGACGAACTTGAGTCTCAATTCTTGGGTTTTGGCACGGTGTTTTTGAGTTTCATGCATGGAAATATGACATTGGGGTCATATTGCATGAAAATTAGTTTTTGGTGTGTAATTGCCATGTAAATCAATGCTAGGGACGCATTGTGGGTTGGCATGAGCAAAGACATCAAGAAGAAACCAAAATTAGGACTTTAGGTCAAGATTTGATTGAAGTTTTTAGTTAGTTTTGGGTTTTATGTCAAACTTGGGAATGGTGATAGATACATTTTGGAATGTATTTTTCTCAAGTAGGTATGGGTACCACAAACCTCTCCACAAAATTTGGAAATTTTCGGAGATTTGTGAAATTTTTGGCGCATTTCTGAATTTCACCAAAAATGCTGAAATTTCAGACTTTCAGAGTATCAGTCGACTGCCATTTTGGCAGTCGACTAGTAAAGGCCAATTTTTGTATCAGCAGCTGGTTTGGGGTCCAAATGATGACAAACAAGTGTATGGGGGGTTAGTACACTATGTTTAGGACCATTAGGGATTAAAAGAACCAATTATTGGGTAATTATTGGGGTCTTGTTGATGTATGGCAAAGGGGGAGAGAAGTTTGGGTTTAAGTTGGGAAACAAAACTTACCTTTGTATGAAACCCTAGGTTTAGGGGGAGCTGAGTTTAAGGGGGAGTATGGTTGCTCCATTATTGGCGTAAGGGGAACCTTGGAGAGGTTCTTAAAAAGCCTTTGTAAGTCCAGTGTAAGGGGGAGCTTGGGAGAAGCTTTAAAAAGCCCGGTTTGTTAGAAAATCCTAACTTGGAGGGTTAGGTGAGAAAAGTCCTAGCATGGAGGGCTAGGTGTTGGAAAATCCTAACTTGGAGGGTTAGGTAGTAAATGTCCTAGAGGGCTAGGTGTGGGAAAATCCTAGCCTGGAGGGCTAGGTGTAAAATTCTTAACTTGGAGGGTTAGGTGTGGGATACCTTGGGATAGGATCCTTTTTTGCATTGCATATGCATTTGTTTAACATGGTTTTTGCTATTGACTACTATCTTATTTCCCTAACTTAAACGGATTGCCAAACATCAAAAAGGGGGAGATTGTTGGAGCAATCGGCCCTAAGATGGTCCGGAGTGACCATATGTTTTGATGTTTGGGCAAACAATTTAAGTTAGGTTTTCCCTTGTGTTCTTATATGTGTATGTTGAGTGTGCAGATTGTACAGGTTACACATATAGACTTGACTAGACGGCCTCGGTACGGTGAAGGATGGCATGGAGGCAAGCTGGAGGCTTGCGCGCGCATCCAAGGGACCTTAGTGAGCAGGGACGATGAGCTGATGGGCGCGGACTTCGAGGCATACGTGAAGGATGGCATGGAGGCAAGTTAGAGGCTTGCGTGCATCCGAGGGACGGGAGTCGAAGATGAAGAGGGCGCGAAGGCAACAGTCGAGGCTGCGGAGGAGGAGTCAGTCGAGTCGTGAGGATACGAGTACTGTGTGATTGTACTCGAGAAAGTCCTAGGGTCGAGTGCTGAGAGATGTGTACTCGGGAAGGGAAACCCTAGGTGTGTGAGTAGGGCAGTCGACTGCCATTGTGGCAGTCGACTGGTAAAACTCACAGAATGGTCTCAGGCCTGGACCAGTCGACTGCCCTGGGAGAAGTCGACTGGTAGGTGGCTGGTGAGCTGGCTGAGAATTCGAACGTTGGGGTGCAACGGTCGAATTTGGCTGGCACCAGTCGACTGCCCTGGGGGCAGTTGACTGGTAGCGAGAAATCAGCCCCGAGTCCTATTTAAAGAGGACTTCGTGGTGGCTGAGTTTCTCGACGAAACTTGCTTGGATAGGGCAAGTTAGTAGTCTTGTATACTCAGGAAGTGTCCTTGGTGATGTGGCGAGGTTTCTCCACCCACAAGGAGCGACGAGTTCTAGCCAGAGGTTATCCGGGGTTTGATCCACCAACGGATTGTTGGATTAGTCACCCGGCCGGGGTGGATACCAACTAAATACGGTTTGTTAGCAGTGATTTCTTCGTTGTTATTGTTTATCATTATTGTTTCCGCTGCGCATACTAACAACGTAGGAAGAATAAGCCGAGATTTGCTATTCACCCCCCTTCTAGCAAGGCGTATCGATCCTAACACCCGTGTCCACTATGGTTCGGTGGACTTGATAGTTGGCGATCACTGTCATGATAACCAAGGCGCCCTCGTGCGGGACCTCTAGTCCTTGCAAATCTTGTGGCCCGAAGCTGATCTGGGGCCCTTGTGCTTGAGCGGCACTTGTGCCGACCTGATGAATCTCCAGTCGATGCACTTGTGCCTTCCAGGCTCGGTTGGAGCCTCCCTCGGCTGGCCCACCCGAAATCACGTGAACTCCTCCTCGGATGACATTCTGCTGATTGGCTTGCTCTTCGTCCATTTCTTTGGACCTGGATCGCTCCTCCCGGGGGAATAAGATACGAGCAGCCGGTGTGTTCCGTCTGGGTTCCTCGACCGCTGGGATAGTCGTCGGGCTCCCTCTACCCAAGTCGCGTCCAGGGGATGCTTGACGCCCTTGTCCCCGCACTACAGGATCCCGACATCTCCCAGCTTGTCTGCATTCCTTAGTATTGTGTGTGTTGCTTTGGTGAAATGCACAATAGGGTCTCCAGCGGGTCAGCAAACACCCCTGGGACACTTACTGCACATGCCTGCGCTCCATTCCTACCCGGTCGATTGCTCCCCAAGGACTACGAATCGGCCCGCCTGGGGATCGGCTGTTCAGAGCAGGGCTCGATGTCGGCATACTGACCACCTCCTTCTTCCGAGCGGCTTGTGCTTCCTCCACATTAATGTACTTGATAGCCTTTCCTAACAGGTTGTCGAAGTCCTTCGGCGGTTTCCTAATCAGCGAGCGGAAGACGTCTCCCTCTTGTAGCCCTTGGGAGAAGGCGCTGATCAGCACCTCAGGTGTAGCGGTCGGCACATCTAGTGCCACTCCATTGAATCTTTTGATGTAGGCCCGGAGCGATTCCTTCGGGCCTCGCTTCAATGCAAATAGGTTGAGGCTGGTCTTGTGATGCCTCTTACTGCTAGTGAAATGCTGCAGGAATATCTTCCTGAGCTCCTCGAAGCTCGACACAGACCCGTTCAGGAGTCGGTCGAACCATCGCTGGGCCGACCCCAAGAGCATTGTCAGGAAGGCTCGACACTTCACGCCCTCGGGATACTGGTGCAGCAAGGCCGCACTCTCGAACTTCATGAGATATTCCTCGGGGTCAGTCATTCCAGAATACACCAGTATGGTGAAGAACCGGAGATGCTTGGGCACCGGGTCCTCAAGGATCTGCGAGGAGAAGGGGCAGCGCGCCAGAGGGACCGGAGGTGAGTCGGCTGGGGCCTGTTAGGATCTTAGCATCAAGCTAGAGGGGAGGGGTGAATAGCTTTTTCTCTACTTTTCTACCTACAACGTTAGCATGAGCAAGCGGAAATACTAAATAAAAACCAAAACAATGCTAACACAAACCGATATACGTGGTTTGGAGATGAAACTCCTACTCCACGGCTGCCCGTAAGGTGGACGATCCCGATCCTTTGGTGGATGATTCCCCGGTGCACCTCCGGCTAGCTCTTGTCGCTCCTTGTGGGTGGAGAAACCTCACTACAAACCTTGGACAATCCGTGAGCAATATACGCTACTAAGAAGCTTTAACCAAGCAAGTTTCGCCAAGAAGAAACAGCCTTAAACGAGTTCCCTTAATAGAGCTCGAGGCTGAAAAGACCACTACCAGTCGACTGGTCCCACTTAAACTCAACCGTTACAACCTAACGTTTGATTTTCCAAGTGCCATCAGTCGACTGGTCCAATACTAGTCGACTGATCTTTCTGTGGTCTTTACCAGTCGACTACCAAAACACCAGTCGACTGGTCTACTTCCAAACCTAAGGTTTCCCTTCCCCGAGTACATTTCTCTCAGCACTCGAACCCTAGGATTTCCCGAATACATTTTACTCATCACTCGTACCCTCACGACCTGGTTGACTCTTCATCTAGCAACCTCGATCTGTTGCCTTCGCGCCCTCTTCGTCTTCGGCTCCCGTCCCTCAGAAGCGCACACAAGCCCTCGGCTTGCCTCCATGTCATCCTTCACGCATGCCTCGAAGTCTATGTCCCTCGGCTCATCGTTCCTGCTCCAGCAGCCTCGATCTGTTGCCTTCAAGCCCTCTTCGACTTTGGCCCTCGTCCCTCAGATACGTACACAAGCCCTCGGTTTGCCTCCATGTCATCCTTCATGTACGCCTCGAAATCTGCTTCCCTTGGCTCATCATCCCTGCCTTGTCCATGGTCCCTCGGATGCGCACGCAAACCTGCACACTCACATACACATATTAGATCACAATGAAACCCTAACATAATCATATTAACACACACACATCAAAACCATGATTCTCCAGATCATACTTGGGTCGATTGCCCCAACAAGGCCTTCGCCTTATCCGGGCGCAGCTGGTGTGTCTGGCTGGATGCGGACGCCTCGGCGGGAATTGAATGAACCTCGTCGTCCCAGGTTCGGTACAAAACGGCAGGGAAGGGGACCGAGCCTCCCTCTGGTCGGGCAACATTTCCCCAACCTCCTGAGTGATCGAGCACCGAAGGCTCAAGAAATCGAGTCGCCGGGCTACCAACCTGCAAAGGCCTTTGCGGGGTCTTCTGAGCTCGGGCAGCCAACAAGAGCTCATACTCTTCGAGAGTGATGGTCACTGTCACTTGGTTGGGATCTTCCATCTTGCACTCTCGATCAGCCAGAAGGCCCTCCTTCTAGCGTCAAATATGATCCTGTCACGGAGTGAGGTGGACTCCCAAGAGCGAAGCGGACCGGAGTACTGCTGATGCTAGCTCCGACCTACAAGGAAATGACTGTTAGCAACCCGCCGGGAAAAGTCTCCGGCAAGGTCCTTCGACGGTCAAGTCAGTCGCCGATGGAAGAGAGTAAAGCAATAGAACAGTGGTCAAAAAACTATCGCGCGCGTACCTGCGAAGTAGAATGCGGAGGACCTTATATAGCCGAGGGAGCCGACAATTCTTGCTCGCGTTTGACACCCCTTTTTATCATATGAGGGGACAGAATCGGGAGAACTGTCAGCTCGTTGACTGGCGCTGGCCAGCGCCGCCCAATCTGACACAAGTGGTGGCGGTCGTGGTACGGAGTGCCAGGATACGTCAGGAACGTACTGTGTCAGCAGGATATTCACGATTCGAGCATAAATGATGTTAGGCTTGTGCCGACTCCCGTATCATCTCTGAATGTATAATGTGAGAGAGTGAGTGTTCATTCGGAAGATGGCAAATCCTGAACTGGAGCACCGACCGGCCGCCCCGAGTGAAACCTGGTCGTGTGGCCGATACCCCTTGGATTGGAATAGGATACTCTCCGGATTAAGGAGCGCTCGGGCTCAGCCAATCAGACTTATCTCAGGGTCAAGTGGCTAGGGCATAGGAAGACTACCGACTGGACGCCCATTGGATGTTGCCCGAGAGTTCTTAGGCTCGACAGCCGATAACTCTCACTAGGGGCTAATGTACTGTCCATCTCGAGTGGCAAACGGGGTCGAACACTCGACATTTCTCAGGGGGGTCGGGTCGGGGTACATCTGACTGGTCGTTCAGTCGGGTGATCCGAGCCAAGTGGGCCTCAGGCCTATGAGCCAGCTAGATTGGTTTATCCATACCCTGTGGCCCCCACCGATCCTTATGTGGTGCTCGGTTGGCCGACCGAGGTACACGTGAGCTAGCTCGGGATCAATATCCTTTTTTCTTTTTACACCGAGAAGAATTTTAAAATTTATTAGTAATTTCAACTTTTTATCCTTTAAATTCTAAAAATTTTGAAAATAAAATCACAAGTCTTAAAAACACAAATCTAAAAGATAAATCTATAATTATAAATTTAAAAAAAATCAAATTTTAATTTAAAATTAAAATTTTAGAAAATAATTTATTAAATTCCAAAAAAGACAATTTTAAATTTTAATTTGAAATTATTTTTTAAAATTTTTAAATTTTAACTAAATAAATTCTTATTTTAAGATTAGATAAAATTATACATATTTATATATTATATTACATACGGTTTCTAATACATATAAAAGATGAAAGATGTCGCGATTTGAGGATGGAAAAAAATATCTTTTTGACTTGAGTAAAAATATTTTTAGCAGTGGAAATAGAAGATGATTCACTAATTTCAAAAAATACCTCATAATATCAACAAAATATAGATAAATAAAAAAAACATAATAATAAACCCACAAAAAAAACAAATATTCCACGTTTTTTTTTCAATCTTGCCATTCGAATTCATATTTAATGAAGAAATTTTGCTTCCTGAAAATTAATTGCCCTACGTTATGGGGCAATGTATTTTTAGGATAAAGAAATGCTTAAATGTGGTTTTAATATTTTTAAAAGCTAAGATAAGTTTTTCGATAATAAAATTAAAGGGTGCCTTTTATTGTTCGCCCCTCTATTAATTTGTCATCCTTGCCGTGTGAAAATAATAATTCTGTCAGAAAACAACATAAAAATATTAATGGTGTCTGACACAAATTGATGGCGGAGTGGGTTAACTTTCTCATCTTGTTGCATTAAATAATAATATTTCTTCCTTTCATTATTAAAACTAAAAAATATTTGTGTTTTCCTACGTGATTTAATTAAATATTTGTTGATATTAAATTATCGTGGGAGGTTAATTTATGTGTGAAAAAAAAAATGATTAACGAGATTTTTTCAATCTCGAAGGATCTCACAAAATTTTTTCATCGATTATCAGGGTAAATCGAAAAACGTTCAGAGCAATGATAGGGAGAGTGAAAATGGAAGAGTGAAAACTATCGACATGATATGACGTGGCACCGTTCCGAATCAAACTATATCCTGAGGGGCATGGTGAACCTGTCAGAAATTGTGCATGCAAGGTATCACGTCATTCACTATAATTTTCACTTTCTTATTTTCACTCTCTTAATCATTATTCAAACGTTCGTGATGGGCAGTTTAGAATTCTAACGTCTCAAGATTCACATCACATTTTGAGAAATTTTTTTTATAAATATAATATAATTGGGGGATCATGAATATGAGATAACGATTAATCACTTAATTCACGTGTGAGTGGCAAGTAAGGGTTGTTACGTTGTCGGCGTGAGCCGTGAGATGGGAGTTAAAGAAACACGTGGTCAACAATTATGTTCTAGGCTTTATTTGTAATTTTTAATATTTTAAAATTATTTGTAAAATTTCTTGAATAGTTTAAAATTATTTAAAAAATTCTTGAATAATTTTTAAAATGGATTTAAAATTGTACACAGTTCGTTTCTCAAATAGCTAGCTCTCTTGGCGATAGCTTTTATTCTATTATTATTTTAATCTCTTCAAAATTTTAATTAGGTATCTTTATTTGACTGTCACTAATTTATCTTAATTGGACTCCGATATCGATTTACGATCGATTAATTCTAGTTTCAATGAGATAGTTTGATTGTTAATATATGTGGTATTATCATCTTAAAGTATGAGGTCAAAATTTAGTAAAGTAATGTGTCCATCCTCCTTACTTGTTAATCATAATAGTTTGACTAGTAATTCTTTTGATTCATTTTCTCCATATTAATCTTGGGATAGATTGACGAGAACGTCGGAGACAAGCAAATTGCTTTTATCACTATGATCGATTAATTTTAAGATGATCAACTTGATTCTATAAAAAATTTTCATTATATATTAGGATAAATTGGAAAGGATTCGATAATCTATCACCTCAACATTTTTAAATTAATCATCTATTAAAGCAATATCTATTAATTCGTTAAAGTCGGGATTCAAATCTGTATATAATTTAACTAGTTATATAAATAAAAGTTGATACATATAAATTGAAGAGCCAAACTAAAATTCCTAGTAATAGACTTGTAATAGAGAGGAGAGGGAGGATAAAAGTAAGTCATATTGTTGTTGATCCCTCTACCAATGATCAATTGGAGTCATGATTGCGTCTGATCCTGTCGCCGAGCGGAGTGGGGCCGCAACCGGATGACGATGTAGAGATGAATGACGTGAATGCTGACTGGATGCCCTCGCTCAGGATGACTCAGCGAGTGGGGGGTGTCCTCCGACCGGACGTAAGCAGATGTCGCCTGGTGAACCGCCGACCGAATGGAAGTAGACCTGCTGGGGAAGATGACCGTTAGCAACCTAGCCGGGAAACGCCCCGGCCAGGCACTCCGACGGTCAAGTCAGTACTCCGGTGAACAGGAAAAATAATGGAGCACTGTAGACAAGTGGCTTCGCGCGTACCTGATAATGAGGAGGAGAGGGGCTTATATAGCCGGGGAAAAGGACCAAGTCTGACATTGTCAGGATTCTCTGACCTGGTCAGGGAATATTGTATGATTATGTCGATTTGTAGCCAACATTCCTTGTCTTATACTGATTGTCTTATGTGAGGGAAAAGACAGTTTCTGTAAGCCTCCGGCCGGAGCCACCTGGCGCCAACGGCGCGACAGGGCGGCGTGCCAGGAAGTGTCAGTGTCAGTTCACACGAGTGGTGACAGCCTGTTATCTGTAGCTGGTGCAGATATATTTTGTCGTTATTCCCGGGTGATTCCGGGAGAGAGTGCCCGAGTGGGCGCCGGGCGTGCAAGCCTGGGGGACTATGTATGTGAAGGGTTGCCGGGCGGATGCACCCGAACGATTAGGCGTGTGGCCCTTATGTGGCCGGGCGGCAGTACCCGGGAAAGAGGGCGTAGAAACCGGGCGGAAGTACCCTGATAAACGAGGTATAACAACCTTATGATGGCGGGCCGGGATTGACCGGCCGGATGAACCGCTACATTTATTCTGACCGGCCGCCTTGAGTCCGACCGGCCGGCAGAGACCCTGGGACCGGCTAGGGTGCTTGTCAAGCTGGCTACCCGTACAATGACGTGGACCCTGAAGTTGGCCAGGCCGTTTGCCACGTTGGCTGTCCGTACGGTGCCAAAGATAGGGCAGGATCAATAGCCTTCCCCTCGAGTCTAGTCGAAGGAGGCGATCAGTCCGACTGACTGGACTGTTTGTGTACAACCATTTTGCGGCCGAGCTACTTTTGCCCGTTTAATATCCGGCCGGCTTAACATGATGCTCAACAGCTGATGTTGATAAGGTCTGAGTGGGCAAACAGTTCCTTGCCGCTGACCGGAACGTGGGTAGCCACGCATCCGTGTGCGGTGTATTGCGCGAGCCGCCTGGGTGGAATAAGATTGTTGATCAAGAGGGACGTGAGTCGCCACGCGCCATCTTGTTTAGTGAAGACGTCCGACCGGACGAGGAGTAATAGGGGAGCGTGGGCCGCCACGCATTCCCGACTAATCACTGACACGAAGAAGAATTCTGAGCAGATAAAAATTTTGTCCGGGAGGAACGTGGGCCGCCATGCCCTCGTACATTGTCCTGCGTAAGCAGAATAACTATTCCCGACTGAAGGGAGCGTGGGTCGCCACGCGTCCGTACATTGTGAATGCGTCCGACCGGACGAGTGTTGTTGGTGGGCAGGAGAGTGGCTTGCCCCGTGTCGCCGAATTATTGGCTGTACTTTGATGACACTTGGTCGAGTGAACGTTTGTCTTGAGTCGCAAGGCACATGGAGTGCCACGTGCCCCAAGACGATTTTCCCGTGATCGCCCGAGTCAGTCAATTAATGGAGACGTGACATTCTAAGTCGAATGAGGTGATGTGATATGCCCGATGCGACCGGCGCCTTAACGGCATCACATCCGCTTTAATGATCCGGGCCACGTGGCGCACGCTGGTTGGCCGACCGGGATGCGATTTATCCCCATGATTACGAGCTTTTAATGGCCATTAACGCGCGTAATTCTTTCCGCCACGCGGCAGCTTCCGGCTGGCCGACCGGACGGCGCGCCCTGTCGCCGCTGCAGGCGACGTCAGCGCCTGCGGCGCGTCTTTTTCGAGGCTGATCGTGGGACGCCTCAACGGCATGGATGAGGCGATCGCCGTACACGTGGATCGCCATCGGACGGTCTCCCTTCTTTCGGCCTAGCTATAAATAGGCCTCCATATTCACCGAAACCCTCATTTGCTCTTCACTGTTCTCTCTCTAACTCGGTGCTTCTCGCTCCTTGCCGCCGTCTTCGCGTGTCGCCGCCGCTCTCGTGCTTCTCCGCCTGTTTCCTACTCCTTTTCGCCACCACCTACGGTCAGATTCTCCCTTTTCTTCCCTTTCTTTCTGCTCCACGGCTGCCTCTACGTGGTATACTTCCGTCGAGTCTACCCTTAACGACGAGACCGCCTCCGATCTCCGACTGGCCTACGATATCCCTGAAAACTATCGCATCGTCGTTCCTACAAAGGCTGACAGACCACACAAGCCCCAGGCCGGCTTCTTTGTGTTTTTCCGGGACCAGCATACGTCTGGCTTACGCTACCCTCTTCATCCCTTTATTGTAAAGTTCTGTAACTTTTTCCATGTGCCTATCTTCCAGCTTTCTCCCAATGCCGTTCGTATACTATGTAACCTAATAGTTCTCTTTACCCTTTACCGAGTCCCCTCCGACCGGAGGTTCTTTATTTCTTTTATTATCCGAAGAAACAGGAGGCCGGGAATTTCTTTCTCCAAGCCCGGGCCAAATTATCCATAGTGGAGAATATTCCCTCCTCGAATAAGGGGTGGAAAACCCATTTTTTCTTCATAAGCCCTCCGACCAGCCCTGGGTTCCCGATCGGATGGGTTGAAGACATGCCCCCTATAACTCCCTTAAGAAATTTTAAGTCCGACCCCTTATTTATAATGGCTGTTTCTCGACTCGGGGGCCTCCGCTTCGACGGCATGAAACTTCTTAACGACGCCGTCTTGTATATATTTGGGCTAAGCCGAGTGCCTGCCGCCCTGCCCGACACCTTCTGTAAGTCATTTTTTGTTTCGTACTTCTTTCTCCCTAACTCAATATCTTCTGATTTTGCAGCCAAGATGATGTGGGAAGCGGCCCTCGATGCGGCCCTGGGCATGGAAGACGAAGAAGTAAACGCCCGGGCGGCCGAACAACTGCGTCTGCGCCAGGCCGGTCTGCCCGACCAACCTCCGATTCCTGAGAGCGCGGAGCCCGCCTCTCCGGCTCCTTCTGCCCAACCAGCGGCGACCGGTTCTGTGGAGCCGGTCGGCTCATCGAAATCTCCTGCCCCTGCAAGATCCTCCGGCAAGCAGAAGGCTCTGCCTTCCCTGCAGAAGTCCTGCCTTCCAAGCGGAAGGCCAGTGCTTCTATCCGTATTGAGGAACCGGCGGAGGTGGACCTATCCTCTTCTGATTCTCCTGACCCGCAACCTTTGCAGAGGCGCCCGAGGACTTCTGCGTCGGGCTCTCGCTCCCAGCCTGCAGAGGCAGCTGCCAGCCCGGCTAGAGCGAGCCGGTCAGCTGACGCACCGGGTTCGTCGCGCTCGGGGGGACAACGTTCACAGACGGGTGGCTATGGCGTATATCTCCCCTCGGTCGACCCAGTGGCCCCCTTCGAAGTCCAGCAGCGGCTTACCCTTTATGGGGAATTGGCGGACTGCTGGGAGCAGGGTATGAGGGAGGGGACTTCCAGACCCCCGATCCGACTGGCCGACCAATTCATTCAGGACGCTACGCATGTAAGTCCGATGCTTCAATGCTTAACTAACTTGCTTTTTTCTAACATTCTTATTGTAGTTTTGGGCCTCCTGCTCGAGCGTCGCCTATGCCTTGGTTACCAACACCAGGGGACGCCGAGCGGCCGAGCGGCGGATTGAGGAATGGGAGCTCCGCCAGGCACACGCGAACTTACCGGCCGGCGAGGAGGGCACCGCTATTCTCCGTTCGAAGATACTGGACCTTAAGGAGAAACTCTGTTCCGCCGACGCGCTATTGACGGAGGAAATCACCCGAGCGGAGGCAGCCGAGCGGGCGTTTGCCCGATCTTCATCCCTGCACGAAGCCCTTAAGCAGGGGAGGAAGAAGGCTCTGGATAGGCAGCGCCGTGCCCGATCGGACCTCGACAAGAAGACTGTCGAGGCCCAAGCCTTGAAGGCGGAATTAGATACGCTGATGAAGTCTTCGGAGGAGCTCCGGACGACCTTGAACGAAAAAGAGCAGGAGCTGGCGACTCGGGAGTCGGACTTGAATGCCAAGGAGAAGGCTTTAGACTTACGAGGAGACGAGCTCCGTTTGTCTGAAGGACTGCTGGCTTCTCAAGCCGTTGCCTTGGAGGAGAAGGACAAGGAGTTAGCTAACCTCCGGGCGGAAATTGACAGCCTGAAGCTGTACCAAGCAGGCGAGCCCGCCCGGATGGACGCACATCGCCTGGCTTACATCAACTCCAAAGAGTTCGGCCAGCAGCTGGGCAAGCGGACATCTGATATGTTCAAGATGGGCCTTAACAGCGCTGTTTTGCAGCTCCAAGAGAGCGGCCATCTGCCTGCCGACCTTCCTGCCAATGCCGTCAAAGTGAGCCGGGTCAAGGAGCTACTCCCTAAAGACTTCTTCCAGCCCTTTACCTAAATTTTAATCATGTAATCTTGAGCCGCCGGTTGGGGCTCTCTTTTTGTAATGCTTCCGAGTAAGCATCAATGAAAAGCCTTTTCCTTCTACGTGTCACTTTAGATAGCGACTAAGCAGATGTTGCTGATCGGCTAGCCGGGTGGGGGATATGGATCGCCTTAAGCCCGACCAGAGAGCCGAATTAAGCGCAGGAAAAATGGTTGTGTAAGGTAGACGACTGGTTGATCTGACTAAGGTGAGTCACCACACGTCCGACCGGATTCAGATTCAGTCTTCTGGGTGGGCTGTTGTTTTAATCAGTCGCCGACCCAGGCTTCTGAAGGAAATCAATCTTCCGCGTGGAACGCCACGCATCCGACCGGGCACCTCTTCAGGCTTCCGGATGGACCTATCTTCCACGTGGGCCGCCACGCTTCCGACCGGGAACCAATACAGACTTCCGAGTGGGCTGACGCTTCCAGTCAGTCGCCGACTCAGGCTTCCAAAGGGAACCAATCTTCTGCGTGGGACGCCACGCATCCGACCGGACACCGCTTTAGGCTTCCGGATGGGCCAATCTTCCACGTGGGCCGCCACGCTTCCGACCGGGAACCAATCCAGGCTTCCGAGTGGGCTGAGCTTCCAGTCAGTCGCCGACTCAGGCTTCCAAGGGAACCAATCTTCTGCGTGGACGCCACGCATCCGACCGGACACCGCTTTAGGCTTCCGGATGGGCCAATCTTCCACGTGGGCCGCCACGCTTCCGACCGGGAACCATCCAGGCTTCCGAGTGGGCTGACGCTTCCAGTCAGTCGCCGACTCAGGCTTCCAAAGGGAACCAATCTTCTGCGTGGGACGCCACGCATCCGACCGGACACCGCTTTAGGCTTCCGGATGGGCCAATCTTCCACGTGGGCCGCCACGCTTCCGACCGGGAACCAGTCCAGGCTTCCGAGTGGGCTGACGCTTCCAGTCAGTCGCCGACTCAGGCTTCCAAAGGGAACCAATCTTCTGCGTGGGACGCCACGCATCCGACCGGGACACCGCTTTAGGCTTCCGGATGGGCCAATCTTCCACGTGGGCCGCCCACGCTTCCGACCGGGAACCAGTCCAGGCTTCCGAGTGGGCTGACGCTTCCAGTCAGTCGCCGACTCAGGCTTCCCAAAGGGAACCAATCTTCTGCGTGGGACGCCACGCATCCGACCGGACACCGCTTTAGGCTTCCGGATGGGCCAATCTTCCACGTGGGCCGCCACGCTTCCGACCGGGGAACCAAGTCCAGGCTTCCGAGTGGGCTGACGCTTCCAGTCAGTCGCCGACTCAGGCTTCCAAAGGGAACGCAATCTTCTGCGTGGACGCCACGCACACGCATCGCGACCGACATCCAGCTTAGGCTTCCGGATGGGCCATCTTCCACGTGGGCCGCGC
>JAGFNQ010001402.1:0-48331 GCA_024364735.1 Boesenbergia rotunda
TCAGGTATCTGAGGAAATAGAGTGACATTCAATAACGAAGATACCTGAAGAGGATGGGGCATCGGATGCCTTCTTCTTCACGGACTCAAGATAAATCTTGCAGTTTCTTCGCCAGTGACCTTCCTTGCCACAGTGATGGCAAGTTCCTTTTGGTTTCTTTTCAGTTTTCTTGGCCTTTTTCTTCTTCCCTTTGTTCTGTTCTTTGGCCTTCCTCTTAGAACCTTTCTTCGAGGAACCAACTAACAGTACCGCTTTTTGATCTGGCTTTACAGAAGGCTCCACAGTCTTCAGCATGTTGATCAACTCAGGAATGGTAGTCTCCAGTTTGTTCATCCGATAGTTCATCACAAATTGTGAACAACTCTTGGACAAACAACTCAGAATTAAGTCAATACTTAGTTCATGATCCATCGCAAAACCGAGTGCGCTCAGTCGCTCAATGTACCCCAACATTTTTAACACAAACTGCGAGGCAGAAGTGCCTTCCTGCATCTTTGAGGTGAAGAGGAGTCTGGAGACCTCGAACCTTTCGGATCTCGCCTGCTCTTCAAATAACTCATGAAGATGGAAGATGATGGTATAAGCATCCATATGCTCATGCTGCTTTTGCAGCTCAGGTACCATAGACGCTAGCATGATGCAACCCGCCATTTCAGAATCGGTCACATGTTTCTGATAGGCCAACAATTGGTCTGGAGTTGCATTCTCTGGAGGATGGTTGGGAAGTTGATTTTCAAGGACATAAGCAAGCTTCTCTGCCTTGAGGACTATCCTCAGGTTTCGAAGCCAGTCCATGAAGTTTGGCCCAGTCAGTTTATTGGTGTCCAAAATGGAACGCAAGTTCAGAGAAGACATGATCGAGTGATTATCCTAGAAATACAAATTGAGATTATGTGAGAAGATTTATTAAAGAATGTATCAACATACATAAATAAAATCCTATTTATTTTTCAAATTGAATAACCCTTATTATCAATTCGGGAGATCGTAGGAACATCTCCAAATAGGTTGATATCCAACCATAGGTAAGAATCACCATGGCTGTGGCCATCAAGTTTTTCTTAGCTATGAAGGTAGGTAATTATACCGATTACATATCACGTATATGTAACTATCACGTTATGCTATCAACTAATTGAATGTTTGCATAAATCATTGGGTTGTTAACTCATTATCAAGTATGCATCATATACATAGCACCCAACTGCACCTCTCTTCACATCGACCTTGGCTGTGGCACAACAAATCGATGCTCCAAGCTTAAGGCTGACCCATTAATCAAGAAATAGTTTTAATATGGTTGGAGCTCATTCAACCGTTTAGTCAGGCTTGGATGTGTCCAACAACCAAAACTAAGGATTGACCTCTGACTCCAACTATATTATTCATAAACTAATTCCATGGTTTGAACATGTTAAGGTTCAAGTCGGGCATGGATGTGTCCATCAACCCAAGCGAGAAACAAAACTCCGATTCTAACCATATTAATGGAAGGTGTTGCCTTAATATTTTGTAAGGGGTTTTGGTCTCATCTTTTCTAAGCACATTCATGACATGTGTCATGACTAACGATTTCCTTAATAAAGTATGTATGTGACTTAATTTATCAAGTCTCATGAATTGAATTAGGAACCGGATTTCCTTAATTCTAATTTCACACTTTATTAAAGGAATTGCTTTGGGAAACAATTTCCTAAATTGTCATAATTAATTTCGGAAATAATATGTTCAAGACTTTGATTTCTCTAAATCAAGTCTTATTAAATTAAGAGACAAATCCCTTAATTCAACTACATATTATTTTCATGAAAATCTTATTTAAGAAAACTCTATAGGAAACCATTTTCCTAATTAATTTTGGAGACAACAATATGTAAGAGCATTACCTCTTAAAACATATTTTATTCATGGATTGATTAATTACAACAAATCGTTTTCTAAGGGTGGCTCCCCGAGGCTCAGATACCCAAAGAAAAGTAAAGTGTTGTAAATCCAATTGGACGGCTCCCCGAGGCTCAATCCAAATCAAACATGACAATCTCAATTAAAAATTGGGAAATTAAATTACAACATCTAACTTTAAATTGGACGGCTCCCTGAGGCTTAATCCAAAATAAAGAATTTTGTTGTCAATTTAAAAACCAATTCAAATTTAATTGTCAATTAACTGTCCATGAATTTGTCTAGACTTTCTTAAAGAAAGTGCCCAAAATTGCGAGATTTCGAAAATAGGTTTTCAGAATAATTGTAAGTTTCTGGTACAAAGAAAACTTACATATTTCCAAAGTTGGAAAATTTCTAAAATAGAAAAATTTCCAAAATTGGAAAGTTTCCAAAGATGGGAAAATTTCACAATTATTATAAAAATTTAGAAACTAGAAAATTTCAAACGTTTGCGAAATTTCATGACGATTTCCAAACTTTGAAATTCCTAATTCTAAAATTTATTATAATTTGAAAGTTTCCATAATTGGAAAAATTTTCCGAAATTGAGATCATGACAAAGTTTTCCACAAAACAATTATATGATTAAGTCGAACACTAACCGGCTCTGATACCACTGTTGGGACCGGGTGCATGTCGACAAGGATACGAGTTCGTAAAATTTAAAATTTTTACGTGCAGCGGAAGAGTTTGCATAAAATAATTTCCTAAATTATTTTAACTTCGTATCTAGCATGCAATCTTATGGTGTGTTGACATAATCATAAAATAAAACATTGCGGAATAGTAAACAAATTTACTAAGTACCTCTCGTAACTCGAAGTAAGGGACGAGATCCAACCGTAGCGTCCCTTGGAAGCTTCGCCTCTATTCGCGTCCACGCCGAGTTCTCTTCGGGATGACTTCGCAAAGTCACGAGTTTTGTGCCAACGAGAACTACTAGATCCTCGGAAGGTACAACTAGAAGAATAAGAGAAATAATGGAAAAACTAACCAACGAAGTAACGGAATCAAATTCCGAGAAGAGAGGAGTCGCTATCCGCTTCTTCTTCTTCGTCTTCGAGTTCTTCTTCTCCTTGTAGCTCACGGCAACACCTCAAGGTGAGGAGTTGGTTGTGCGCCGGCCCTAGGCTTCAAGTGGGCGCCGGCCCTAAGCTCCAAGAAGGGCGCCGGCCCTAGGTGGGGAGAAGGGAAGGAGAAGAATAAAAGAGAGAGAGAGAGAGGGAACTATTAATCAACTATTGATTAATTGATTGATGTGAATAAAGGGCTAGCCTTTGGGTCCTTTATATAGTAGCAAATCTTTGCTAAGTCTCCCTCTAAACGGAATTAGTTATAAGAAATTTATCCTATAAATTTTCTTAACTAATTATTCCGTTTAAACCAAGTTTTATTATAAACTAATTTATAATAAAAACTAATTCTTCTTCTCTTTAAATTATGGAATAAATTTTATAAGAAATTTATAAACTTTCTTATTATGGATAAATCAATTCATAATTGATTTTATAAAATTAAAATAAACCAATTCATGGATTATTTTAATCTTCCATAAAAGAATAAATTTCTATAAATTTTATTTATATAAATTTCTTTATACAAATTTATTTATCCATAATTTATAAAACAAATCACACTAGATTTATTTTATTAATTAAACCAATTAAATTGGTTTTATTCTCTCTCTTGGCCGGCCACCCAAAGAGGGTTAACACCCTCTTTGGCCGGCCCAAATCGACCCGAACCGGTCGCGAATTAAACTCATTTAATTCGCCCAAAAAGCCTTCAAAAGACTTAGCCATTTTTAGCTTCCATTGCGCCTCTGATTAATTCAGATTCGACTTGTTTCTCTTGATCGGAAAATCCAATTTTCAACTCGTTTTAAATCCCTCGGATTACTCGTATTGCGTGTGACTAAATAGGCTTTCGATTTATGTTGGCCGTCTATAATTAACCCATTTAATTATAGAACGATCATGAGTGGCACCTAGTAGTACATCATGATCCCCAATTAATCGAAAGATCAACGGTTTGACCCCAGAAGAAATTATTCTGAAACCCTTCAGCAGCTCTAATGAATCGTGCCTCATTCCCTTCACCACCTTATACCCACTTGGTTCAGGACACGGTCTATGGTGTCAGTCCCCACTAGGCTGACTACGTCACACCTAGCCCAAGTAGTGTCTTCTCGTCCTTTGGATTTCTAATTACTCTCATGTATTTAAGAGACTCACACTCTTATCATGATATGCTCTGGCCAGAGGCTTTGAGTAACAATCCGACGATAGGCCTGGGTATACATCTCCTCGCAAGGAGTGGTGAATCCTTTGTAGGCTGTTCAAACATCTTCGGGCACTTCGGCTTATACCCGATCATCCTGGGTCCACACCTCCTTAGAGATGCTTGCTTAAGATGTCAAAGTATAAGTCTCCATGACCAAGATGACTTGAACACCGCAAGTCAAAGGAACATCGCACTTAAGCCGCAGTAAGATCTTCATTGACATATCTACATGTAGATTCCCATATGAAGTCTTACAGCTAGTCACTCCAATGAACTAGTTCCCTTAACTAGCATCCATGTTTATCTCCGGACATCCCAATGTCACCAGCCAGTGAGAATCAGCTGATTAGAGAATAACCCATGCTAGTCTCAACAGAATTGATAGTGTCCATTTTTATCAATTCATCGACTAGGGATAATTTCAATACTTCACAATTGCACATTAGAGATAATCACTAGTTGTGATCCCATCACAAATTCTCTTATGCTGTGAGTTGTATTGCGGACATTCAGTAGATGAGTTTAAGATCCCAATCAAATACACAAAACATGTATACTCAAATAGTGAATTATCATTTATTAAAATAAATGTTTACATCATAAGGCGATTGCCTTAGGACACTTCTCTCATATTACTAACATAAAGCCCTAGCGAAGGACTGCTAGGCACCTGGCGAAGGACTGCCAGGATACAAAGCCCTAGCGAAGGACTGCTAGGCAACTAGCGAAGGGCTGCTAGTCACCAAGCCCTAGCGAAGGTCTGCTAGTCACCAAGCCCTAGCGAAGGACTGCTAGGCAACTAGAGAAGGGCTGCTAGTCACCAAGTCCTAGCGAAGGACTGCTAGGCAACTAGCGAAGGGCTGCTAGTCACCAAGACCTAGCGAAGGAATGCTAGGCACCGGGCGAAGGATAGCTCGGCATCCAAGACCTGGCAAAGAACCGCCAGGCAAAAGTCCAACCAGAGGAGCGGTTGGCATCAGGTAAATTCTCCCGAGAGGAGTAGGTGAGGACGCGTTCCCCGTCGAGGGAACAGTAGGCGTTGATTCGACCTAGGGCTCCATTTTGGAGGCCCAAAGTCAGAACCAAGACAGCTAATGCTGTATAAACATAATACTCTATTGTTTTATATTGTTTTGGACTAACCCTGGATGTAGGACCAAAGGAACGTGTGTCTGCAGCTCAGAATGCCCAAAGGAGAGAGGCAAGTAGCTGAGCAGGGCGCCCTCAGTGTCCCAGGCGTCCCTAGGGGCAACACAAAACAAGCGAAGCAACAAAGGCTACGGCTGACCACTGGCCGGGGCGCCCCCAGCAGCCAGGGCGCCCCCAGCAGCCAGGGTGCCCCGAACGCCCAGGGCGCCCCGCGCCTACACCGGCGAAGCCGATTACCCTTATCCAGCCGAGAAGCCCGCGCTGAAGGAGTCAAACAGGGCGCCCCAGCGTCCCGAGCGCCCCCAGTGTCAAACCTCATCCCTATTCGAGTGGGATAGAGGTTGACCGAGCGAAGCTCGGATCGCGTGACACGTGGGGGGCGCCCCCAACGTCAGGGGCGCCCCCGAGGTGCTATAAATAGCACCCAACGCCAAGGCTTTCACAAGAACTTCATTTCAACGCTTCTACGCTCTTCTGCTCTCGCGCCTAGCTCCGGAAACCTCCCAACTCGAGCCGACGACGTCCCGCTGCTCCGAAAAAGACAACCTACATCGGACGTCGGTAAAAGAAGATCTTTTCATTTGTTAAGTTTACTGTGCTATATTTGTAACTCAATACTGTAAACTGATTTGCGAACTTATAGAATTGCCCACAGAAAACAGTCAACGACCATGGGCCTTGGAGTAGGAGTCGACCTAGGCTCCGAACCAAGTAAAAATCACTGTGTTTGCGTGTTTTGTTTTTTTATCTTCCGCTGTGCAAATTCTCTATCTTAAATCCGAACGCTTTTCGATATTCACCCCCCCTCTATCGGTTCTCTCGATCCAACAAGTGGTATCAGAGCGGGGTAGTTCAAACTTGGTGCAACCACCAGTTTGAAGGTTTTTCGGATTTACAAAATTTTTAATCTTATTTCTTTTTTTTCTTGTTAATCAACACCACTCGATCTTTTTTGCCTTTTTACGCCTTTTTCAATTTTGAATTTTCAAATTTTCACCATAAGTTAGAATTGATAAAACGATCAATTTTTGAAAATTTGACATAAACTTTTTTTATTATTATTTTAAATTTTTTTTTCGAAATTCGTGCTACCTCAATTTATGCAATATCTTTAACTCCTATTTTTTTAATTAATCAGAATATTCATTTCCTAAAAATTTATCTCAAAATTTTTTTAAATTATTTTATTATTATTCTGCCTCTAAATTTATGCAATACTTGTTGGGCTATTTTTTTCTTCTCCCGCACTACTAATCCAAGACCAAGTCTTGGTACACTTCTATTTTTTTCTTTTTGTGTGCAAGAGTTTAAACTAAATGACCAATCAAGAGTGGAACAGTGCCCGTCCACCGCTATTCTCCGGCGAGAACTTCAATTATTGGAGAAGTCAAATGGAGTTCCATCTGAAGGCCCATATGGACATATGGATGATTATTCAAATAGGGTTCTCCCTCCCCACAGAAGAAGTAACATCGATCACTTGGGACAAACTGGAAGAACCAACACTGAGGAAGATCGAGACAGATGCAAGGGCTACTGTAATCCTACAATGTGGCCTAACCAATGAAGAATTGAAGCGGGTCGGATCCTTCAGATGTGCTAGAGAAATCTGGGAAAAACTGATTGACCTTCATCAAGAGATCTCAGATGAAGAAGAAGATCAGGTAAATTATCTTGCCCTTTCAGTCCAAGCACAAACAGCCGAGTCAGAGTCTGAACCCGAATCCAAAATCGAACTAGAATTAGACGACGAATTGACTGAGACGGTATCTGATTTCGAATTCTTTTCAAAATTAGAATTAAATAATCAAACAGATACTATAATGGTCGAGGAAGGTGTAAATTTTATTGCAGGAAAAACTCCTAAAGAACCACTAAAGAAGGAGCTTCAACCAGTACCCGAGTCTGACTCAGACACAGAATCAGAAGATGAGCCTAGATCCGAGGCGGCAAGAATCAAGGGGGAGATTCCCAATAAAGAACCAAAAGGTAAAAGTGTAAATTCAAATTTTAAAAATCATGTAATTTGTTACACATGCAGGGAGAGAGGGCACTACCAAAGTGAGTGTCCTACTCGTAAGATTCGAACGACACCACCGACGGCGACAAAGGAATCAGTTCCAAAAGCACGAAAGCACAAAAGTCGCATTCAATGCTTCAAGTGCCAGGAGTTCGGGCATTACAAAAGTGAATGCACAGATAAAAGAGCTACCAAGCATGCCGGACAAACAATCAACAAAGGTAAATTTACAGTATTTGAAAATCCGTTATTTACCTTGAATAATGTGATTGATTCATGTAACTTAATTAAAGCAAATTGCAGAAAATTGAAACAAGAAAATGAAACCCTAAAACATAAGGTCAATAAGTTAGAAAATTTAATTCATAATCTTGCTGATTTCGAAAATCCGGAGTATTACTCCAATTGTGACCTTACTTAGACAATTGTTTGTTTTAGTTATGTGTTTCTTATTATTTCTATTTTTTTGCTTAGAATTAGGATCGGTTAGTATAAGGACTAAATCAGTTAATTGAAATTTGAACAACATAGTATTGGGTGGAGGTGAGATGATAGTACGTTAGGGAAGCCATCTTGGCGGAACTAGCCGAAGCTACCGATCCAAGACCCAAACTAGTTAGACCAGAATTTACCAAAAAGTAATTTTGAAGATGAAATTTCACTAAAAGGCTTTGTCTAGGAAAGGGTTGATGATCCAATAAGGTTACGACCAAAGAAGGCCTTGTGCCTCGCCAAGACCTGGAAGCCAATTTTTGAAATTCAAATTCAATTTACTCTTTGTTAAATTCGAATCTAACACAAATTTTCAGTTAATTTTAGATTCAAATATCTCTTTGCAAAATAAATTTAAATTGGGTTTAAAAATTAATTTAAACTTTTCAAAATTAACCATTTTTTAAAATTAAATATTTGTCTCACACAACCCATAAGGTTAACTTGGTTGACCACGTAGAACTGGGTGAGACATCTAGGACCTAAAAGCCTGATTCACTATCTTGTTAAATAAAAAAAAGGGTTTGCAAAAGTTATTCAAACTTACCTCTAATTTTTAATTTATTGTACTGTACCCTACTTTTTCATTCATCAAATTTTTTGTCAAATATCACAATAAATAGAGTCTAGGACTTGTTTTGATTTAGTCATTAACTTGGTCAAAATAGTCAAACCTGGTCCACACTGAAGTCCCTTAAGGTACTTAGATAAAGTCAGACGGTGTCAGATACAGGGGGAGTTTTTTTTCAAAAAATTCAGATTTTTTTTAAAAACCTTATGCTCTAAAACTCACTATCATCTCAAAATAAGGTCTTCAAAAATTTGATTCAAAAACCCTCGTATATTACTATATCTTTGAAAAATTATCATCATTTCAAAATGATTTTTGAAAACTATGCTATCATTCCAAGTTGTGTTTTCAAAAATTATCTTCTTAAAAATTATCATACTTCAAAGTTATTCTTTTGATTTTGGTAAACCCTAAAGACACAGAGGAAGGTTCACTACATAATTTACTAGGACTCCTAGGATGTGTCAAATTTAGGGGGAGGTTGAATCAAAAGAAGAATTTCTGAAAAGTTTTTATTAATAATTATCTGTTTTGAAATTATTTAATAGCATATTTTCATGAACTATATCTTCAAAATCCTTGCTGAAAATATAAGTCTTTCAAAATGCTATTATTGTTGTGGCTTATGAAATTATGTTTGAAATAATATTTACTTGGGTTGGAGAATTTTCAGGACACTTAGGAAAATATCCTTGTAGTCAACAAGGCTTCCTAGGATTGTGTCAGACTGGAAAAGAAACCTAGTCAAATAAAATTTTATATTTTTCAAAGTCTAATACGTTTCAAAAATTACTTATATTTTTCAAAGTCTAATACGTTTCAAAAATTACTTATATTTTTTCAAAGTTTAATACGTTTCAAAAATTACTCATATTTTTCAAAGTCTAACACTTTCCTAAAAGTACTTATGGGTTTCAAATCATAATTTATCTCAAAAGTACTTGAAAAATCTTTTCTAAATTTTTTAAAGATTTTTTTTTCTTACAAAATATTTTTTAGAACCTCACAATACTCTTCAAAATGGATTTAATCTAAAAATTTAAGCTTTTTGCTATGCTTTCGAGAATTATACTAAGTATTTTTATGTTTTCAAAACTCATAGACTCTGATACATAAACTTTCTCCTTAAACTTTTTCTTTTTTAAAGAAACTTTATTGAAAACTTCGAGTTGCTCTTAACTAAGAATTTCCTTTGTGATACTCAGAAGTTTTTCAAAATATCTTTTTCAAAACTAAACTTAGAATGGTCTAAAACAGAAGGAGAAGAATTTCACATTAAGGGGGAGAGAAAGGAAATTTTGTTTAATTTTCTTTAAAAGTGCTTCAAAAATTTCTAAGCATTTCTAAGTATTTCAAAATTTCTTAAGTGCATGTTTTTTTTGTAAAATTCTTCTTCTTAGTAAACAAAATTTGTCTGAGCAAAAACTAGTTGAAAATTTTGGCAAATGTTTCTAAGTAGAGTTTTTTTTGGTGAAAAACTTGTCTAGAAGCTTTACAAATTTTGTTTTTCAAAATACACAAAGTATTTCCAAGCAAATTCGTCTAAGTGTGCAAATTATTTTAAAAACAATTTTTTTTTTCAATTCTCAAAGTTGAACTTTTTTTTGGAAATTTGACTTCAAATTTGGCCTAAGTAAAATTCCTTTTTGCAAAGCCTTGTAAGTAAAAGTTTTTTTTTTAATTTAGGTTTGCAAAATGGAAAATTGTCTAAGTGTAAAAAGTTTTTATGCAAATGCTTTTTAAAACACTTTGTCAAAAAAGTTAGAAGTTTTACACAAACTCAAAACTCTCTATTAGAAACCTTTTTTCGCCCATGTATGTTTTTGATATATGTCAAAGGGGGAGGAAAGGTCAAAGTTAAGTGTTTTAACACAAGAATTCAGGGTTTTAGGGGGAGTATGAGAAATAAAGAATTTTAAAAAAAAATCTATTCTGTTCATACTTCATTGTGTTTTTATCTTTTTTGCTTAAACTGTATATGTTTTTTACTTAACTTTGAATTGTGTTGCCATAAATCAAAAAGGGGGAGATTGTTGGTGCAGGAAGCACCATATCGAACCTTGTTTTGATATTGGCAAAGGATTCAAAGTTAAGTTTATTTGTGATCTAACAATGTTACTCAAGTGTGCAGAGACAAAGTCCTAGCGAAGGACTGCTAGGCACCTGGCGAAGGAATGCTAGGAAATAAAGCCCTAGCGAAGGACTGCTAGGCACCTGGCAAAGGACTGCCAGGAAATAAAGCCCTAGCGAAGGACTGCTAGGCACCTGGCGAAGGACTGCCAGGATACAAAGCCCTAACGAAGGACTGCTAGGCAACTAGCGAAGGGCTGCTAGTCACCAAGCCCTAGCGAAGGACTGCTAGGCAACTAGCGAAGGGCTGCTAGTCACCAAGCCCTAGCGAAGGACTGCTAGGCAACTAGCGGAGGGCTGCTAGTCACCAAGTCCTAGCGAAGGACTGCTAGGCAACTAGCGAAGGGCTGCTAGTCACCAAGACCTAGCGAAGGAACGCTAGGCACCGGGCGAAGGACAGCTTGGCATCCAAGACCTGGCGAAGAACCGCCAGGCAAAAGTCCAACCAGAGGAGCTGTTGGCATCAGGTAAATTCTCCCGAGAGGAGTAGGTGAGGACGCATTCCCCGTCGAGGGAACAGTAGGCGTCGGTTCGACCTAGGGCTCCATTTTGGAGGCCCAAAGTCAGAACCAAGACAGCTAAGGCTGTATAAACATAATACTCTATTGTTTTATATTGTTTTAGACTAACCCTGGATGCAGGACCAAAGGAACGTGTGTCTGCAGCTCAGAATGCCCAAAGGAGAGAGGCAAGTAGCTGAGCAGGGCGCCCTCAGTGTCCCGGGCGCCCCTAGGGGCAACACAAAACAAGCGAAGCAACAAAGGCTTTGGCTGACCACTGGCCGGGGCGCCCCCAGCAGCCAGGGTGCCCCGAACGCCCAGGGTGCCCTCAGTGCCCAGGGCGCCCCGCGCCTACACCAGCGAAGCCGATTACCCTTATCCAGCCGAGAAGCCCGCGCTGAAGGAGTCAAACATGGCGCCCCCAGCGTCCAGGGCGCCCCCAGTGTCAAACCTCATCCCTATTCGAGTGGGATAGAGGTTGACCGAGCGAAGCTCGGATCGCATGACACGTGGGGGGGGGGGGGCGCCCCCGACGTCCAGGGCACCCCGAGGTGCTATAAATAGCACCCAACGCCAAGGCTTTCACAAGAACTTCGATTCAACGCTTCTACGCTCTTCTGCTCTCGCGCCTAGCTCCGGAAACCTCCCAACTCGAGCCGACGACGTCCCGCTGCTCCGAAAAAGACAACCTATATCAGGCGTCGGTAAAAGAAGAGCTTTTCATTTGTTAAGTTTACTGTGCTATATTTGTTACTCAATACTGTAAACTGATTTGCGAACTTATAGAATTGCCCGCAGAAAACGGTCAACGACCGTGGGCCTTGGAGTAGGAGTCGGCCTAGGCTCCGAACCAAGTAAAAATCACTGTGTTTGCGTGTTTTGTTCTTTTATCTTCCGCTGTGCAAATTCTCTATCATAAATCCGAACGCTTTCCGATATTCACCCCCCTCTATCGGTTCTCTCGATCCAACACTCGGATCAGCTGACACGTGGGGGGGGGGGGCGCCCCCAAGGGCTATAAAAGGGCCCTCGAACCCAAGGCTTCTAGCAATCAATCCTTCCAACGCATTCACGCTCTTCTGCTCCCGCGCTCTGCTCCGGAAACCCCCTGACTCGAGATTCAAGCTGCGACGACGTCCCACTGCTCCGAAAATACTATCTTCATCGGACGTCGGTAAAGAAGAGTTATTTTTAAGTTTACTGCACTAATTCTGTAATTCAATTCTGTAAACTGTTTTTGCGAAAATATAGAATTGCCCGCAGAAAACGGTCAACGACCATTGGCCTTGGAGTAGGAGCCGACCGCGACTCCGAACCAAGTAAAAAACTTGGTGTTTGCGTGTGTTTTTATTTAAATTTCCGCTGCGTAATTGCTCTAACTTTAATCCGAACATTTTACGATATTCACCCCCTCTATCGTTTCTCTCGATCCAACACTTTTCACCCAACTCTTCCGAATTAGGACTTTTCCAAACCTAGCCCTCCAAGCTAGGACCTGACCCTCCAAGCCAGGACTTTTTCACCTAACCCTCCAAATTGGGACTTTTCACCTAGCCCTCCAAGCTAGGAATTTTCACCCAACCCTTCTGAATTAGGACTTTTCAACACCTAGCCCTCCAGCTAGGATTTTCCACACTTAACCTTCCAGGTTAGGATTTCCAACACCTAGCCCTCTAAACTAGGATTTTCCATACCATGCCTAATCCCCGATCAGAACTTAACCATAATCATAATCATCAACCTAAACTAAAATCGGTGTCAACACCAAAACAACAATCAGGGTCAGACTGCATCAACAATCCGCACGAGCTCAACTATCTCCTAGGCAATCGGCGGGTGGCGTTCATTGGTCGAAATTTTCTAATCCTCGCGATTACTTTCTCACGGATTCTCTGTAACAACATCTTAGTCCAAAGTTTTCAAAGACTACTATGCCAATTGATATTGCCAACGAGTTTAGCAATCTCAAGTTTGTGAAACCAAGGGACGAAGTTCAGGGATCCCAAACCCAAGTTTTTTTGTTTCCAGTTGGGATGTTCACCTTTTCTATTTAAAGTGCCCTAGATCTTATCTAAAAGGAAGATCGGGTCCTTCGTCGTAGAAGACGGATCTTCATGTTGCATCCTATCTTACAAGAGAACTTTACCTCCCCTTTGGGAGGGATTGGGATATGGTTCGGAGACACCAAATTCACGGTTGGGCCCGATGACGACTAGGTCTCCCAATCGGATTTTTCATAGTGTAGTGGGCTGACTTTTTCAGCCAACGAAGGCATAGGTTATTAGCGTCGAGGCCTATATTGTTGAGACTTCTACGTAGGAATGATAATTTTCCCCGTGGATTTAATGCCCCATTTAAAAAATCCGAAACGAGATGGGCTCGGGGAGCATTATCAGGTATGGGATCGGTTCGGGGATTTTTTCAAATCCTCACAGTAGATTGGGGGCATGTATGGGGATGCTATCCCCATCCCTGAACCTGCTTGATAGTTCTAATAATAATAATAATAATTATTATTATTATTATTATATAAGTATATTTACATAATTTTTTATAATATCTAGAGTTAAATTTTAATAGTGAATCAATTTGAAGCGGGGATCGGGGCGAGTATGGGGATTTAATCCCCGTGGAGTCAGGGGTAGGGATTCCCCGATTAGATAAAATCGGGGATCGGGTGGGGATGGAGGCGAGGATACAATTCGGGGGTGGGGATGAGGATATCAAACCCGCCCCCGCCCCGCTCTGCTCCATTGCCATCCCTACCTCTATGACGTAGGCTGCTAAGACCTATGTTGTTCTCTGTAAAAGAAAAAATCTTGATTTAGGAATGCATTGTAATGAGGAAAATAATTCATTGTAAATCAACAACAAAAATAACAATGAAAAATTCATCATTAAACAACAACAAATTTAGCAATAAAATAGTATTTCATTGCAAAATTATCAATAAAAAAACTTGTCACAAAAGTCATCGTTGATTGTGATGAATATGAAATTTATTGTAAATTTAGGATGAATTTCATTTTCATCGCTGATCATCGCTGATCATCGCTGAATTTTGCAACCAACTATAGATTCGTTGGACTCATAAATTGTGGATGAATACCAATTTAGTAAATTCAGTGACGAATATATACTCATCACTGAATTAAGGACGAATTCAAGATTCATCGTTGAAATCAAGGACGAATCCAGGATTTGTCGTTGAATTTAGGGATCTAATACTCACTCGTGGCCTAGTTTCGCTACTTCTTTTGCATGCACGCATGCACTCACGCATGCGCCACTAGTCTCCGCCCATTTTCTCCAACTTGCAATCCTTGGCGATCTCTTCCGATAACCTCTGTTTCTTTCCCTTCCCCTTGTCCTCCCCTCCCAGGCACTCTTTTTCCAATGAGTGCGGCTGGCCTTGTGGTCTCCCACGAATGTGGCTGACCTTGTGGCCGGCCGTGAGTGCAGCCGGATTAAAATTTGGTCAACCACAAATTTAGGTCATGAGTGTAACCGAACTCGTATTTGGTCCACTGTCGAGCACAAGCAAGGACAAACATCGTTGCTTTCCCCTCACCGGAAAGCAATCCTTCTTCCTTAGGAAAACAACATCTTTATATGTTTTATATATTTAATTTGTTAATGTAGTATTTATTTTCCATAGGTCATTGGAGATTACATGTGATAGATTGGTGTCTTGTTCCACCATCATTTCAATAGGATAAATTTTTTAATGTTCTTCATTATGCATCCAATGTTATGTGTAATTTTTGTACTTTATCTAATAATTATGATTTATAGCATCAATGTAAAGACCATAAACAATATATTGATAGAAGGCCACTATCGGAGTCTGCGTCAGCCCTTTCACAATCTAAGTTAGATTAGCAATTTGCACTGACAACCAAATTTTATCATGCAACATCTTCTTCAGTTAGCCTCCGCACTAAGTTAGATTCCTCCCGGTAATGGTAATGACGATGATGGTGGTGGTGATGGTTGTGAGAATTTTATTTTTCGCATATTTTGTGTTTTTGAATATTTGTTACTTGATTAAGTAGATGAATATTTCATTGATATTAACTTGTATCAAATATGATCGATAAGGAAAGTGTTGACAAATTGAAATTCATGTGTGAACGTTTACAATTCTGCATCATATTATTTGATTGACAAACAACTTAGATATCGATTTTCGAATTCTGTGGTAAGAGCATACTTGTCCTTTCTTCATCGCTTGGTTTACGTAATTTTTTGGAAGGCGGGCATCATGTAAATTTATCTAGTGGCATACAGTGCCGGTACTGGACATGCTTTAGAGTCAAAACAGATTGCATTGACGTACAAGTTTTAAATAGAATTAACGTATCATTTAGAACATACCTGAAAGCATTGATTATGTATCAGACATAGTGAAACTCCTCAGATTGCATACAAAACAACTTCATATGCAGGAGCTTAATCTTTCCATCAGGTTAAAGTCAATCGTTTGTTTAACTTGTGTCATGTAGATGTATATCATAATATTTATGTTTGACCTTAAGATCCATAATATCTTTTGTCGTCAGAAGTTTGTATTTTCATCCCGTGAAACTAACATCATATTAATCTAATTCTAACATCATATGATAGCCTTGGAATGTTTATTTTTCAGTGCTCATTTATCATAATGTATGACTAAGTACATGTGTCATTTGTTCTTACCCAATGCGCTCAAGATAATATTCTTAATTATATCTACTTTCATTGCCTTAAGATTTTTTTTTCGCTTGCCACTTGTTAGGTTGCATAGGCTCATATAGTGGAAGACCACACTGCACAATAGTAGTTTTTTAGTGGCATAAGATTAAGCAGTTTAAATTATTCCCTAGTTTCTTAAATTCCAACTCAGTACTGCTCTCATTAAATCCAGTATATCTATATTAACCAAAAATAAATTATTTATGAATTGCTGGGTCAAATGCAGAAGTTTCATTTATATCAATTGCTTAAGATTGTTAAATATGTAAGACCATATGTTGATACTTTATGTAATAAACTACTTAGATTCATATATACAATAGGAATTTATCAAATGACATACATAAATTTTTAAATTTATCAAAAAAGTCATATATTATTTTAATATTTACTAAATGATACACTCAATTATATGCTCTTTTCATTCTACCCTCCTGGCAAATTTAATTTTTTTTATATTTTTTATATCTTCTCTTTTCTCTCACCTATATAAGTATCCAACCTTTCTTCTCTTTCCTCTCCTCTGTTCTCTTTTTTTTTTTTTGCATGTATAATATAGATTTGATATGCAAATCATATCATACCCATAGCATTTAGGGTTTAATTGATTTTTTGATGATATTTTAATACCTCTAAAGAAACTAAAAAAATAATGGATAGTATATTTGAATTCCTTATAATCTTATAAATTCATAAGACCTGATATAGGTATAATATAAGGTCTCTAGATCCATTAGTGAATTTTGACTAAAACTCATTGATCGACCTAGAGAACTCTAATTGCAACTATTTGAATTCCTATCAATTTCTGATGTTACAAGGAGTTCAAATATCTCCTTCGAAAGTGTTAAAATGTAATAAGGTTGAATCGGTAAAAATCTCCCACGGTAGGGCATAATATTAAAACCATATCAGACCCAACGTGGGCCTGATATGATCCATATCAGGTCCAATATGGTGGTTTTTATTAATTCATCCTTATTACATTTTAAGATCTCCGGAGAAGTAGAAATAAATAATGGATAACATATTTGAAATCCTTACAATCTCAGTAATCCACAGGAACCAAAACTCACTAATGAACCTAGAGATCTCCGATTGCACCTATTTTCATTCTTGTGAATTTATGAGATTGTAAGTGTTAGGATGTATACTAAAAGCAAAGCTTTTGGTTAAAATACATTTACATTTTAAAAGAGAATCGCAAAATCACACAGTGCATATTTATATTAGTATGTGCACAAAGTGTCTCATACTTTGCATTGTAGATAACATGGTGCGTGGTGACGCACACAAGATCATGTTATCAAGTTCCTTGTAGAAGTATAAGAAAGAGGCTCACAACCGAGATGGAGTTGGACAAACCATCAGGATGGTTGTAGTGTAATTAGGTGTGGTTTGTCTTAACCATAAAATTACACTAGTGCGCTTTGTGTGCATTGAGTAGGACCAAAAGAGAGATCATCCAATTTTGTATTAACTTCATAAATTGGATTAGACCTCGGATATATATTATGGAGTACGATCTCTTAATCTCGAAATAATAACGGACACGTATAATTAATTATTATTTCTTTGACTTACCAATGAGTGAGATTTATTCTGTTAAATCGATAGGCCCGGTAAATTGAGAAATAATATTAATTATATGGTATGCCGATGATTATTGACGAAATCCGTGTCCTGGTGAGTCAGGATGATGATGCCCTCTTGGTGAGCTCAAAAGGATCGTCATGTCAAATCTTGCAAGTGGACTATGGTCCGACATGATGAAAAGGTTGAGTGATACTAATCAAGGATCAAGAGGATAATTAATTTAATTGTCAGTAATTTAAATTAATTATCGAGCATTTGATATCATAGACACGGGGAGATGGACGACTCATAATAGGTGGAGCCCATATGAAAATATGGGGGTTGGTGAGGAACTTCAATGAAATCCTTTAGTGGAATGGATCTCTATTAATAAATCGAGTTTGGATCCATTAGCGGGCCAATAACCTGTTGGTATCGGAAGCACCAAAGTCTAACCTGTGTTTTGATAATGGTAAAGGGTTCAGAAGTTAAGGTTTTGTTATGATTTGACAATGCTAATCAAGTGTGCAGGAAAAGTCCTATGTACACTAGACACGAAGTCCTGGTTCAAAGAATTGGGCACTAAGTCTTGGCCGCGGGCTGGGCACCTAAGTTCTGACATAAGGTTAGGCACTAAGTCCTGGTCGAGGACTGGGCACCAAAGACCTGGCGAGTGAAGCTGGGCAATAAGTTCTGGTCGAGGACTAGACACCGAAGACTTGGTGAGTGAAGCTGGGCAATAAGTCCTGGTCGCAGACTGGGCACGAAGACCTGATCCGGGGGATTGGGCAAAAGTCCAATCGGAGGAGCTGGTTGGTAAAAAGGTAAACTCTCCCGAGAGGAGTAGGTGAGGACACGTTCCCCGTAAGAGGGAACATTAGGCATCAGTTCGACCTAGGGTTCCATTTGGGAAGCCCAAAGTCAGAACCAAGACAGCTCAGGCTGTAAATCATGCTTAAATCTATATTATTTATATGTTTCTTGTGTTTTGAAACTAACCCTGGTTGCAGGAACGAAGGGATGAAGGTTTCTGCTCCCAGGCGCCTCAATGGAGTGAGGCGCCTTGTTGACTAGGCGCTTGTGTTGAGACAGGCGCCCCAGACAAAGGGTCATTCCAAAGCAACTGCGAAGCAAGCCTCAAGACTGCAACAGAGGCGCCTGTGTTAACACAGACGCCCCAATTAGCTCAGGCGCCCCAGTTGAAGGGATAAGCGTTGGCCAAGTCTGCGGATTGAGTTTCGCGCAGAGAGGGCCACGTGTCAGGCGCCCCCTTCAACACAGGCACCCTAGCTACGACTATATAAAGGGGTTCACCCCCTTGGCTTCAGAACAACAATCTTCCAACGCATTCTTTACGCACTCTGCTCCGAAATGCTCCGTGCTCAAGATTCAAGCGCCAACGACGACCCGCGGCTACTACTCTCCATCTTCCGGTCGTCGGTATAATTTTAGATTAAGTGCTGTAATTGTTTTTAATTCTATATTTGAACTCCAACTTGTAATTATTTGCAAAATATAGAATTGCCCATCATAAACGGTCAAGGACCGTGGACCTTGGAGTAGGAGCCGACTGCGACTCCGAACCAAGTAAAAACAAAAGTGTTAGAGATTGTTTTTGCTTTTCCGCTGCGCAATTACTCTTAATTTGTCCGAAAATTTATCGATCGATATTCACCCCCTCTATCGATTCAAACCGATCCCACAAGTGGTATCAGAGTGGGTAGCTCAAACTTGGTGCAACTACCAGTTGAGTATTTTTTTTTCGGATTTTTGAATTTAATATTTTTTTCGCTCATATTTTTCTTGTTAATTGAGGTTGGTGCAACACCACTCGATTTTTCCTTTATTACTATTTTTCCTGCACTACTAATCCAAAACTTAGTCTTGGGACGAGTTTTTTTTTCTTTTAAATTTTTTCAGTTTAATCTAATGGCCATGCAAGAGGGATACATCACCGCCAGACCACCTCTCTTCAGTGGCGAAGATTTCTCCTACTGGAAGAGTAGAATGGAGGTCCACCTGAAAACTCAGGTGGACATATGAATTATTATCTAGTCTGGACTAGAAATACCGAAAAATGCACAAGGCGTGGTGCAACACTACACCAAGTGGGACGACCCACTAAAGAAGAAAATCGAGGCCGACGCAAAAGCTACCCAAACCTTGCAATGCGGCCTGATGATAGAGGAACTGAACCGTGTAGGACCCTTTAGCAGCGCGAAGGAGCTCTGGAACAAGCTGATTGAGCTACACGAAGGTACATCTGACACCCGAATCAGCAAAAAGGATCTGTTGCTCAACAGACTCTACACGATAAAGATGCACGATGGAGAATCTGCAACTCAACTCCATGCCAGGATCCAGGAGCTGATGAACGGGCTGCACACTATAGGTCATAAGGTTGAAAACCGTGACCTAATTAGGTATACATTAAACTTATTCTCGAGAAACTCATTGTGGGCATCTATGGTGGATGCCTACAAGGTTTCTAGGAATCTTTCGGAGATAAAATTAGATGAGTTATTTTTTGAGTTAGAATTATATGAATAGACTAATACTACTTTGGTCAAGAAGGGTATAGCATTTTTTGTAGGTAAAACTCAAGGGAAAACTCCGAAAAAGAAGCTTCAACCAGTACCCGAGTCCGACTCAGACTCGGAATCAGACGACAGTGAAGGGGATCGTCCCAAATTGGTCCGACTAGGTCGCGACTACTACAAAGAACTTAAGCACCAACCGAGCAAGAAGAAGTCAAGCCAGAGAAAGGAAGATTCAGCGGAACCCTCGACGAGCCAGAAGAGCAAGGGCAACGTCACCTGCTACGAGTGCAACAAGAAGAGACACTTCAAATCAGAGTGCCCCAACCTAAAGGAAAACAAGAATGCATGGAGGAAGAAGACTCTTCAAGCCACCTGGGACGAGTCATCCTCCGAAGAAGAAGAGGAAGCTCCACACGCAAACCTACTCGCCTTGACCGCCTCGGAAGATGTCGACTCCAGAACAGAATCGGAACCAGACGAGGACGTCAACACCGAAAAACTCACAATCTTAGAGGACGGACAAATCACGGTAAGAGGTTATCCATAATCTGAATTGTACGGTTTAATTTCTTATTTATCACACAAATTGGCGAAAGCCAACATTCGGGTTGAAACCCTCCGACAGGAAGTAAAACTTCTAAAAGAGGAAGTCTACTCGAGTTCCTTGACCGAGCCAGTTCAAGAAGGAAACTCAACTCAAGTTCAAAAACTTGAGGAAGAGAATTCCTCCTTGAAAATTCAAGTGAAGGAACTCAGGGTTGCCCTACAACAATTCACTTCGGGTTCTAAGGGTCTTGACATTATTCTTGGAAAACAGAAGTTCGTTCTTAATCGATCCGGACTAGGCTATCGCACCAAATCGAGACAACGCTCGTATTATTCCATGTTGAACCAACCTAGAACCCGAGTCCAAGCATGGGTCCCTAAGCTATGTTTAAATAAACAAGCTGGACCAAACCATATTGGATCCCCAAGGACAAGATTCACATCTTGCCTAACCCTTATCGAGGCTTCAGTCCAGGGGGAGCCAATATAAAAACCATATTTATAGTTAGATGATTTTTTAATTTAATTGCTTGCTTGCTTGTTTATTTTTTTCTGCAATTTTATTATTATGCTTAGACTTAGGAATAGTTTAAGGACAAAAGATTTATTTAAAATTTGAACAACATAGTATTAGGTGGAGGTGAGATGATAGTACGTTAGGGAAGCCTTTCTAATAAGGTCAAGTAAGGTAAGGCGTACCCTACTTGGTCTATTTAGTCTGGTGGAACTAGCCGAAGCTACCAATCCAAAACCTAAACTAGTTAGACCAAAATTTTTCAAGAAGTAATTTGAAAATGAATTTTCGGTAAAAGGCTTTGTCGAGGAAAGGGTTGTTGCTCCAATAAGGCTACGACTAAAGAAGGTCTCTATGCCTCGCCAAGACTGGAAGTCGATTATCGAAAATCAAATTCAATTTACTACTTGATAAATTTGAATCTAACACAAATTTTAAATTAAATCCTAGACTTAACATCTTTTCAAAATCAATAATCTTAACCCTACATTTTTTTTTTCAAAATTAATTCAATGTTTTCAAAATTAACTATCTTTCAAAAATTAAACATTATTTTGAAAACCTGTCTCACAAAACCCATAAGGTCAACATGTTTGATAACTTTAGATGTTGGTGAGACAGATTAGGTAGTGAAACTCAATTTAAGCTATCCCTACCTCTAATGGATCCAAATCAAAACATACTTTATGTGTAGGAACATAAAGATTTGGACCAGTGGATGTTGGATAGTGGATGCTCCAGACACATGACTGGGGATAAATTGAAGTTTACCAAAATCAAGTTCAAAAACCTAGGCTCAGTAGCATTTGGCAACAATGCTACACTCAAAGTAATTGGGTCAGGTAACATTGAACTTAATTCTGATTTCATTATTAAGAAAGTGCTCTTGGTTGATAATTTTAAGTTCAATTTGCTTAGCATTAGCCAACTCTGTGATACTGGTTACATAGTTACTTTCACCAACTCTGACTGCCTTATTAAAAACCTCCAAGACTCAGAGATAACACTTAAGGGTACTAGGAAAAACAACGTTTACACTATTAATTTACCCTTAGTACCAAAATGCTTTCTGACTCAATTAGAAGAATCTAACATTTGGCATAGGAGACTAGGTCACACTAATACCAAACTAATTTAAAATATTACTCAACTTGGTTTAATCAAAGGTGTACCTAAAATCAAGAATTTTGAAAATACAATTTGTAACTCATGTAAACAAGGCAAATAAACTAAGTCAACTCATAAACCAACCCAATCAGACTTAACCCAAACCACACTTGAGCTCCTACACCTTGACCTATTTGATTCACATGGAGCCAAGTCACTAAGCGGGAATTGGTACTGCTTAGTAATCATTGACGATTACTCTAGGTTTACCTGGGTTAGGTTCTTGAAAACTAAGGACGAAACCTTTAATTCATTTAATGACTTATGCAAAATGATACTAAAATCAAAAGACTTCGGAGCGATCATAGGGGAGAGTTTGAAAATCAAAAGTTTGAGGAATTTTGCAAAGTCAATGGGTATATTCATGAGTTTTTCTGTCCTAGAACCCCCCAACAAAATGGGATAGTTGAGAGAAAGAATAGAACCCTTCAGGAAGCCGTTAGGACCATGCTTAACGAATATAACCTAGCTAACCAATTTTGGGCAGAAGCGGTAAATATAACATGTTATATTCAAAATAGGGTCCTAATTAATAAAAGACACAATAAGACACCCTATGAACTCTATTATCATAGATTACCAAATTTACACTATCTAAGAGTCTTTGGGTGCAAAGTTCACATCCTGAACACTAAGGACTACCTAGGTAAGTTCCAATCAAAGTCAACGCCAGGGACTTTCCTAGGATATTCAACAACTAGTAGAGCTTACAGGGTTTATAATAAACAGACTCACAAAATTGAAGAAACTACCAATTTAATCTTTGACGAAGAAGGTGAACCAAAATCAATAAACAATGAAAACCTAAACAAATCAAATGTTAATCAAGAAGATAGTGAACCATCAAGTGAACCAACAATTGAACCATCATTTGAACCACTGATTGAACCATTGAATGAACTATCACTTGAACCATCTACTGAGGTATCAACTGAACCAATAACTGAACCAACTCAAATAGTTGAACTAAACACTGAACCAAACCGTCCAGCCGGACCTGAGGCTGAACCTAATTCCAGAAGAACAAAGAAACCCAGACTCAGTCATCCATTTGACCAAATCATGGGTGATCCAACCTTAGGAGTCAGAACTCACTACAACAAATATGTCTTTTCGCAGCGCGCAATAATTATATCCGCAGCGCGCATCGAATGCTGCATAACTCCAAGATGTTAAAAGTCACAACATTTCAACAGTGTGCATCTGCGCACTGCGGATAAGTTGCATCCACAACATGCGGCTACACGCTGCGGATAAGTGTATCCGCAACACACGAATATACACTGCGGAAAGTTACATCCGCAGCGAGTGGCTGCGCGCTGCGGATATGTGCATCCGCAAATAAGCACAGCGCGCGACCGACCACTGCGAATATACATATCTGCAGTGTATATTTGTACGCTGCGAAAACTAATATATTCAATATAATTATAATCTCACATATACACATCTTACACAATTTGATAATACAATAAATATACCACATTGCATCTCTCAATTAACAACATCCAAAAATAAAACATTTATATCACAATTAATCATCAACACCACACTTTACCAAAATAGCATTTCACTTACTAGCAAAAACCATTACAAATTTAGTCATAAGTCTAAAATAACCGAGTAGCAAAAAAAATTACAAACTAGTCATATGTCTAAAGTAAGCAACTCAGTCAAAAACTATAAAATTAGATAACCAAGCAACTGTGCTTCCTATTGCATCTTCGAGAAACAACATTTCATCATTTGGTCGAATGAGGTCCAGCTTGTTCACAAACACCCTATCAATCCAAACTTTCCAACAAGCACCACCAAGAGGAACGTGATGCACTTTTACTTTGGGATCTGTGGATGCAATTCGACCTTCAGCAACAACTCCGTCAATACTCCAATGAAGCAGCTTACAATAATATCTTCATTACTCAAGTTCTTTAGTTGTATCTGTAATCAAAAAAATTTGTAAGTTATAGCGGCATGAACTTGATAATAAAATTATACTGCTGCATTGAAGTGTAACAAATTTTCTTATGCATCAACAAACTGGCAGTATTGAAGTTAAGAACCCAGAAGTAATTAAAGAAGATGGCAGTGCAAGTTAAGAACAAAAGAGATGCCGACACACAACACTTTTTTGGCAATGACAGAAAAACGTGGTGCGCCACTCTCCAGAGATGGACGTGTACCATCCTCAACATAATATCAATTCTGTGTCCTCAAGCATTGCTCTAATTCTTTATATATTACGAATGTAGTGCAATAGAGCTTGATAGACATAATAGACTGTTGACTTAAAAGGGGTTAAGAATCACCAAGTGAAATTAAGCTATTCTAACTCCTACGACTAATCAGATCAGGAATAACATTAAAAAAATTAAAGCACAAATGCACAATGGTATGTTTTACTAGTGGCATTTACATTTAGGTTCACCAGCTCACTACAATTAGGATCATCGACACCGTAAACAATTGTAGGGAAATTAAAAAGAAAACATTCTCTTTTGACTTTGTCGCATTGGATAACTAAAAGCAAGGAGCTTTTAGTTACTGAAATCTGAATCCCATATATACTACTGTATGAATATGAACAAGAAACATGTAGATATGGTTTATTACAATATTGATATTGGATTCTGTGTGTTTAGTGCATATGGTGATAAAATACTTTAGCTCTTATCTAAATGTATCGAACTACAAAATTAAGTGATCTGGGTATCACTTGCAATGCAGGATTAGATAGAGTTAAAATTGGGATAAGAGACATAGAACTAATCCCAAATAAATAGTTAGACATTTTTTTAACCAAGTAAAGAATTATATATTCACTCTCTAGTAGTTTTTTGAGCACTCAGATTTTGATCTAAAGCAGATTAACAAATATGCATTTAGGAAATTACATCCAGAACTAGATCCAGAACTAGATTTAGAAAGTTAAAGGGATTGTTCCTCTTGATGGCATAATGACATCCAGAACTAGATCTAAAGCACAGGAGAGTATATCACCTTCAAAAAGACAAATTGTTAAGGCATTAAAGTGGTTTTAATTATAACTGATCATTACAGAATTTAACAACCATGATTGATTTGATAGCCAAAATAGATGGGATGCTTTATGGAAATCGTTAAAATAGATGTGTCACTTTGATGAGTTTGAAAATATTATACCAAGGAGCTTGTATCTTGTTATCTGAGTTATTGTTTGTTGTTGGCTAACATTGCAAATATTATCAATTTTTGTTGCACCATGGATATCAACACCGCCATGAATATAATTGCCAATATTGCTACCAATACCACCACTAGCAACCTAATTTTACAACAATTATATCAATTAATATCACCATAATATAATTTCACTAACATGAATATAAAAAAATCATAATAATTAGGACTAAATGTATGCTATTTAATTACTTACTTGTTCTTGTTCATTTTGTTGCCTTTGATTTTGTAAAAACATGGTTCTCATTTCTTACATTTCTTGTTGAAGATTATACACCATATGTTCAAGATGTTTAACAATTCCATTCTGCACAGACTTTCCAACTTTTGATGGTGTAACTCCAAATCCCATTCCTCGCACTCTACCTCGAGATTCCTTGCCAAATACAAGGCTAATTGCATCATCAACAATGTTAGTTGTCTTTAGAGATTCGGGTGGACATTCCTCTATTTTTTTCTACAAATAACAAGATACAAACTTTGTAAATAAGAAGTTTAGTTTAATAATAACATTTGTATTAATAACAAGAGATAACTTTATTATTATTTTCTTGGCAACAACTTGACTAATAGGTTGTCCATTTTTCTTTGTGTGACCTTCAATCCAAACTTTTGATCTTGTAATTGGTGTATCTGCAGGACTTGCTTTTTCCTAAATATATAGTGTTTTATAAAAATAGTTAGAAAAAAATAACAATGTTAAGTATAATGTCAAAATTTTCATAACATTTTAAAATTAATAATACTTACCATAATGCTAGCCAAACGAGCATAACCTCTCCGACTCATCGTGTGAAGGTGGTCTTGATTTTCCCTGATTGCTCTAAATTTTTTACTCTTTTCCTGATAAGAATAATAAATTTAACATAATCATATAAAATTGATTATCTATTTAAATCCACAAAATATTTCTAATATAATAATTTTCGTTAAGTGACTGTATGAAAATTAATACTTACTTGAAATTCAGGTGATAATGTCCTCTTCACAAATAATTCCCATTGCTCTTGATCCATAAATTCAGGCTTCAAAAAATTAAGATTTCGTGAAGCTACTTTACCAGCATCAGCTTCTCGTACAAGTATTTGCAGTTTAGACTTTCTATCACGCCATAACTTAGCTAACTTTTGAAAGATGACTTTTTTTTCACACTCCTCAATATTATAATTTACCTGTACATTAAGAAGCATAAAATTATATCTACTATATGTTATAAAATAAGGCTTAAAATATTCAACAACTCTTGGCATTACCTGAAGACAACTCCACATTCTATTCTTCACTTCTTCATCTACATCATTCCACCCATTTAATGTATATGGTACAAATTCCTTTACCATGCAACCAAGAAAAGATGCATACTTCACAGAATTAACTCCAATTGGTTGTCCAAACTCATTACCCTCCAGGTCTTTAGGCTTTTGATGACCACTAGATAAATTCAACTTCGATGGACCCCGTCCTTTTTTGTTAGCATTTTTGGCATCATCATTTATCTCTTTACCATGAGCATCATGTGAAATATTAGGTGAAGAGTTAGAGTCCACTTCCGATAACCTCTTACCTGTATTTTCCTACAAAATAGCATAAATAGATCAAAACATATAATTATGCTTTATTAAATAGATCAAAATTTGAACAGGAATACAATATGACCTGAATTTCATCAATAATTACTTTTTTGCATTTTTTCTTCATTTTTCTCATCTTTTGAATGATATATAATAACCTGACATAAACAATATTACATGTTACATTGTTAAAAATAAACCCTTGCTAGAAAAAATAAAGAAATGATAAAAATATAATGGAACTTAAGAACATTTATTATTGCATTAACAGTACTATAAAATCTACACCTTAAAAGTTAAGTCATAGATCTGTCACATCAATTCCATCACAGTCATCCCTTGAATATGGTTCTTTCTCAGTAATGTTAATATTAAGTCTAGACACATCAAGAGGTGTTGATAACATATAGGCTTCCTCTTCAATTAAATTCATATCATGAATACCCCGAGGCGGCGCCTTTAGCAACACATACCAATTTGATTCATCATTATCCCTAGAATAAATTACTTGCTTTGCTTGTGATGCTAAAATGAAAGGATCACTTTCCAAAGTTTTTAATGCTTGGTATAAGTTGACCAGTATAAAACCATCTTCCATTTTAATTCCTGTTCTAGTATTAGCCCAATCACATTTAAAATTAGGCACTTTGAAAGATAGGCACTTTGAAAGAATAGTAGTCAAGTAAAATAATATCTCATAGAACCCCGTAGTATGAAACTCTTTCTCTTGTATGTGAATAATCATTAGCACTAGATTGATAAATAGTATCAGCTTCAATAGAAACACCACTATCTTGTGTTGTTCTTTCAACATCAATTGTGTGGAATCAATGCCCATTTATAATATAACCCGTATAAGACATAACATGCTTTCTTGGTGTTGGTGAGAGCCCTAGAGCCGATCATGTAATGATTGTATGGACTAATTTGTATCATATTCCTATGTATAAATAAAGGCATGTTTTATGGTTATTATACTTATGTGTATTTGTGCCAATTAGCTAAGTATAATAATGTCCTTGAGTAGAAAGTTCTTATCTATATCAATCGATTGGTTGAATCGATAGTGAGATGATATGGAGAACACTACTCTAAATTATTCCTAGTCGAGTANCCCCCCTCTCTAGCCATCCAAGATCCAACAGAGCCGAGAGGTTCGTGGGAGCATGCCCACTTATAACTCGCTCAGAGGCGAGAGTTTGGACACTCGGTCGATTAAATCCCAGGGAGCGTGGGTCGCCACGCGTCCAGACCGAGAGCCGAGCCGAGGGGTTTGTGGAAGCATGCCCACTTATAACTCACTCAGAGGCGAGAGTCTAGACATTCGGTCGATTAAATCCCAGGGAGCATGGGTCGCGACGTGTCTGGACCGGGAGCCGAGCTGAGGGGTGTTAGTGATATGAGAGAAGTGTCCTAAGGCACGCCTTATGATTGTAATCATTTATTTTAATAAATGAATATTCACTATTTGAGTATACATGTTTGTGTATTTGATTGAGATCTTAAACTCATTTACTGAATGTCCGCAATACAATTCACAGCATGAGAGAATTTGTGATGAATTCACAACTAGTGATTATCTCTACATGTGCAATTGTGAAGTATTGAAATTGTCCCTAGTCGATGAATTGATAAATACGGACACTATCAATTCTGTTGAGACTAGCATGGGTTATTCTCTAATCAGCTGATTCTCACTGGCTGGTGACATTGAGATGTCCGGAGATAAACATGAATGCTAGTTAAGGGAACTAGTTCATTGGAGTGACTGGCTGTAAAACTTCATATGGTAGTCTACATATAGATATGTAAGTGAAGTTCTTACTGCAGCTTATGTGCGATGTTCCTTTGACTTGCGGTGTTCAAGTCATCTTGGTCATGGAGACTTATACTTTGACATCTTAAGCAAGCGTCTCCAAGGAGGTGTGGACCCAGGATGATTGGGTATAAGCCGAAGTGCCCGAAGATGTTTGAACAGCCTACAAAGGATTCACCACTCCTCGCGAGGAGATGTATACCCGAGGCCTATCGTCGGATTGTTACTCGAAGCCTCTGGCCAGAGCATGACATGTTCAGAGTATGAATCTCTTAAATACATGAGAGTAATTAGAATCCATAGGACGAGAAAACGTTACTTGGGCTAGGTGTGACGTAGTCAGCCTAGTGGGGACTGACACACATAGACCATATCCTGAACCAATTGGGTATAAGATGGTGAAGGGAATGGGGCACGATTCATTATAGCTGCTGAAGGGTTTCAGAATTGTTTCTGAGGTCAACCGTTGATCTTTCGATTAATTGGGAATCATGATGTACTACTAGGTGTCACTCATGATCATTCTATAATTAATTGATTAACTATAGATGACCAACATAAATCGAAAGCTTATTTAGTCACACGCACTACGAGTAATCCGAGAGATTTAAAACGAGTTGAAAATTAGATTTTCCAATCAAGAGAGATTAGGTTTGGTTGAGCCAAACGATAAGTCGAATCTGAATTTTTCAGAGACGCATCGGAAGCATAAAATGGCTAAGTCTTTTGAAGACTTAATAGATGAATTAAATAAGTTTAATTCATTGGGGCGTGGTTTGAATGGGCCGGCCAAAGAGGGCCTCCATCCTCTTTACTTGGTCGGCCACAACAAAGGGAGAGAACCAAGTTTTTGGTTCAATTTATAAAATAAACCAAGTGTGGTTTGTTTAATAAAATTATGGATGATATAAATTTTTATATAATAAACCAAGGTTTGGTTTATTTTTCATGGAAATTAAAATGAACCATGGATTGGTTTATTTTATAAAATCAATCGTGGATTGATTTACCATGATAAGGAAATTTATTCCATAGGAGAGAAGACTTTTATCATGATTAAAATATGATTTTAACCATGATATAAAATCAAACTTGGCATGATGGAATAAGTTATTCCATATTTGAGAGGCTTGATGGTTGAGAGGCTACTATATAAAGGACCCAAGGCAAGGCTTGGGGGTGAATCGAAGAGATGAAGGCATAGGCTCTCTCCCTCTCTTTCTCTCCTTCTCTTCTCCCCTTCTTGCCGTGCACCAACCAGCCCCAAGAAGGAGCACCAGTCGGCCGCCCCTGCCCTTTCCCTGCCGACCACTACCTGCTACCGGAGAAGGAAGCTCCGGCCATCTCTTGGCCGGAAGAAGGTGCTGCCGGAATTAGAGTTTGCCACAAGGATCCTTTTTGCCGCAAGCCTCTTCTTTTGCTTCGCCGGAATTTTGATTCCAGCCATCCTTTTGTGGTTAGTCTTCCGACTTCTCTCTTGGTTTTTCTCGTCGCGTTCTCCGAGAATCTAGTAGTTCTCGAGAACACGAAACTCGTGGCTTTGCGAAGTCATCCTGAAGATACTCGGCGTGGACGCGAATAGAGGCGGAGCTTCCAAGGACGCTTACGGTTGGATCTCGTCCCTTCCTTCGAGTTACGCGAGGTAATACGTAAATTAGTTTATGTTTCTGTAAAATTTTAAATATATGATCATGTCTACACAAGATAAAATTGCATGCTTAGATGTGTGGTAATTATTTATGCTTAGATGTGTGGCAAAATTTGAGAAATTATTTATGCTAAACCTTCCGCTCCACGTAATTAATTTTAAAATTACGAACCCGCATCCATGTCAACATGCACCCGGTCCCAACAGTGGTATCAGAGCCAGGTTTGTGTTCGACATAATCATATAATTGTTTTGCGGAAAGCTTTATCATGATCTCAATTTTGGAAAATTTTCAATTATGGAAACTTTCCAATTATGGTAAATTTTCGATTTAGGAATTTCAAAGTTTGGAAATCCTCATGAAATTTCGCAAACTTTTGAAATATCTCTGTTTCTGAAATTTTATGATAATTGTGAAAACTTTTCATTTTTGGAAACTTTCCAATTTTGAAAATTTCCTATTTTGGAAATTTTCTAATTTTGGAAAAACGTAAGTTTTCTTTGTACCAGAAACTTACAATTATTGTGAAAACCTTTTATTTTTCGAAACTTTCCATTTATGGAAAGCTCGCAATTTTGGGCACTTTCTTTCAAGAAAGTCTAGACAAATTATAGGAATATTAATTGGCATTTAAATTTAAAATTGGAAATTAAATTATTTACAAAATTCTTTATTTTGGATTGAGCCTCGAGGAGCCGTCCAATTTAAAGTTAGTTGTTATAATTAAATTTCCTAAATTGAATTTAAATTGTCAAATGTTTAATTTGGATTGAGCCTCGGGGAGCCATCCAAATTAAGTTATTGATATTAATTTTCCATAAATAAAATATGTGATCAAATCTTGGAGATTTTTGAGGTGATTCTCAAACGATAATTTCTTTATTTGATATATGAGGTGATGGTCTTACATATTATCGTCTCTAAAATTAATTAGGAAAATTATTTCCTATAGAGTATATTTTCTTAAATAAGATTTTCATAAAAATAATATGTGGTTGAATTAAGAGAATCTATCTCTTAATTTAATAAGATTTGATTTAGAGAAATCAAAGTCTTAAACATATTATTTCCGAAATTGATTATGATAATTTAGGAAATTGTTTCCCAAAATAATTCCTTGAATAAAGTATAAAATTAGAATTAGGAAATCCGGTTCCTAATTTAATTAATGAGACTTGATAAATTAAGTCACATACATACTTTATTAAGGAAATCGTTAGAACATGACATAATTATATGTCATGAATGTGCATAAAAGAAAAGGATGAGACCCAAAACCCCTTACAAAATGTTAAGGCCAACACCTTCCATTAATATGGTTAGAATCGGAGTTTTGTTTCTCGTTTGGGTTGATGGACACATCCATGCCCGGCTTGAACCTCAACATGTTCAAACTATGGAATTAGTTTATGATTAATATAGTTGGAGTCAGAGGTCTATCCTTAGTTTTGGTTGTTGGACACATCCAAGCCTGACTAAACGGTTGAATGAGCTTCAACCATATTAAAACTATTTCTTGATTAATGGGTCAGCCTTAAGCTTGGAGCATCGATTTGTTGTGCCACAGCCAAGGTCGATGTAAAGAGAGGTGCAGTTGGGTGATATGTATATTGTTGCATACTTGTTAATGAGTTAACAACCCAATGATTTATGCAAACATTCAATTAATTGATAGCATAATGTGATAGTTACATATGTATAATATGTAATCGGTATAATTACCTACCTTCATAGCTAAGAATAACTTGATGAACTCTAGCCATTGTTGTTCTTATCTATGGTTGGATATCAACTTATTTGGAGATGTTCCTACGATCTCCCGAATTGATAAAAAGGGTTATTCAATTCGAAAAATAAATAGGATTTAATTAATGTATATTGATGCATTCTTTATCATTCTCATCACATAACCTCAATTTGTATTTCTAGGATAATCACCTGATCATGTCTTCTCTGAATTTACGTTCCATTTTGGACACCAATAAGCTGACTGGGCCAAACTTCATGGACTGGCTTCGAAACCTGAGGATAGTCCTCAAGGCAGAAAAGCTTGCTTATATCCTTGAAGAACAACTTCCCAACCATCCTCCTAAAGATGCAACTCCAGACCAGTTAGTGGCCTATCAGAAACATGTGGCTGATTCTGAACTTGTGAGTTGCATCATGCTGGCCGCTATGGTACCTGAGCTACAAAAGCAGCATGAGCATATGGATGCTCATACCATCATCTTCCATCTTCATGAGCTGTTTGACGAGCAGGCGAGATCCGAAAGGTTTGAGGTCTCCAGACTCCTCTTCACCTCTAAGATGCAGGAAGGCAGTTCTGTTTCACAGTTTGTGTTGAAGATGTTGGGGTACATTGAGCGACTAGGCACACTCGGATTTACAATGGATCACGAACAAAGTATTGACTTAATTCTGCATTGTTTGCCCAAGAGTTACTCACAGTTTGTGATGAACTATCGGATGAACAAACTGGAGACTACCATTCCTGAGTTGCTTAACCTGCTGAAGACTGTAGAGCCTTCTGTAAAGCAGGATCAGAAGACGGTACTGTTAGTTGGTTCCTCAAAGAAAGGCTCTAAGAGGAAGCCCAAAGAACAAAATAAGGGAAGGAAGAAAAAGGCCAAAAAGATTGAAAAGGCACCAAAAGGCACTTGCCATCACTGCGGCAAGGAGGGCCATTGGCGATGAAACTGCAAGGTTTATTTTGAGTCCTTGAAGAAGAAGACATCCGATGCCCCATCCTCTTCAGGTATCTTCGTTATTGAATATCACTCTATTTCGTCGGACACCTGGGTACTTGATAGTGGGTGTAGCTCACATATATGTAATAACGTACAGGAGCTATGGAATAGAAGAAGACTCGTCAAGGGAGAAGTGAATTTGCGAGTTGGAAATGGATCCAAGATTGCTGCTGTTGCCATCGGAACATATTTGCTAAAGCTCCCTACTGGATTTGTCTTAGAATTGGATAATTGTTATTTTGTTCCTTCGTTAATAAAGAACATTGTATCTATTTCATTCTTGAATGAAAAGGATTATCATTTAACTTTTAGTAACAATTGCTGTTACATAACTTTAAATGGTGTTCTTTATGGGACCGGAACTTTATGCAATGGTATCTACACGTTAGATTTATCCGGTGACGTTTTCAATATCGAAGTTAGCAACAAACGTGCTCGAATAGATAATCAAATAGACTCCTATATGTGGCATTGTCGTCTTGGCCATGTAAGTAAGAAACGCATGACCAAATTACACCGATGTGGAATTCTGGAATCATTTGAACCCGGTTCATTTGATACATGTGAATCATGCTTAAAAGGCAAGATGACCAAATTACCCTTTTCCGAAAAAGGTAAACCAGTGGGAGAATTGCTTGGTATAATACATAATGATGTATGTGGACCAATGTCAACTCTTGCACAAGGAGGCTATAGCTACTTCATTACCTTTATCGATGATCACTCATGATTCGGGTATGTGTTCTTAATGAAACACAAATCTGAAACTTTTGAGAAATTCAAAGAGTTCAGAAGTGAAGTAGAGAAACAGCTTGGCAAAAGTATTAAGATACTTCGATCCGATCGGGGTGGTGAATACTTAAGTCAAGAGTTTCAAGATTATCTTAGGAACAATGGGATATTGTCTCAATGGACTCCGCCATATACACCACAGCATAATGGTGAATTTGAGAGGCGTAACCGAACCTTAATGGACATGGTTAGATCTATGATGAATCACGCAACTCTTCCAAAATCCTTTTGGGGCTATGCGCTTAAGACAGCTGTTTACTTACTAAACAGAGTCCCGACCAAGGTAGTCTATACTACTCCATATGAGACGTGGAATAGTAAGAAACCACATTTATCTAACCTAAAGATATGGGGTTGTCCTGCTTATGTAAAGCGGACTGTATCAGACAAATTGGATGCTAAGTCTGATAAATGTCTATTTATTGGATACCCTAAGGAAACGAAAGATTACCAATTCTATCATCCCTTGAAACAAAAGGTGTTTGTTTCAAGGCATGCTGTATTTCTAGAAAAAGAATTTCTTTTACAAGAAAACAATGGGAGTAGCATTGAACTTGAAGAAGTTCAAGAAACTCCAATAGACATTACAGAGACACCTAGTCTAGACCCACAACCAATAACTCATAATGATGAGCTATCAGTTGAACCTAAAACAACACCACTTCTTTATAGGTCTGATAGGACACGTAATATTCTAGAGAGATACGGATTTCTCATAAGTGAATCGAACGGCGTGTTACTCATTAACGATGACAAACCTATTAGTTATGAAGATGTTCTGAAAAATTCAGAAAGGGATAAATGGCTTGAAGCCATGAAGTCGGAAATGGATTCCATGTTCAAAAATCAAGTATGAGACTTGGTTAACCCACCTGAAGGGATTAAGCCCATAGGGTGCAAGTGGGTTTTCAAGAAGAAAACCGACATGGAAGGTAATGTTGTTACCTTTAAGGCTAGATTAGTGGCAAAAGGATATCGTCAGAAACAAGGAATTGATTATGACGAAACCTATTCGCCAATAGCTACGCTTAAATCCATTCGGATGCTCCTGGCCATAGCAGCTCATTATGATTATGAGATATGACAAATGGATGTGAAAACAACTTTCCTTAATGGAAACCTGCTTGAGGATGTATATATGATACAACCTGAAGGTTTCACATCGGTTAATAAAACTAAAGTATGCAAGCTTCGACGATCCATATATGGACTAAAGCAAGCATCCAGGAGCTGGAACATCCGTTTTGATGAGACAATCAAAGAGTTTGATTTCTTACAAAATCCTGACGAACCTTGTGTGTACAAGAAGGTTAGTGGGAGTGCAGTCGTATTCCTAGTGTTATATGTTGATGACATATTACTTATAGGAAACGATATATCAGTTTTACAGTCAGTTAAAATTTGGTTGTCCAAAACTTTATCCATGAAAGACCTGGGAGAAGCAACCTATATCCTTGATATTAGAATCTATAGAGATAGATCAAAACGGTTGCTTGGTCTTTCGCAGTCTACATATATAGACCGAGTGCTAGAAAGGTTTAGCATGTCGGAATCCAAGAAAGGTTACCTTCCCATCAGGCATGAGATCAACCTTTCGAAGTCTATGTGTCCGCGCACAGAAGACGAGAGGATTTGCATGAATAAGATTCCTTATGCATCCGCGATAGGATCTATCATGTATGCTATGTTATGTACTAGGCCCAATGTATCGTATGCTCTGAGCGTCACAAGCAGATACCAGTCTGATCCAGGAATGGATCATTGGGTGGCTGTCAAGACAATCCTCAAGTACTTAAGAAACACTAAGGATGTGTTCCTAATATGTGGAGAAGGTGATATGGTAATACGTGGGTATACAGATGCCAGTTTCCAGACAGATAAGGATGACTCCAAATCTTAGTCCTGATACGTATTTATTTTGAATGGAGGCGCAATAAGTTGGAAGAGCTCCAAGCAAGACACCGTAGCGGATTCTACCACGGAAGCGGAATATATTGCAGCTTCGGAAGCAGCAAAGGAAGCAGTCTGGATCAAGAAGTTTGTCTCATAACTTGGTGTGGTTCCAACCATTGATGAAGCAATACCGGTTTACTGCAACAACAATGGAGCTATTGCATGTTTAAGAATTAAAAAGAATTTTTATCCTGAAAATCTGAATTGGTATGTTAAAAATCATAAGGGTCAGCTTAGAAAAATTCCTAGAAATTATATTCCTCCAAAGTTTTTGATTAACCCCGTAGATGAAAATTTATTTTGGGTCCCAAAATCAATATTGAATTAATTTTCTGGTATTTATGAAAAACAAAATTGACTAATATTTTTGTCTCTTTATGTCCTTTATCATTTGTTGTATTATCAAATGTTTTTAAGAGATTATTTCGATCTGAGTTTACTAGAGAAAATTAATTTTATATTTTCCCTTCCCTATTTTTTTTTGTTGTCCCATTTTTGCTGTGATCAAAGGGGGAGAGTAGTTCAGGGGAGGTTATGTACATGATTGCAAAATTTTTTATGCTTAATTCTGTTACAATACTATTATTGTTTGTTGTTTATCCCTAACTAAACTTGGGTTGATGCACATCAAAAAGGGGGAGATTGTTGGTGCCCCGGTTGGTTTTGATGTGATCAACTAAGTTAGGTTAGGTCCTTTTGGTTTTAATCTCTCTGCTAAGTGTGCAGGAGCTTAGGTACGGAGGAAGTCGAGCGTAAGACGTAGCGGACGAGAAGGATTGTGCGGGGAAGTGAGCCGACGGGCTCGGTACAATCCGAGGGACGTGGAAGCTGCGGAAGAGTACACCGATGGAGCAAGAAGGACGTGCGCGGTGTCCGAGGGACGAGAAGCCGGGAGGAAGGACGCTCGAGGGGCGAAAGGCCGGAGTCGGGTTCGGGTGAGCCTAACTTCGGTTGGCCGGAAATCACCCAGAAGACGAAGAACTAAAAGACTGGTTAGTTTGACCATGTCAAACTGGGCACTCGAAAAACAAAGGATTTATTTGCTCGAAAAATAAAAGACTTACTTGCTAGTAAGAAGAATAGAACCCACGACCTCAAAGATACACATTTAGGTGCTTACCACTTCGGATAGCAAGTAATGACAACAAAATGTTACCGATATTACTACTTAGATATTACAACAGCGACATGGAGATTCCAACAACCATCTCGATCCATCTCGAGGAAGATAAAGTTTTAATTAAACTTTATTTTTTAAAGGATAATGTTACATTATCCTTTAATCAAATCCAATGGATGCAGTTTAATCTCATCCAAGATCAACCATCCAGATTACATCCATGGATCAACGGCCTAGAGAAAAGTCATCAACAATCAACAATCCAGATTTATTCTCTTAGGCTATAAATAGACTTAGAGGTTTTGCTTTAGAATTCAATCATTTTTATTCATTCTTGTAAAATCTCTAAAAGTCTAGCGTGCTATTTTTGTAAGGCTTCTCCGCCACAAGGAGATTTTTATTGAGCGTTCACTGCCTTGGAAGCAACGTCCTTAGTTGCGACCAAGTTTTTTTTTTAAGACTAGTGCCTCCACTTTTTTATATTTTTTTTCCGTCTATTCACCCCCCTCTAGCCGGTCCAACCCAGTCCAACAAGTGGTATCAGAGCGAGGCCGCCGCAGAAGGACTAACCGCCAACTGCAGCAAATTTTAAGATGGTTGGACTAGCGATATACCCGCCTAAGTTTGAGGGGGAGTTCGCGGCATGGAAACGGAAGATCCAGGTATTTTTTACTACGGATTATGAATTATTAATTATTATGAAAAATGACTATGCAGCTCCCAAAGACAATGAAGGAATGATCAAGGATCCTGATTCTTGGAACAAGAAGGAACAAGTTGATGCTGTAGCAAACGAAAAGGCAGAATTTCATCTGCTGACCGTCCTCCCAAAGCAAGATGTGAACCGGATTGGTATGTACGAATCGGCGAAGGAACTTTGGGAAAAGTTCTTGGAACTGCACGAAGGAACCTCAGAAGCAAAACTTGTGCGACGAGATGTTCTTCGAAGCCGACTGACCAATCTACGGATGGAAGACGGAGAATCTGTTGCGAGATTACATGCAAAGGTAAAAGAACTAATCACAAGCCTCGAAAATCTCGGAGAAAAGGTAACTAACCGCGATGCTCAAAGGTACGCTCTAAACGCGTTTCTGAGAACCCCAGAATGGACCTCGGTAATCGATGCGTATTATATTTCAAAAGATCTAGAAATAAGTACTTTAGAACAGTTATTTTCTACTTTGGAACTTCACGAATCGCGCTTTGTAGAAAAGAACAGGAAAGCTGACAACATTACGCTAAACACAAGGAAGATCCAACTCGACGAAGAATCTTTAGCGGATGATGAAGAAACAGCACTAGCGGTAAGAAAATTATGTAAATTCATTAATACTAACCGCTCAAAAAGGGTGCAGAGAAAGAAAAAACGAACGGTCCGATGCTACAACTACAATGAGGAGGGACACCTGAAAAATCAGTGCCCTAAACTCAAGAACCAGCCAAAGAAGAAAAAGGCACTAAAAGCCACCTGGGACGAGACATCGTCAGATGAATCGAAAGCCGAAGAGTTCATCGGACTTGCATTGATGGCAAGCCACCAGGACGAAGATGAAGAAAGCACCTCGGGAGAAAGCAGCAATGATGAGAAAGATCCTAACTTCGAAACTGACCCGGTAAGTGAGGTATGTCTACTTCCACCTGCTTGAATCTACTCGGTAATAAAATCCATGCTTAAGTCGATGAATAAATTGGAGATAGAAAACTCTGAGTTAAAAGAAAGATTTGGCACTGTATGCTCATCAGTTCTATCCGACCAACTAAAAATAGAAAATGAAAATTTGAAGAATCTAGTGGAGAAATTAGAAAATGATATTGCATGTTTAAGAATTAAAAAGAATTTTTATCCTGAAAATCTGAATTGGTATGTTAAAAATCATAAGGGTCAGCTTAGAAAAATTCCTAGAAATTATATTCCTCCAAAGTTTTTGATCAACCCCGTAGATGAAAATTTATTTTGGGTCCCAAAATCAATATTGAATTAATTTTCTGGTATTTATGAAAAACAAAATTGACTAATATTTTTGTCTCTTTATGTCCTTTATCATTTGTTGTATTATCAAATGTTTTTAAGAGATTATTTCGATCTGAGTTTACTAGAGAAAATTAATTTTATATTTTCCCTTCCCTATTTTTTTTTGTTGTCCCATTTTTGCTGTGATCAAAGGGGGAGAGTAGTTCGGGGGAGGTTATGTACATGATTGCAAAATTTTTTATGCTTAATTCTGTTACAATACTATTATTGTTTGTTGTTTATCCCTAACTAAACTTGGGTTGATGCACATCAAAAAGGGGGAGATTGTTGGTGCCCCGGTTGGTTTCGATGTGATCAACCAAGTTAGGTTAGGTCCTGTTAGTTTTAATCCCTTTGCTAAGTGTGCAGGAGCTTAGGTACGGAGGAAGTCGAGCGTAAGACGTAGCGGACGAGAAAGATTGTGCGGGGAAGTGAGCCGATGGGCTCGGTACAATCCAAGGGGCGTGGAAGCTGTGGAAGAGTACACCGATGGAGCAAGAAGGACGTGCGCGGTGTCCGAGGGACGAGAAGCCAGGAGGAAGGAAGCTCGAGGGGCGAAAGGCCAGAGTCGGGTTCGGGTGAGCCTAACTTCGGTTGGCCAGAAATCACCCAGAAGACGAAGAACTAAAAGACTAGTTAGTTTGACCATCTCAAACTGGGCACTCGAAAAACAAAGGATTTATTTGCTCGAAAAATAAAAGACTTACTTGCTAGTAAGAAGAATAGAACCCACGACCTCAAAGATACACATTGAGGTGCTTACCACTTCGGATAGCAAGTAATGACAACAAAATGTTACCGATATTACTACTTAGATATTACAACAGCGACATGGAGATTCCAACAGCCATCTCGATCCATCTCGAGGAAAGATAAAGTTTTAATTAAACTTTATTTTTTAAAGGATAATGTTACATTATCCTTTAATCAAATCCAATGGATGTAGTTTAATCTCATCTAAGATCAACCATCCAGATTACATCCATGGATCAACGACCAAGAGAAAAGTCATCAACAATCAACAATCCAGATTTATTCTCTTAGGCTATAAATAGACTTAGAGGTTTTGCTTTAGAATTCAATCATTTTTATTCATTCTTGTAAAATCTCTAAAAGTCTAGCGTGCTATTTTTGTAAGGCTTCTCCGTCACAAGGAGATTTTTATTGAGCGTCCACTGCCTTGGAAGCAACGTCCTTAGTTGCGACCAAGTTTTTTTAAGACGAGTGCCTCCAATTTTTTATATTTTTTTTCCGTTTATTCACCCCCCTCTAGCCGGTCCAACCCGGTCCAACAGTCTACACAAGATAAAATTGCATGCTTAGATGTGTGGTTAAATAATTTGAGAAATTATTTATGCTAAACCTTCCGCTGCACGTAATTAATTTTAAAATTACGAACCCGCATCCATGTCAACATGCACCCGGTCCCAACAAGTGGTTCGTAGGAGCATGCCCACTTGTAACTCGCTCAGATGCGAGAGTCTGGACACTCGGTTGGTTAAATCCCAGGGAGCGTGGGTCGCCATGCGTCCGGACCGGGAGCCGAGCCGAGGGGTTCGTGGGAGCATGCCCACTTATAACTAACTCAGAGGCGAGAGTCTGGACACTCAGTCGAGCTGACCCGATGGGTTCGTGGGAGCATGCCCACTTATAACTCGCTCAGAGGCGAGAATCAGGACACTCGGTCGGTTAAATCCCAGAGAGTGTGGGTTGCCACACGTCCGGACCTGGAGCCGATCCGAGAGGTTCGTGGGAGCATGCCCACTCATAACTTACTCAGAGGCGAGAGTCTGGACACTCGGTCGATTAAATCCAAGGGAGCGTGGGTCGCCACGCGTTCGGACTCGGAGCCGAGCCGAGGGGTTTATGGGAGCATGCCCACTTATAACTCGCTCAGAGGCAAGAGTCTGGACACTCGGTCAGTTAAATCCCAGGGAGCGTGGGTCGCCATGCGTCCGGGTCGGGAGGCGAGCCGAGGGGTTCGTGGGAGCATGCCCACTTATAACTCTCTTAGAGGCGAGAGTCTGGACACTCGGTCGGTTAAATCCCAGGGAGTGTGGGTCGTCACGCGTCCGGGCTGGGAGCCGAGCCGAGGGATTCGTGAGAGCATGCCCACTTATAACTCGCTGAGAGACGAGAGTCTGGACACTTGGTCTGTTAAATCCCAGGGAGCGTGGGTCGCCACGCATCCGGACTAGGAGCCAAGCCGAGGGGTTCGTGGGAGCATGCCTACTTATAACTCGCTCAGAGGTGAGAGTCTGGAGTGCCTGCAAGTTGAATGAGAATTCTAACCTTCCACTATCATTACAGAGTTATGAAGTACAATCATCTCGCAGGCGCTTACTCTGACTCTCGATATGGTTGGAGATGAATAGCACTCCAAGGCCGATCCAGCTTCTTTCCCTACTCGTTCTTTAGGTAGTATGCTCCGGAAGCCAACTTCTGGATGACCTTGAAGGGTCCCCCCCCCCATTGATGCTCTAACTTGCTGACATCTCCAACCGGCTTTATCCTTTTCCATACGAGGTCACCGACCTGGAACGCCCTTGGCAACACCTTCGGTTATACCTCTGCTTCATTCTTTGGTAGTAGGTGAACATCCGAGCAGTGGACTTCCCGTGGATTTCTTCAACCAGGTCCAGCTCTAGACGCCTTCTTTCCAAGTTATCTTCATCGTAGGCCTTCCTCCGATCGGACTCGCACCCGACTTCAACAGGCACCACAACCTCGCTTCCATAGACCAACTGGAAGGGTGTGTGTCCTGAAGTTTCTCTAGGTGTGGTTCGCTGAGCCCACAAGACTCTTGGCAACTCGTCGACCCAGGTGCCACCTGCGTGGTCGAACTTAGTCTTCAAGCCTCTCAGGATTTCCCGATTGGCCACTTTCGCTTGGCCATTGCTCTGAGGGTAAGCCACAGAGGTGAATGTTTGCTGAATACCATAGGCCAAGCACCATTCTTGTATTCTCCGACCTTGAAACTGTCTTCCGTTGTCTGAGACTAACTTATGGGGGATACCATACCGACACAAGATGTTCTGCCACAGAAACTTGATAACAGCTTACTCAGTGATGTGTGCTAGGGCCTCGCCCTCTATCCACTTAGAAAAGTAATCCACGACCACTAGTAAGAACTTCTTCTGAGCAACAACGGTCGGAAAAGGCCTCACTATGCCCATGATCCATTGGTCGAAGGGGCAAGAGACTATCGACGCCTTCATCATCTCGACCGGCCTATGGGGGAGGTTATGGTGCTTCTGACAGGATAAGCAGGTGGAGACCATTTGGTCAGCATCCTTCTGCAAGGTCAGCCAATAATATCCTGAGAGCAACACTTTTCGAGCCATGGCCCGAGCTCCAGCATGGCTTCCACAGATCCCCATATGTATTTCTTTCATTACGTATTCGACATCTTCTTCACCCAAGCACTTGAGTAGAGGTCGAGCGAAGGCTCTTTTGTATAGTGCATCCACGAACAAGGAGCATTAGACCTCTCGCTTTCTCAGAAGTCGGGCTTCCTCCCGGTCGGCCGGGAGGACCCCGCTTGTTAGGTAAGCGATGAGTGGTGCTCTCCAATCTGTCCTGAGCTCCAACTCGGTCTGTTGCTCGATGTACATTACCATCATTGTCTTACTGCTCGGTTGGGGGAGCACCCAGGAGCCTACCGAGCTAGCTAGCTTAGCTAACTCGTCCGCCCGTAGGTTACTTTCTCTCAGGATCTTCTGTAATTGGACTTCCTGGAACCCCTCTTTCAGCTTTTCGTAGGCCTCCACAAAGGCTTGTAACCGGTCGCTGTTAACCTCAAATCGATCGGCGAGTTGTTGGGTGGCCAACTGAGAGTCTGAGTACAGCACAACCCAAGTGACAGCCACGTCCTTAGCGGCCTATAGCCCAACAATGAGGGTTTCATACTCAGCCTCATTGTTTGTGGCTCGATACTCTAGTCGGACCGATAAATGTAACTATTCTCCCCTTGGAGAGACCATTAGAATGTCAATGCCACTGCCCTGCCGAGCCGACGACCCATCCACGTAAACTTGTCAAGCTTCCTCAGCTTCCTCCGAGTGCAGTTCACTTAGAAAATTAGCCAGGGCTTGTGCTTTGATAGCCGGCCGAGCTTGATACTGGATGTTGTACTCACTCAGCTCAGTGGTCCACTTGATCAGTCACCCCGATGCCTCCGGATTTGAGACTACTCAGCTCAGATTATTGTTGGTCAGGACCACGATCGGATATGCTAGAAAATATGGTCAGAGTCGTCGGGCAGTCAGTAACAGAACGTAAGCTAACTTCTCGAGTGTCGTGTAGCGACACTCGGCACCTTTTAATAGATGAGCAAAGAAATACACTGGCTGCTACTCGACCTCACCTTGTCTTACTAGCACTATACTGACTGACTCAACCGAGGCCGCCAAGTAGACATACAGAGTTTCTCCGACCTCTGGCTTAGCCAGGACTGGCAACTCGGCTAGATATGTCTTCAATTCATCAAATGCCTTGTCGCAGTCAGCATTCCACTGGAATTTGGTAGCTCGGCAGAGGGTCTTGAAGAAGGGTAATCCTCGCTCGGCGGATCGAGAAATGAAGCGGGATAGTGCTGTGATTCGCCCAGTGAGCCTCTGCGCCTCCCTGAGACTCCGTGGTGGGGGCATGTCGAGCAGGGCTCAGACTTTGCTCGGATTGGCTTCAATTCCTCTCTCGGTGATGATGTACCCAAGGAATTTCCCACTTCGGGCTCCAAAGAGACACTTGGCCGGGTTCAACTTTAGCCATACCAGCGCAAGGCCTGACAGGTCTCCTCCACATCGGATACCAGGTCGGCCATTCGGTTTGTCTTGATCAGAATGTCGTCTACGTACACTTCAATGTTCCGACCGATCTGCGATCGGAAAACCTTGTTCATCATTCGCTGATAGGTGGCTCCAGCGTTCTTCAGCCCGAACGGCATGACCGTGTAGCAATATGTGCCATCAGCCGTGATGAAGCTGGCTTTCTCTTGATCCTTGGCTGCCAAGGGCACCTGGTGATAACCCTGGTAAGCATCCAGCATGAAGATGAGCTCACTCCCCGCGATCAAGTCAACCATTTAGTCGATCCGGGGCAAAGGGTAACAATCCTTTGGGCAGACTTGGTTGAGATCGAAAGTCAATGCAGACTCTCCACTTGTTGTCGGGCTTAGCCACCAGGACCACGTTGGCTAGCCAGGCTGGGAATTGGACTTCTTGTATGTGTTCGGCCTCCAACAACTTCTCGATTTCAGCTCTGATGACTTTGTTCTGCTCCGTGTTGAAACCTTTCTTCCTCTGCTTGACCGGCCTAGCGTTGGGATATACATGTAGGTGGTGCTCAGCTACCTCCGGTCGGACACCCTGCAATTCCCTTACTGACCAGGTGAACACATCCTGGTTCCTGGTCAAGCACTCTAGTAGCAGCTCCTTCAGCTCGCTTGGCAGACCCGTGGCTATCTTGACTCGAGCCTCCACCCGGTCGGGGAGCAGCTGAACTTCCTCTTTGTCCTTGTGGAGCTCGGCCCAAAGAGAGGATTGCACAATATTGCAACTACTGGACGTGCACTGCGCCTTCTGACTCTCAGTGCGGACATCGTCTATGTAACATCGGCGGGCCACCCTCTGATCTCCCTTAACCTCCCTGACCTTATCGCCGATCGGGAACTTGATCTTGAAAAAGAATGTTGAAGTTACCGCTCGGAACTCGTTGAGGGTCGGCCGACCCAGGATCACATTGTAGGCTGAGGGGGCGTCCACTATCAGGAAAGTGGACCATCTTGTTCTCTTCAGTGGCTCCTCGACTAAGGAAATGGCTAGGCGAATCTGCCCGATCGGCTGCACCTGGTTTCCAATGAACCCGAACAGTGGGGTGACCACCAACTCCAGCTGGGATGGCTTGATCTACAGTTGGTCAAAGGCTTTCTTGTATAATATGTTGACCGAGCTGCCTGTGTCCACTATGGTTCGGTGGACCTGGTAGTTAGCGATTACTGCGGTGATGATCAGGGCATTATCGTGCCGGACTTTCAGTCCCTGTAAATCTTACGGCCTGAAGCTGATCTGGGGGCCTTGTGCCTGAGCGGCACTCGTACCGACCTGGTGAATCTCCAGTCGACGTACTTGTGCCTTCCAGACTACGTTGGAGTCTCCCCCGGTAGGCCCGCCCGAGATCACGTGAACTCCTCCTCGGACGACATTCTGTTGGTTGGCTTGCTCCTCTTCCATTTCTTTGGACTCGGCTCGCTCCTCTCGTGGGAACAGATTACGAGCTATCGGGGGGTTCCACCTAGGTTCCCCGGCCGCTGGGGCAATTGCCAGACTTCCCCGGCCCAAGCCGTGTCCAAGAGATGCCAGACACCCCCGTCCTCGTGCGGCAAGAGCCCGACGTCTACCAGCCTGTCGGCACTCCCCCGTGTTGTGTGTGTTGCTCTGGTGAAACGCGTAATAGGGCCTCCAGCGGGTCGGCAGATACCCCTGGTGTTAGATGTGTATACTGAAAGACATGCTTCTTTTATATATATGAACATCTTTATTTTGAAAAGAGAATCACAACCACACTAGGTGCCTGTTTATATTAGTACATGCATGAAGTTCAATTACTTTGCATTGTAGATAACATGGTGTGTGGTGTCACACGGAAGATCATGTTATCAGTCCCTTGCTTAGTATAAATAGAGGCCCACAACCGAGATGGAATTGGACAACCCATCGGAATAGTTGTAATGTAATTAGGTGTGGTTGGTCTTGACCATAGGATTACACTAGTGTGCTTTGAGTACATTGAGCAGGACCAAAACACGAGGTTATCCAATTTGTACTGACTCGATAATTGGATAGGACCTCAAGATATTATTATGGAGTACGATCTCCTAATCCCGAAATAATATCGGGCATATATTATTAATTATTATTTCTTTGATTTACCAATGGGCGAGATCTATTCTGTTAGATCGATAGGCCCGGTAAGTTGGGAGATAATATTAATAATATGATGTGACGTTGATTATTGACGGAATCCGTGTCCTGGTGAGTCGGGTTGATGATGCCCCATTGATGAGCTCGAAAGGATCATCATGCTAAACCCTGCAGGTGGATTTGATCCGGCATGATGATAAGGTCGAGTGGTACTAGTCAAGGATCCAGAAGTTAATTAATTTAAATTGTCAGTAATTTAATTAATTAACGGGCATTCGAAATCTTAAACACGGGGGGATGGACGACTTGTAATAAGTGGAGCCCATATGTAAATATGGGGGTTGGTGAGGTAATTCAATGAGGGTCCTTTAGTGGAATGGATCCTCATTAATGGACCGGGTCCATTAGCAGGCCAAGATCCAACTCCTCCTCATGGTCCCTACCGTAGCCCTATATATATTCCATGGTGGCATAGAACTAAGTTGATGGTCGATCAAATTAATCCAATAGATCACAAGAAACCCTAGGTCTCTTCTCTTCTCTCCTCCTCTCTCTCTCTTTCTCTCCGAGCGGCGCCGAACGGCTGAGAGCAGTTCGTTCTCCACCGATTAATTGCATGCAGCAATTAATTTTCTAATTGCATGCAAAGCAATTACAAACGGCTTCTTCTCCACGATTAATTGCATGTGGCAATTAATCTTTTTATTGCATGTAATGCAATTAAAAGCTTCTCCTCTACAATTAATTCGATGTGTTTTCTCCAATTAATTGCAATGGAGCAGTTGTTTTTTTCCACCGATTAATTGCATGTGGCAATTAATTGGATTGGATGAAAACAATTAAATGCTCAAAGGGAGGAGCGATTAATCTCGGGGTGATTAATTGCTCGTTGAGAGCAATTTTTCCTCCACGTTTTTTGAGAAGCTGTGGAGTTTTTCAAGGGAGAAAAAGTTAAAAAAAATGGTGGGCGCAATTCTCTTGGCTGATTTCGGTTTGCCAAGGAAGCAGTGCTCAGGTTGCTCATGCAACTTGAGCCACTCAGGTTGCTCACGCAACTTAAGCCGGTGGGCGCCGACTTTGGCGGTGGAGAAAGACCACCTGGCGCTGCCTTCGGCGGTGGAGAAAGACCACAGATCTGGTGCCGTTTTCCAGCTGTGAAGAAGTTGCTCATGCAACTTGGAAATGTTACTACAGAAAAGTTGCTCACGCAACTTGCAGATTTCTCCAAGGCAGGAATGCAACTCACAGCTCGGACGTCGGTGATGGAGAAAAGGAATAATAAGGTTTGTGTTGGATTATCTTCTTCCTAGGAGCGGCCGGCGGCATCCCTTAGGTTAGGGATTGATTGGCGCAAGGAGAAGGGATTAACTTGGTGGCCACAGGTCTTGGTAGATCGTCGCCCACACAACGTCCAAGAGGGGAGGGTCATACAGTAGAAGATCGTAAGGTAATGGAAGGTACATTCTTCCTTGGCTCCTTTCGTTATGTTATTATGTGCCTTATTCATGTGCCTTGTCATTTCATATTTGTTATTTAATTATTTTGATTGCGAATCATAATCAATAATTATTTAACTGGACCCCGACCATAAACACAAAAGCCGACGATCAACTCGTCGCCCTTTCCGCGGTCGAACGATCGAGCAAATTGCAAGGCCAATTTTGGTAATTAGCTAAGTTGCAATTTGAATTGTTCGATACGGCACGAGACGGTCGATGGGAAATGACTCTCTATTCGGATTAAATTTTTTAATCCGTAGCCATAGAGAGGTCTCTCGGATTGACCAGATATCCGCTTAGGAAACTCGCCAAGCCATACCCAACACCTGGGCCACTTGATGCACGTGCCTTCGCTCCATTCCCACTCGATCGATTGCTCCTCGGGGACTGCGGATGGCCGCCCCCCCCCCCGGGGATCGGCTGTTTTGAGCGGAGCTCGGGGTCGGCGTGTTAACCGCCTCCTTTTTCTGAGTGGCTTATGCTTCCTCCACATTGATGTACTTGACAGCCTTCCCTAACTGGATGTCGAAGTCCTTCGGTGGCTTCCTGATCAGTGAGCGGAAGAAGTCTCCCTCCTGCAATCCTTGGGAGAAGGCATTGATCAACACCTCGAGTGTAGCGGTTGACACGTCTAATGCCACTCCATTGAATCTCTTGATGTAGGCTCGGAGCGATTCCTTCGAGCCTTGCTTTAATGCAAATAAGTTGAGGCTGGTCTTGTGATGCCTCCGACTGTAAGAAAAATGCTGCAAGAATATCCTTCTGATCAGCTCCTCGAAGCTCGACACAGACCCATTCGGGAGCCGGTCGATCCATCCTTGGGCTGGCCCCGAGAGCGTGGTTAGGAAAGATCGGAATTTCACGCCTTC
>JAGFNQ010001402.1:60278-89943 GCA_024364735.1 Boesenbergia rotunda
CTCTCTCTCTCTAACTCTCTCTCTCTCTAGGGCTGGCCCCCTCTTCTTCTCTCTTGATCTTCTAGTTGTGCCTTTAGAGAATCTAGTAGTTCTCGTCGGCACAAAACTCGTGACTTTGCGAAGTCATCCCGAAGAGAACTCGGCGTGGACGCGAATAGAGGCGGAGCTTCCAAGGGACGCTACGGTTGGATCTCGTCCCTTACTTCGAGTTACGCGAGGTACTAAGTAAATTAGTTTACTTTTCCAAAATTTTAATTTATGATTATGTCCACACATCATAAGGTTGCATGCTAGATACGTGGTTAAAATAATTTGAGAAATTATTTTATGCTAATTCTTCCGCTGCACGTAAAAATTTTAAAATTTTACGAACCCGTATCCTTGTCAACATGCACCCGGTCCCAACAGTGGTATCAGAGCCGGTTAGTGTTCGACATAATCATATAATTGTTTTGGAAAACTTTGTCATGATCTCAATTTTGGAAAAATTTTCAATTATGGAAACTTTCAATTATAATAAATTTTAGATTTAGGAATTTCTATGTTTGGAAATCCTCATGAAATTTCGCAAACTTTTGAAATTTTCTAGTTTCTGAAATTTTATAATAATTGTGAAAACTTCCCATCTTTGGAAACTTTCCAATTTTGGAAATTTTCTATTTTAGAAATTTTCCAATTTTGGAAATATGTAAGTTTTCTTTGTACCAGAAACTTACAATTATTCTGAAAACCTATTATGAAATCTCGCAATTTTGGGCACTTTCTTTCAAGAAAGTCTAGACAAATTTATGGACAATTAATTGACAATTAAATTTGAATTGGTTTTTAAATTGACAACAAAATTCTTTATTTTGGATTAAGCCTCGGGGAGCCGTCCAATTTAAAGTTAGTTGTTGTAATTTAATTTCCCAATTTTAAATGAGATTGTCATGTTTAATTTGGTTACGCTTCCGAAGCGGACCAAATTGGATTTACGACAAATTACTTTTCTTTGGGTATCTGAGCCTCGGGGAGCCACCCTTAGAAAACGATTTGTTGTAATTAATTAAATCCATGAATAAAATATGATTTAAGAGGTGATGCTCTTACATATTGTTGTCTCCAAAATTAATTAGGAAAATGGTTTCCTATAGAGTTTTCTTAAATGAGATTTTCATGAAAATAATATGTGGTTGAATTAAGGACTCATGTCTCTTAATTTAATAAGATTTGATTTAGAGAAATCAAAGTCTTAAACATATTATTTCCGAAATTGATTATGACAATTTAGGAAATTGTTTCCCAAAACAATTCCTTTAATAATGTATGAAATTTGAATTAGGAAATCCGGTTCCTAATTCAATTAATGAGACTTGATAAATTAAGTCACATACATACTTTATTAAGGAAATTGTTAGTCATGACATGATTATATGTCATGAATGTGCTTAGAAACGAAAGGATGAGACACAAAACCCCTTACAAAATATTAAGGCCAACACCTTCCATTAATATGGTTAGAATCGGAGTTTTGTTTCTCGTTTGGGTTGATGGACACATCCATGCCTGGCTTGAACCTCAACATGTTCAAACCATGGAATTAGTTTATGAATAATATAATTGGAGTCAGAGGTCAATCCTTAGTTTTGGTTGTTGGACACATCCAAGCCTGACTAAACGGTTGAATAAACTCCAACCATATTAAAACTATTTCTTGATTAATGGTTCAGCCTTAAGCTTGGAGCATCGATTTGTTGTGCCACAGCCAAGGTCGATGTAAAGAGAGGTGCAGTTGGGTGCTATGTATAATGTTGCATACTTGTTAATGAGTTAACAACCTAATGATTTATGCAAACATTCAATTAGTTGATAGCATAAAGTGATAGTTACATATATGTGATATGTAATCGGTATAATTATCTACCTTCATAGCTAAGAACAACTTGATGGCCACTGCCATGGTGGTTCTTATCTATGGTTGGATATCAACCTATTTGGAGATGTTCCTACGATCTCCCGAATTGATAAAAAGGGTTATTCAATTCGAAAAATAAATAGGATTTTATTAATGTATGTTGATACATTCTTTGATCATTCTTCTCACATAAGCTCAATTTGTATTTCTAGGATAATCACTCGATCATGTCTTCTTTGAATTTGCGTTCCATTTTGGACACCAATAAACTGACTGGGCCAAACTTCATGGACTAGCTTCGAAACCTGAGGATAGTCCTCAAGGCAGAGAAGCTTGCTTATGTCCTTGAAGATCAACTTCCCAACCGTCCTCCTGAAAATGCAACTCCAGACCAGTTTCTTGAGTTGCTCAACCTGCTGAAGACTGTAGAGCCTTCTGTGAAGCAGGATCAAAAGACGGTACTGTTAGTTGGTTCCTCGAAGAAAGGTTCTAAGAGGAAGGCCAAAGAACAGAATAAGGGAAAGAAGAAAAAGGCCAAAAAGACTGAAAATACCCTAAAAGGCACTTGCCATCACTATGGCAAGGAGGGTCACTGGCGAAGAAACTGCAAGGTTTATCTTGAGTCCTTGAAAGAGAAGGCATCCGATGCCCCATCCTCTTCAAGTATCTTCGTTATTGAATGTCACTCTATTTCCTCAAACACCTGGGTACTTGATACTGGGTGTAGCTCACATATATGTAATGACATACAGGGGCTAAGGAATAGAAGAAGACTCGTCAAGGGAGAAGCGAATTTGGGAGTTGGAAACGGAGCAAAGATTGCTGTTGTTGCCATCAGAACATATTTGCTAAAGCTCCCTACAGGACGTGTCTTAGAATTGGATAATTGTTATTTTGTTCCTTCGTTAATAAAGAACATTGTATCTATTTCATGTTTGAATGAAAAGGGTTATCATTTAACTTTGAGTAACAATTGTTGTTACATAACTTTAAATGACGTTCTTTATGGGAATGAAACTTTGTGCAATGGTATCTACACGTTAGATTTATCCGATGACGTTTTCAATATCGAAGTTAGCAACAAACGTGCTAGAATAGATAATCGAATAGACTCCTACACGTGGCATTGTCGTCTTGGCCATATAAGTAAGAAACGCATGACCAAATTACACCGATGTGGAATTTTAGAATCATTTGAACCCGATTCATTTGATACATGCGAATCATGCTTAAAAGGCAAGATGACCAAATTACCCTTTTCCGGAAAAGGTAATCCAGTGGGAGAATTGCTTGGTCTAATACATACTGATGTATGTGGACCAATGTCAACTCTTGCACAAGGAGGCTATAGCTACTTCATCACCTTTATCGATGATCACTCACGATTCGGGTACGTGTTCTTGATGAAACACAAATCTGAAGCTTTTGAGAATTTCAAAGAGTTCAGAAATGAAGTAGAGAAACAGCTTGGCAAAAGTATTAAAATACTTCGATCTGATCGGGGTGGTGAATACTTAAGTCAAGAGTTTCAAGATTATCTTAGGGACAATGGGATATTATCCCAATGGACTCCGCCGTATACACCACAGCATAATGGTGTATCTGAGAGGCGCAACCGAACCTTGATGGATATGGTTAGGTCAATGATGAATCATGCAATTCTTCCAAAATCCTTTTGGGGCTATGCACTTAAGACAGCTGTTTACTTGCTAAATAGAGTCCCGACCAAGGTAGTCTCTACTACTCCATATGAGACATGGAATAGTAAGAAACCCCACTTAACTCACCTTAAGATATGGGGTTGTCCTGCTTATGTGAAGCGGACTGTATCAGACAAATTGGATGCTAAGTCTGATAAATGTCTATTTATTGGATACCCTAAGGAAACAAAGGGTTACCAATTCTATCATCCCTTGGAACAAAAGGTGTTTATTTCAAGGCATGCTGTATTTCTGGAAAAAGAATTTCTTTTACAAGAAAACAGTGGGAGTGGCTTTGAACTTGATGAAGTTCAAGAAACTCCAATAGACATTACAGAGACACCTAGTCTAGACCCACAACCAATAACTCATAATGATGAGCTATCAGTTGAACCTAAAACAACACCACCTCTTCGTAGGTCTGATAGGACACGCAATATTCCAGAGAGATACGGATTTCTCATAAGTGAATCGAACGACGTGTTACTCATAAGCGATGACGAACCTATCAGTTATGAAGATGTTCTAAAAAATTCAGAAAGGGACAAATGGCTTGAAGCCATGAAGTCGGAAATGGATTCCATGTACGAAAATCAAGTATGAGACTTGGTTAACCCACCTGAAGGGATTAAGCCCATAGGGTGCAAGTGGGTTTTCAAGAAGAAAACCGACATGGAAGGTAATGTTGTTACCTTTAAGGCTAGATTAGTGGCAAAATGATATCGTCAGAAACAAGGAATTGATTATGACGAAACCTATTCGCCAGTAGCTATGCTTAAATCAATTCGGATGCTCCTAGCCATAGCAGCTCATTATGATTATGAAATATGGCAAATGGATGTGAAAACAGCTTTCCTTAATGGAAACCTGCTTGAGGATGTATACATGATACAACCTGAAGGTTTCACATCGGTTGATAAAACCAAAGTATGCAAGCTTCGACGATCCATATATGGACTGAAGCAAGCATCCAGGAGCTGGAACATCCGTTTTGATGAGACAATCAAAAAGTTTGATTTCTCACAAAATCCTGACGAACCTTGTGTGTACAAGAAGGTTAGTGGGAGTGCAGTCGTATTCCTAGTATTATATGTCGATGACATATTACTTATAGGAAACGATGTATCAGTCTTACAGAAAATTTGGTTGTCCAAAACTTTCTCCATGAAAGACCTGGGAGAAGCAACCTATATCCTTGGGATTAGAATCTATAGAGATAGATCAAAACGGTTGCTTGGTCTTTCGCAGTCTACATATATAGACTGAGTGCTAAAAAGGTTTAGCATGTCGGAATCCAAGAAAGGTTACCTTCCCATCAGGCATGGGATCAACCATTCAAAGTCTATGTGTCCGCGTACAGAAGACGAGAGGATTTGCATTAATAAGATTCCTTATGCATCCGCGATAGGATCTATCATGTATACTATGTTATGTACTAGGCCCGATGTATCGTATGCTCTGAGCGTCACAAGCAGATACCAGTCGGATCCAGGAATGGATCATTGGGCGGCTGTCAAGACGATCCTTAAGTACTTAAGAAGAACTAAGGATGTGTTCCTAATATATGGAGAAGGAGATATGGTAATATGTGGGTATACGGATGCCAATTTCTAGACAGATAAGGATGATTCCAAATCATAGTCTGGATACGTATTTACTTTGAATGGAGGCGCAATAAGTTGGAAGAGTTCCAAACAAGACACCGTAGCGGATTCTACCATGGAAGCGGAATATATCGCAGCTTCGGAAGCAGCAAAGGAAGCAGTCTGGATCAAGAAGTTTGTCTCCGAACATGGAGTGGTTCCAACCATTGATGAAGCAGTGCCGGTTTACTGCGACAACAATAGAGCTATTGCACAAGCAAAGGAACCAAGGTCTCATCAGCGATCCAAATACGTGCTTCGCCGCTATCATCTGATCAGAGAGATTATAAGTAGGAATGATATACAAATTGAGAAAATTCTCACTGAAAGGAATTTAGCGGATCCTTTAACTAAGGCCTTACCTCAGAACAAGTTTGAGGGTCATGTTAGAGCCTGTGGTATTGGATACCGTAGCGATTGACATTAGGCCAAGTGGGAGTTTGTTAGTGATATGAGAGAAGTGTCCTAAGGCAATCGCCTTATAATTGTAAACATTTATTTCAATAAATGAAAATTCACTATTTGAGTATACATGTTTGTGTATTTGATTGGGATCTTAAACTCATTTACTGAATGTCCGCAATATAATTCACAACATGAGAGAATTTGTGATGGAATCACAACTAGTGATTATCTGTACATGTGCAATTGTGAAGTATTGAAAATATCCCTAGTCGATGAATTGATAAATACGGACACTGTCAATTCTGTTGAGACTAGCATGGGTTATTCTCTAATCAGCTGATTCTCACTGGCTGGTGACATTGGGTGTCCGGAGATAAACATGGATGCTAGTTAAGGGAACTAGTTCATTGGAGTGACTGACTGTAAAACTTCATATGGTAATCTACATATAGATATGTCAATGAAAGTTATTACTGTAGCTTAAGTGCGATATTCCTTTGACTTGCGGTGTTCAAGTCATCTTGGTCATGGAGACTTATACTTTAACATCTTAAGCAAGCATCTCCAAGGAGGTGTGGACCCAGGATGGTTGGGTATAAGCCGAAGTGCCCGAAGATGTTTGAACAGCCTACAAAGGATTCACCACTCCTTGCGAGGAGATGTATACCCAGGCCTATCGTCGGATTGTTACTCAAAGCCTCTGGCCAGAGCATGTCATGTTTAGAGTATGAGTCTCTTAAATACATGAGAGTAACTAGAAATCCAAAGGACGAGAAAGACACTACTTGGGCTAGGTGTGACATAGTCACCCTAGTGGGGACTAACACACACAGACCATGTCCTGAACCAAGTGGGTATAAGATGGTGAAGGGAATGGGGCACGATTCATTAGAGCTGCTGAAGGGTTTCAGAATTATTTCTGAGGTCAACCGTTGATCTTTCGATTAATTGGGGATCATGATGTACTACTAGGTGCCACTCATGATCATTCTATAATTGATGAATTATAGACGGCCAACATAAATTGAAAGCCTATTTAGTCACACGCACTACGAGTAATCCGAGGGATTTAAAACGAGTTGAAAATTGGATTTTCCGATCAAGAGAAATAAGTCGAATCTGAATTTATCAAAGGCGCATCGGAAGCTTAAAATGGCTAAGTCTTTTGAAGGCTTATTGGGCGAATTAAATGAGTTTAATTCGCGAGGGCTTTGGCTTGGTGTGGCCGGCCAAAGAGGGTGCCCACCCTCTTTGGTTTGGCCGGCCACCACAAGGAGAGAAAACCAATTAATTTGGTTTAAATTATAAAATAAATCAAGCGCGATTTGTTTTATAAAAATTATGGATAAATAAATTTATTTTCATGGAAATTAAAATAAACTTTAAATGGTTTATTTTTATTTTATAAAATCAATTATGAATTGATTTTTTCATGATAAGAAAAATTTATATAATAAATTTATTCTTTTTATGGAAATTAAAATGAACCATGGATTGGTTTATTTTATTTTATAAAATCAATTATGAATTGATTTTTCCATGATAAAGAAAAATTTATATAATAAATTTATTCTTTTTATGGAGATTAAAATAAACTTTAAATGGTTTATTTTAATTTTATAAAATCAATTATGAATTGATTTTTTCATGATGAGAAAATTTATATAATAAATTTTATGAAAATTTATTCCATAATTAAAAAGAGAGATGTATTTGTTTTATTATAAAATTAGTTATAATAAAACTTGGCATAACGGAATAATTAATAAGAAAATTTATAAGATAAATTTCTTATGAAAATTTATTCCGTTAATTCCGTTAAAGGGGAGACATGGCAAGGGAGAGGCTACTATATAAAGAAACCAAGGCTAGGCTTGAATTCCTCAATTGAGTTATCAAGAGATTAATAGCTCCCTCTCTCTCTCTAGGGTCGTCCCCTCCTCTTCTTCTCTCTTGATCTTCTAGTTGTGCCTTTAGAGAATCTAGTAGTTCTCGTCGGCACAAAACTCGTGACTTTGCGAAGTCATCCCGAAGAGAACTCGGCGTGGACGCGAATAGAGGCGGAGCTTCCAAGGGACGCTACGGTTGGATCTCGTCCCTTACTTCGAGTTATGCAAGGTACTAAGTAAATTAGTTTACTTTTTCGCAAAGTTTTAATTTATGATAATGTCCACACATCATAAGGTTGCATGCTAGATACGTGGTTAAAATAATTTGAGAAATTATTTTATGCTAATTCTTCCGCTGCACGAAAAATTATAAAATTTTACGTACCCGTATCCTTGTCAACATGCACCCGGTCCCAACAATGCTCCCCCTCAAACTTAGCTCCCCCTAAACCTAGGGTGTCTTTCTAGCAAAGGTATTGGTTTCCCACTTAAACACAATATTTCTTCCCCTTTGCCATACATCAAAAAGAACCCAATGATTACCCAATTATTGGTTCTTTATATTCCCAATGACCCTAAACACAGTGTACTAGACCCCCATACACTTGTTCCTTGTCATTTGGACCCCAAACCAGCTGCTGATACCCAAATCAGCCTCTGGCAGTCGACTGATACTCTGATTTCAGTCTTTTCTGGCCATTTTCAGAAATGCGCCAGAAATTTCACAAATCTCCTAAAATTCCCAAATTTCGTAGAGGACTTTGTGGTACCCATACCTACTTGGAAAAATACATCTACCCAAGTATCTATCACCATTCCCAAGTTTGACACAAAACCCAAAAATTTCAAAATTAAAATCAAGGCAGCTAGGAGGCAACCTCTCCCTTTACCCATGCCTTCTCCCAATTTTCATTTTTCCCAGGTCAAGTTCTACCCAACTTAACCTCCTAGACACCACGTTGAGTCATACACAACCCAACACCCGAGTTCTTCCCCCTTTGACACTCTTATAGCATTGCCCGAGGCAGTCTTTCCCTAAGTGCCAAAAAGAACTCAATAAAAGTCTAAAAACTCTAAAGTTTGCAAGCACACTTGCTAGGATATACCCTATCCTAAAAAAATATGATATCATGGAAATATCAAGTGTGCTTGACTTTTGGTACATATCTATGTTTCTTAAGGATTTTGCATTAAGTATCAACTTTCAAATTCGTTTCTAATTCCATGTGTTTGTCAAATCTACCCATTATAATTCGACACATGGAATTGTCCTCAATGTTCCCTGTTTAACCTCTAAATCTTAGATACCTAGGGAACCTTATCAATTCTTCTTGATTTCATAAAATCCAATAAATTCTTATCAAATTATGGGATAACACTTTATTCAAGGACTATGAAGTCATAACTAAGAGTTTTAACCTTACATCATATCCCATAACAATCTTGTAACTTCTCATTGTCGAAACTCCCCCTTTTTATGCCTACTCTCATGTACCAGTCGACTACCAAACATTCCAGAGAGTTTCTGGGCTGAGGGCAGTCGACTGCCACCTGATTTTCAGGTTTTTAGTTCGACTTTCAGAAATGTCCTAAAAATTCTACAAATCTCCAAAAAATATGAAAATTTGTGGGGAGATTTGTGAAGCCAATATTTACTTGGAAAAAATATGTTTCCAAATAAATGTACTCTAAATCCCAAGATTGGCACGAAATCCTACTTCTTCTAAAAAGTATCAAATGAGCTCATCCTAAAAGTTCTAATTTTCACTTCTCTTCAGTGTTTCTTCTTATCCTTGATCACAATTCATTTCTACCACTGAAATACATGGTATTCCACCATTAAACTTCAATTTTGTGAATTATAGCTCCTTTTTCACCTTTTCTCCCTAAATTCTCCTTTTGATGTGCCAAAATCTAAGATTAAGACTTAACCAAGTCTTCCAATCCTTTTTGGCACATTTCACCTAATTTCCTAAGGGAGAAACTTTTGAGATCCATTTACCATGAACCCCAAAGGCTCCTAGAGCTCCCCCTTGAGCTCTTAGCCTTAGCCACCTCCCTAGGTGACTCGATCCACACTAAGCCACACCGGTGTGCCACCGGTGACTCTTGGCCTTCAAAGTGAGCTTTCTTAACCTTGGACACCTTGTCCTTGGTTAAGCCACCCTTTCTACCTTTGGATGGCATCCCCTTGCTATCCTTGGACCTTCCCTCCTTACTAAGATTGTATGCTTTCCCAGCATACTTCTTTCCATTGCCCTTGGAGGTCTTAGATCGGTACCCCAATCCCGACCTATCATAGTTGGGTTTTATACTGCCCAACACCATGTCTAAGCCCTTAGATCCAACCGTGAATCTTTCTAGGGCTTTTTCTAATGTATCAAGCTTTGCCCTCAAGGCTTGATTTTTCCTCTCTAGACCTTTAACCTTGTAGTCCATATGCCCACTTTGGACATTCCTAGAACTACCCATTTTCTTAGGCATTTGTTTCCCTCCCTTGGGGTTAATGCCTTTAGCCTTGGATACACAGGTCTTAGATTTACCATGATGCATGCTTTTCTTAGGATATGTATCTACCTTGTTATCCTTATTCCTATCATGATATTTAAAACCATGGTTATGTACAAAAAGACAATTTTCATGAAATCTAGCATGCATGGATGAATGATTTGCATTATTTCTAATATTCATGGATGGGTAATTGGCATGATTCTTAGCATTCATGGAGGAACTTAAATATGAATGACAATTTAATCTAGGGTTAGGAATTACCTCCCTTACCCTTGTAGTCCCTCCTTGATGTGGGCTTCTTCTCTTCTTTCTTTCTTCTTTTTCCCATCTCCTTAGGTGCTCCATTTTCTTTAGCTCTTTCTTCCTTGGGCACTTGGTGTGGTAGTGCCCTAGCTCACCACACGTGAAGCATCGAATCCTCCTCTTCTTCTCTTGGATTTCTCCAATCCTACACTTTATGTTAGAGTTTAAAGAACTTGAAATAAGTGTAGATTTTACCTCTTTTTTACCTTTCGGGCACTTGTCCTTGTAGTGCCCCTTTTCATTACACCTAAAGCATGTAATGTGGTCTTTTCTCTTGGCTTTGGTGGAGGTGGAGGTGGAGACTAGGTTGACTTCTTCTTCTTCAACCTCGGATGATGTGGAAGCTTCCTCTTGATCATGTGTAGATGAGGGTCTCTCCTCCCCCTCAATTCTTGAAATTGATGCCTCTTCTTCTTCTCTTGAGGAAGTGGATGATCTTTCGCTTAATTCCTCACTTGATGGCATAGACAATTCTTCATTTTGGTCCTCTTGGACCCTTGAACTTATTTCATCATGCTCTTCCACTAATTTAACTTGTGTAGAGTTCTTGTGAACTTCTTCCAATTTCTTCCATAAGTCATGTGCGCTTTTGTAATCTCCTACACAACTTATCACATTAGTAGGCAAGATATTAATCAAAATATTTATTACCTTCATGTTGGCCCTAGCTTGTTCTTGTTGTTCACTTGTCCAATATCTAGGGCGAAGCTTCTTGCTATGCTTGTCCTTGGGGATTTCGAATGGGTCTTCAATGGTCATTCTACACTCTCAATCCATTCCTAGCCAATTTTCCATCCTTGTCTTCCAAAGGCTGAATTCTTCATGATTGTAGGATGGTGATGTGTTAATGTCTTCCCCCAACTTATCTTCCATGTTCATCTTCCTCTAGCGCGTGCTCCCTCGGCGGTTAGTCCGATCAAGAGCGGTCCTCGCTCTGATACCAATTGATAGACTGTTTGTCCGTACGCTAGAGGGGGGTGAATTGCGTTTCGCCGAATTCTTGTTCCTACACGGTTAGTTTGCACAGCGGAAATAATAGTAAAATAATAATAAAATCACTAACCAATGCTAACACGGCGATTTTAGTTGGTATCCACCTCGGTCGGGTGACTAATCCAACAATCCATCGGTGGATCAATCCCCGGATAACCTCCGGCTAGAACGTGTTGCTCCTTGTGGGTGGAGAAACCTCTCCACAATCACCAAACACTTTCCTGAGCACACAAGACTACTACCTTGCCTTAGCCAAGCAAGATTCGTCAAGAAACCAAGCCCTCAAACGAGCCCCTTTAAATAGCTCTCGGGCTGAAACCCTCGCCACCAGTCGACTGCTCCCAGGGGAAATCGACTGGTGCCACTAAAATCAGACCGTTACACCCCAACGTTCGAATTCTTAGTGACTTACCAGCGGCTACCAGTCGACTGCTCCCAGGGGCAGTCGACTGCTCTGCAGCCAGAACCCTTCTGTGGGTTCCAGCAGTCGATTGCCCAACCTAGCAGTCGACTACCCTACCTACCAGCCTTGGGTTTAACCCTCCCGAGTACATTTCTCTCCGCACTCGACCCCTAGGACTTCCCGAGTACAATCACTCATCACTCGTACCCTCACGACTCGACTGACTCCTCCTCCGCAGCCTCGACTGTTGCCTTCGCGCCCTCTTCATCTTCGACCCTCGTACCTCGGATGCGCACGCAAGCCTTCAGCTTGCCTCCATGTCACCCTTCACGTACGCCTCGAAATCCGTGCCCATCAGCTCATCGTCCCTGCACTCCATGGTCCCTCAGATGTGCACGCTAGCCTCCATCTAGCCTCCATGCCATCCTTCACCGTCCTGAGGCCGTCCAGTCAGGTCCATATGCATAACATGTACAATCCGCACACTCAACATACGCATATCAAATACAAGGGTAAACCTAACTTAAATCCTTTGCCCAAACATCAAAACCCATGGTCACTCCGGACCATCTTAGGGTCGATTGCTCCAACACATCGTTCCTTGTGGGTGGAAAAACTTCATCACAAACTCTCGACAGCACCTGAGCACTTGGAGACTACTAATAAACTTTACCCAAGCTTATTTCGACAACCTTTGCCCAGCCAAATCGAGCTCTCTTAAATAAAGCTCGACACTGTTCCTACTGTTACTAGTCGACTGGTGCCAACACCAGTCAACTGGTCCACTTGGATTCGAACGTTGCAGCCCAACGTTCGAATTCCAACCAACACCATTCGACTGCTACATGCAACAGTCGACTGATCTTTCTATGCCTAACACCAGTCGACTGCTATAAGCGCATCGACTGCCCAAACCCTAAACCTAGGGTTTCCCTTCCCGAGTACAATTCTCTCACACTCGAACCCTCACGACTCAGCTGACTCTTCCCTTGCAGCTTCAACCTGTTGCCTTCAAGCTTTCTTCGACTTTGGCTCTCGCCCCTCGGATGCATATGAACTCGCGACTCGTCCTCATATCATCCTTCGCGTATGCCTCAAAGTGTGCTTCCCTCAGCTCATCGTTCCTGCTTTGTCCACGGTCCTTAGATGCATACAAGCCCACGGCTTGTCTCCTCATGCCATCCTTCACCAGACCCGAAGTTGTCCAGCTAAGTCTATGTGTATCCTGCAAACCTGCATACTCACATACACATATCAAATACAAGGGCAAACCTAACTTAAACCATTTGCCCAAACATCAAAACACATGGTCACTCCGAACCATAGATTGCTCCAACATAGAGTCTCTCAACCTCCTCCGACTGGACTACCACCTCGGCTTCCCGGCGGCTTCAGCCGTTGATGGATCAGCCTTAGGCACTGGATTTTCCTTATCCCCTCCCGTCTCGATGAGCATGGGGGAGGAGTTGGCTCCTTGGTCATATGGCAGCTTCGGCGTCCCTTGATCCTCGAGCTGCTTAGTTTCTCCTTGGGCAGCGGGTTGCTCCGGCGTCTCTTGGTCGTCGGGTTGCTCCATTGCCCCCTCTGAAGCTTCATTCGAGTCGATCATCAAGGCGGTGGGAGCTAAAGGAGGGGTCAGGGCCTGTTTATTGGCCTGCTCCCATTTGAGGAGCCGGTTCATTGCCCGGGACAACATGACATCCTCTGCAGTACAAAAGCAACAAAATCTCAGTAAGAATTAATGAGCATCTATAAAAATATTAGCTTACTGAGGCTGTGACTTATGCTAGCAGCCTTAGAGATGAGTCCTACCCGGTATATGAGTTTGTCACTCTGCACTAGGTTGGGGCCTCTAAACTTCATGCTGGCCAGAATGCTCCTAGCACGCTGGTAACCCGGATCCTGCTGGAAGTCGCCTAGCGCCGGGACAGCTGATAGACTTTCCCTCCAGTGAATGGGGCTGAAGAGGCGTTGTGGATGTTGAATGATGAAAACACATTTTTTCCATCCCTTATGGGAGCAAAGAAGACTCCCTATGAATTTATGGTTGGGGCAAGCCGTGAAACTAAAGGCCCCCCTGGATGCTTGGGTTGGGAGGAAAAAGAAATGGAAAAAGCATGGGGTCAAAGGAATGCCGAAAAGTTTAAAAAGAATGAACGCCCCGCGCATCTGAGCGAAGACGTTAGGAGTCATCTGATGAAGGGGAATCTCGAAATATGAGGAGATGCTCATGAAGAAAAGTAGAAGGGAAAAGCGAAGCCCTAATTCTACTTGGCCCAGGAAGAAGGTGAAAGACCCTAAGGGAGGTTCTACAGGGGACTGGTCTACCTTAGGGACTTCTACCTCCAGTTCTATTGGAATGTCGTACGCTTCGCAGGCGGCTCGGAGGGTCTCTGACTTAACCCTAGAGGAGGTGGTTTTGTACCACTTCGGTTGGTAAGTCTCATCCCTCTCCGGTTTCTCCTTCCCACTGTGGTCCTTCTTCCCTTCCTTGCCCATGACTTCTAATGAGATAAGGGAAAGAGGATGGAAGAAGAAGGGAACTTACGCGTGAAGAAGAAGTCTTAACAAGGCGGGATTCTAGCGAATGGGAATGAAGGGCACAAACTCTTCTAATCGACGATGCAAGAAGGCGGACGAACGTTTTCGCCTCCCCTTTTTTATAGAGAAGAAGCCACCCTTGTGTGGACAATGGGGGCACGACACGTGGACGGTGCTAACCCCCATCTCGAGGCGTCGCCTCTCTATATTGTCGTTTGGTATGGCCCTACGACGCGTATCAGCAGGAGATCACTAAGAAAAAAAATCTGAACACATGGCAAGGCTACATTCGCTGAGATGCTTTATCGTCATTAAAAGATCACATGCGCTTTTAATGGGTGATAGACATGTATCATTGTCGTGCCTCGGAATTCGTGGAACCTTTTGAACTAATTCAAAAGCTTGCCTCGGGCCAGGGGATGAATGTTTCGATTCCTCGGATCCGACAAGCTGCCAACGGAGAAGTAATGGATATATGAACCCACATATACGTTGCTTCCCTTCATCGTACCACTAGTCTAATCAGTCAGCCACACTTCCTTTAATTAGACTGGAAGGGAGGGACTTGTGATGGGGTTGAGCATCCCAGGTTTGACATATGGCACAGGGAAGCTACGTGTCAGGGTCCACCGAACCCGGTCGTCGAGGTCAGACTCCCGATACCACCTCGGGAGGACAGACGCCCGAGGTCATACCGGATCTTAGGCTCTCGAGACCACCTCGAGAGGACAACCCCCCGAGGTTATTCCGGGTCGTAGGCTCCCAAGACCATCTCGGGAGGACAGGCGCACGAGGTGATCTCGGGAGGACAGACCCCCGAGGTCATTCCAGACTGTAGGGCTCCTGAGACCACCTCGGGAGGATAGGCATCCGAGGTCATCCCAGGAGAGGTTATGTAACGCCCGTAAAATCCTCTCAATTCTTACATGAACACTAATATAAATTTTAGTATAATTCTTAAGGGATTTTATGTGAAATTCTAGTATAATTCTTAATGGGCTTTATGTGGACTTTTCAAAAAAACAGAAGAAAGGACCAAAAAGTAGCATTTGCCAAGGTTTGAATCTTAGACCTTACGTGGTAGCAAAGCTTTATGATGCATGTGATAACCAGTAGCCCCAACAGGGGTGTGCTGTTTGACAGGAGAGGAAAATTATAGTTAAGGGTAGGGGATGTGAAGAGGCACCATGTGAAGAGGCACAAGGTGAAGAGGCACTTGTGAAGAGGCACCTTGCCATTTCACTTAGTATAAGTAGGGATAAGTGAAGAGACAAAAGGCATTAGAAATTGTTCTCTTCTTCCTCCTTCTTCCACCCCCACCGAATCTCCCTCTCCCTCTCCCATTTCCAAAAATCTCATCTAGGGTCTCTCCTCTAGAAAGCTTCACAAGGGAGATCTCTTGAAGACTTAAGACCCCTTATAAGGTGAGAAGAACAAAGGAGATTCTAAGAGCAAGGAGGTCTTCATCGCTCTCAATTTAAGAGTATATAGATTGGTGGTAACCAAGTAAAAGAAGTAAGTCTCCTCTCACCTGTAGTATAATTACTCTGGGTGTTATGTTGCTTCAATCATAGAGTAGGCCCCTTGAAGGTTTCAGCCAAGCCCCCAAAACTATGATTAGGATCAAGTTAAACCCCCAACTATGCTTGCTAATGATTTTCCTATGATATGATATGTGTTATGAATGTTATATGATTTTTATGTCACTTATAGTTGCTTGAAAATGAGATAAGGGTTCGGCCAAGTCCTAGTTTTAGGCCTAGGAGGAGGCTAAAAACCCTAAGTATGTTTTCTGTTGGCTTAAGAAATCAAGAATATATTTCCATGATTCATTGAATGACATAATAATGTTGGCATGCTTCTATGTTACTTTATGATTATGTTAGACCTTATTCATATATACTTTATGTTATGCTTCATGTATCATGATTATGTTTAGACCCTTTAGGGCATACCTATGTTATGCATGACTTATGAATGATAAAATGCCTAAAAGATGCTAAGAGCATTCTTTATGAAAAGAAAGGAAACATGATAAGCTATTTTACTTTTGTATGAGCTTGTATCGGACCCTAAAAAGGTCCTTGGGATGGGCTCCTACGTTGCCCCTAGGCCGAAGGTTGTCTAGTTCTCTAGTAGGTCAGGATTAGCTACCTCGTATCTACTTAAGGGATGCGCGCAAATTATGAATGTGGTACAATGCCGGGCCCTTATGTTGAGAGTTATGTTCAAGTACTTATACATATATGTTTTCAAAGAAACATCCCTCGTGCATAAAGACATTTATCTCACATTATGTGTCTACTTGAATTACCATACTTGAAGTTGAAGTACTCTTGTGATATGAATATTCTTTTCATATGTTATTGTTTAACTTCTCTGTGTCCAATTCATGACGCATGATTTTTGTGAGTAGGAAATGATCTTACTAAGCCTATATGCTTATAGTTTAGTGTTTTCCTTATACTGCAGAAAAGGGTAAAGGCATGCTAAACTAAATGGAGCAGCAGGAGGGGCAAAGATGTGTGTGGCAGTGGCATGGTGGAAGAGATCATGTTACTTTTGCTTGCTTATGAATCAAGAATTTATCCATGTCTTAAGTTTCCACATTGTTACACTTGTTGATGTTAGAATATCATACTAATATGTCATACTATGTTTTATGTTTGTTCGTATAGTACAACATGTTATGCTATGTTTTGTTTTCATTCCTGAAATACGATATTTCTACAACTAGCACTTGTCATGGAAATTCATGTTTAGAGCTTGCTTGTTTAAAGACTTAATATGGATTATGTAACATGCTCTAGGGTGTTAGAATTTGATGCCTATGTAGTTCGATTCATACCTTTAAATTCCATGTGTAAACTCTAAAACCTATATTAATGCTCACATGCTTTTGTGTGATGTTCGTACTCACATGCCACGGGTTAAGCCGTAGGTTGTAGTTGAGCCTAGGGTTTCTCTCATATAATGTCATGCTTGCTTAGTAGTTCATTATTCATCTAGAGTCTTATATGTCGTAAGTTCACATGATTCCATAATATACTTCTTAAATTAAAAGTTTGAACCAAGTTGTGCACATGAATACCAAGTATGTTCCCATGTTTTATGATGTGTTTACATGTTTTAAATTGTTCCATTGCGTTAAAGTATATATATATGTATGTATGTTCGCGTAGCGCCGCCTTTCCTTTATTATAAGGTGAGGAGGGGCGGGCGTTATAGGACACCCCGAGACTAACTCGGGAGAGCGGAGCCCTAAGATCAATACGTCAAATAGTCCGACTTCAGGTAGTCGTTCCTTTTTCCAAATCAAGAAAGTCGCCGGATAATTATTGTTTGCTACACGTGTCAAGCGACAATTAAGGCCTTAATAATTACCGCGGCCATTACCTAAAAGTTATCATGTAATCGAGAATTACAGAACGTGGAGGAGAACATGGAGACATATGCGACCAAGCCCTCAGGTATATAAAGTACTTCGGCACCCAGATAAAGGGGGTAAGCTTTCCGAACCTAAGACAATTCTACTTCCTCATTGTCCTCCTAAGATAACTGTAATTCCTGACTTGAGCGTCGAAGTGGGTTCTATTGGAAAACCTTCCGGTATATTCTCATTAACGCTCGTGTTGATCTCGCAAGACGTGGTCATCTTCTTTTCATCGCCATCCTCGTGGGCTACACCTCGGTGACTCGCCTTCCGGGTCGATTCCTTTCCGGAATAGCTACTAAGTGAAATATTATTTTGTTAAAATATGGTGTTGATGATTATTTATGATATTATAAATGTTTTAGTTTTAGTTTTATAATTGAGTGTGTGCGGTATTTTCATGTGATGTTATTGTAGTGGTATATTTGTTGTATCATAATTTTGTAAGATGTGTATATATGAAATTATAATTATACGGGATATACTAGCATCCGCAGCATGTGATCGCACGCTGCGGATGCACTTATCAATAGTGTGCGGTCGCGTGTTGTAGATAAGTAAATCCATAGTGTTCGGCTGTACACTATGGATAAGTGCATCCACAACATGTAGTCGTGCGCTATAGTTGTCTTGACCGCAGTGCATGGTCGTATGTTGTCGAAATACTATAATTTTTAATAGTTTGGATTTGTGCAATATTCAATGTGCACGGTAGTTATAACAATTGTGCGCTACAAAAAGACATTTATTATAGTGTACAAAGAAAGATGGATCCATAGTACAAAACATAAATTCATATGGTTATAAAATTTTCTTTGATCTTTTCCTACTATTTACCTTTTTCTTTCTGTTATTAGATGATAATAGTAGATATCATATATATAACTTTTTCTAGAGAAGTTTTCACAATTTAGAAGTTATCCCATTATGCATGGAAGTTATTATCTCATATCTTTTATATAATAACTCCCATGCGATAAAAGAGAGAGGAAGGATTTTATTTAAAATAGAATCCCTTTACTTTAATTACCGCCAAACAACTATTATATTAAAGTCAATTATATAAGTTAGATGGGCCATAATAAATTATTAATAAATAATCTAAAATCTTCCACTTGACTCATGTGACGAATTAAAAACTCAACAAAATTATAATTGCATATTATACGTTAAAATTATTAAGTCATCATCTTTAATTGAATGGATACGATTAGATCCTGATGGTCACAGATCATTTAAAGATAAGATTACTTTCATATACCACGACATAAACATAACCCAACAACTTTAATTAATATTATAATTATCTTTAATATCTTTTCAAAGGCATTCTATTATCACGTAAAAATAATACAAGTAAAAACATATGTATTACTATAATGTTGGTTCCAGAGCTTTGATGTAACGAGAAAGTTCGATGTTATAATTTGTCACCTATGTATACTATAACTTGTCACATATATATCTGTGATTCAATTATCAATTATGGTCTATTTTATAAGATTTTTTTCTCTAAATGGAGCACGCAATCACAAGATATTGATCTTATGAGTTGTCTACCGTAAGCTCTATCTGATTTACTCTAGCAATCGTTGGAAAATTTTTATGATACCGGACCAGTCGTTTAAGGCTCGATATTACTTGTTCATCATTTTTTACTATAATGTTAACAAAGACTTATCCATAATACTCATCCTTTCTACATAAGAATTTTTTTTCTCTAAATGGGTTATGCAACCATGAGATAATGGGCTTCTAGATTGTCTACCTCGAGTACTTCTCGATTTATTCTAGCAGTTAGTGGGCAATTTTCATGAGGTCTGACCGATTATTCTAAATTTGATATTACTTAATTTATCATTTTTTTACTATAATGTTAAAAATGAGTTATCAATCATCCTGCCTAAGGGAGGTAATAAACACATAGGATAACAATCCTTTACCTAACGACTCCACTATCATTAAATAAGTTCTGATATACTTAACACCTTTTGTTTGTGTAATTATTTTTTTTGAGATAAGTATTTCAAATCCATGTATTTTGTATCTTTTGAGCATTTATCATTTTTAGAGGAGAACATAACTACAGTAGTATCCTTAGCGGTCTGGCTATGTTGTCGATAACGCCAAGCATCAAGTTAATGTTCCGCAACTGTAATGAGTGAACTATTGGCCTTAAAATATGCCACAAATTTAACTTCTACGATGGAAATAGTAATTATGGACTATTTTTAACTTTCCCATGATATTGCATCTTCCATCTGAGAGAAAATATATCCAAATGTAGATTTGTTGAGTCCATATATACGTTCGCAATTTTGATTTTTGTTCAGAAATTTAAATGAGTTTCAACAACGTATTAATAATGACTCTACACCGCTGGCATTAGAAAATTTGGGTAATTATGATTAATTAGGAAATTAAACACGATTCATCGAGTGATCAATTTATATACACTCTAATACGATAAAACCTCAACCTAACCGTTATCAAACCCGAGTTAGCTGTAACTTGAAAACTTACAACAGTCCGATGCTGATCAGACGGCCCATGATCGCCCGCCCATAGATAAAAAAAAAAGTAAGCCGTTTGAGGTTCAAACTTTACGGGAACCCAACGGTAACGACACCGCCCGTTAGCGACTGTTGCTACGAATCCTCACCCTCCCATTTCCCACGCCGATATCTAACGGCTCCGTGACTACTTGACGCATTCGCCCTTGTTTATTATATTTTTGCTAACTCTTCCTCTTCTCTCTGTCGTCCTGCCCTTTTGCTTCAACGGGCGAAGTTATCTTTCGAAATCCTTCGCGGCTCGGGAAAGGCTCCCGCGAGCTTCCTCCCTTCCGTCCTCGGAATCAAGCGCATCCCGTGCCTCCGCCGCCGCTTCTCTTCTCCGGGGAGTGGCTCAATTCCTCGATCCTTCCTGATCCCTTCGCCTTTTTTGTTTTTCTATTGATTTAGAGAGATCCGTGTGGATTTCCATTCGAAGCACCATGGTTCGATCCCTTCCATGGACTCTGGAGACTCTTCTCGGTCTTGTTCTTTTTTGAATTTTTACGAATCCCTATGCTGAGTTGGTTGATGATGGATTTGGATTGAGGAATCTACTTGACGCTTCCGGTTGGGGCTTCGGTTGCCAGGGCCACCGTCGATGTGTTGATCGACTTTGTTAGGGTTTTAGAGGGGACTTTTGGGGTTTGGTTGTCTCGATGAAAGTGGAACAGAGTTGTGTGGAGAACAGGCAATTGGCAGGCGCCTCGAGCTCGTCCCTCTCCGATGGAAGTTGCAGCTTGTCGAGGGTTTCGCCAGCTATTTCTAGCCTACTGAAGACTTCTGTGTCAAGGAGGTGCTGCTCTTTTGTTTATTTTGAATTTGGGTGCTTAGCATAATGCAGTTTGATACGTGCTTATCTATATTCTATGCATTAGTAACTTCGTACTGATCATTTATGCTTATTGTTGCTGGATGAGCTAATGAAAATGAAAATTCTCATTCTTATATAAAAAATGGAAAGAAAATTAAAGAGAATTGAAGGGTTCGTTTTTTACTTGAAGCTTTATCCTGTGCATATAGGAATCTAGTCGAGACTATATGTCAATTAATCATCATTCTACTTGTTTTTCACTTCTGTTAAAAAGAATAAAATTCAAATATTTGTTTTAATAGGACCTGCAGAGTTGAATATGAAATTGCAGTTTCAAGTTTATGTAATATGAAAGTTTGATTGATGAGAATTGCTTCAGATATTGATCCTTAGCTTAGTCATGCTTCTTGAACATAGTATCATCCAAACTACCTTGTGCTAGGTTTTCTCTACATTGTCATACTACCTATATCAATTCAATAATTGTGCATGCTAATTCAGTGATTTATACACTGCATGCTGAGACTTGGGACTCATATGACCTTAATAGAGGTCATAGTAATCCTAATGGAAGATTCGACTATTCTAGATAGGTGCTCTTCTGTTGGGGGCATCGTCTATTGCATTCCTGTTGCAGACAGTCTGTGAATGAAAGGCTGATTGTAGGAAAATTACCAATATTTTTTGTATTACAATCCAGGATATAGTTGGATTTACTACAGTTTTGTATCAGGAATGGGTGTAGAAAATGAAGATCGAGATAGCCACTTTACCCAGTAGCCAAGGATATTGTGCTGATATCACACTAATTGCACTTGATCATATTGAAATTGTTTATTTTACTGATTTCTTTATCTTATATTCTTGAATTCCTTCATCCAGGAGGACTAGTGGCCCTATAAGGCGAGCAAAGGGTGGCTGGACATTACAGGAGGCAAGTGTCTCATCAATTTCCCGAGTTTAAGTCCAATACTCTAGTGTTCAAAAATTATCAATGTATTTTTCAATTAGACTAATTTAGGACCCTTGGTTATAACAATGCTTGGACTTCAAAGCCCTAAACTCCTAATATGTCATAGGCAGAGGGCTTACTTAAGTGTGAGAGATCCACATTTTTTGTGTGTTAGTGAAAAAAGCATATGAGTGTGCCAGATTGGTCACTCATTTTTGTTGATTGATACGACAAAGAAATCAAGGACCAAGGCATTGCTAATGACTATATAAATCTTCCCACAAAGTGGAACCAAGACACAAAAACTGAAAGAAATCTCAAACTGATAGGAGATTTAATAAGAGATACACATAACTGTGGTGCTTGATTTTGCATCTTATCCATTATATTCTGGGTAGATATTTGAATTTGAAGCATAGTGTCTTTTTATCACCATTAATTTCAGAGACATTCAAAACAATGTTTTCTCATAACTTCTTTCTAGTTTCGGTAACAACTATTGTTTGTGAATAGGATGAGACATTGAGGAAAGCTGTTGAAGCTTACAAAGGAAGATGTTGGAAGAAAATAGGTATGTTGACCACTTGCTAATTGTTCATGTTGGTTCATACATTAATATAGTTATCACATGTAAACTTCGATTGCATTATTGTGCCCATGACTGCATATAATGATTTAACCTTTTCTGACTTGATACGTTTACCCTATTCATGAAAGAAAGTTTAGTAATTTCCTTGTCGCATGAAATTAACTTTTTTGCAAGACAACTAAATCAGAAAGAAACTCAAAGTCAGGAAGCATATTTGTTGGTTGTAGGTAAGGATGCAAAAATTTTGGTGGGAATTATAATTGTATTGGTTAAGATTTGTTCTCCTTACTGACTGGGATTCAGGAACCAATTTAGGTCTTAATTGGCAGTTCATCTGGACTAAGACGGGTTTCAACCAGTCATGTGGTATCTTGCAGAAGTTATGGTGTTTTATCTGCAAGATTTCTTTGGTGTCCAAGCCAATACAGTAACGAATAGACTTAATTTAGAAAAGTAAGTCCATATAGGTGTGCCAACTGTCATGTTATTTGTTGATAAATGCATACTAAACCTGTTCTTAATTAGGTCGGTCTTGTCTAGACAGTTGAGCTCAAAAGTTGTGTCTTGTGCCGTTATGAGCCTGTCATTTGTTTTTGGAAGCCTCATAATGGTATAGAATTTGGTGTCATTTTCCTTCTTAATAGTGATGAGCTGATGGCACTTATCATGGCTCTATCTTTTAATGGAGAGACCATGAACATCCACGTAGAACTCACTTGTCAATATTCTTCTATGTCCTCCATGGATGACTCAAGCTGATGACTTCCAATTGTTAGGAAGTAACTTCATTATGTCTTGTTAAATGAGATATCTGTTTGTGATTTAATCAAATTGTAGATGCATCTATTTGATGATGATTCGAGGTCCATAAATAAGAAGGCACTAATTTCAACTCAAAATTCATAATTTGATAAAATTTTTGGCATAGGGCATGCTGGGCATCACTATCACTAATCCTCCTAACATATTTATGAGAGTAGGAACTCAGGTTTCTAATAGAATGAAGTGACCATTCTTCATTAAGATAGCTCTTATGACTCAAGTAATCTTAGATTAGACTTTCAAATCATAATAGAGGGCATTGCCAACAATATTAACGTTGTAGACATGAATACTCTTAGTAAATTTTTAAAGGTTGCTTCCTAAGAACAATGATCACTGCATGGGATCAGGTTATAGTTTTGAATATTAGGATTTTAGGGTCTATAATAGTCATATTAAGAATTATATGTGGAATTTATGATTAATCAAAATTTTGACTACTATTGTTGTTGATAAGTCAAAATTTTGAAAACTTTGGATTTATCACTTCGAAATTGCTGAAACTAATAAAGTTCATGATGCTACAATAAAGAGTCAATTCATACAAGTTTTAGGGAATTTCCTTCTCATAGTCGTTAGATTCATTGCAATTTAAGGTTAACAAAACAGACAATTATAGGCATCTCTATAGATTTAGACAGTTATCATTTTGGAATGTACCACGTGCCCAAAATGATATCAACAAAGAAATCATCAGGTATTACAATATATATAACACAAAAGAATCAACACAATATGATTGGTCTATTAAAATTGAGAAATATTATCCCTATTGTCACAAGCATACTATTCATGGAGAAGGCAACAAATAGAACAGCTATTACTACTATCATAAGGCAACACAGGAGAAGGTAGTTGTATCCTATTGTGTTATCATCAAATCAACATTCATTTTATTGTATAAAAACAACACTTGAAATTAGATGTGGCTTCATGCATCAAAAAAGAACATCACAGATAATGAAAGTAGAAAATGGTGTAGAATTAAGTCATCCATTGTCTGATGATGGGGGAATTGTCTAAGAATGAACCTAAGGATGGCAAAAAACTAGACAGTAGGATATACGTGTTAAGTGGTGATTTTGATCCATGGTGAAGTTTACTAGAGATTAACAATGTTCCTGTAGATTTGTGTAGGATGTTTGAGCGGTGGTAAACTCATGATGATAGAAGATTGAATGTTTAGGTTTTAATTTAAGGTTTTATTGATGTTTAGGTTTTGATTTATACCCTCTAAAGCAGCCAATCATGCAATCTTTCACTTTTTAAATTTGGTTTTGGTCACAAATTCTTGCATCCAAGGGCTTTTATCTTTATCCAATTTGCTATATTTAAACGCTGATCTCATGTACGGTTTATATGACACATTTTGATATAATATTTGTTAAGTTGATAATAGGTTGGCCATGTTGACGAACAGATCGACTTGATGGGTCAACCAAACTGACTAGGCTACACATAAGACTAACATGTTGGACAACTTGGGACAAATAGGGTGAGAGATATGGGTCAAGTGAGTAAAGTGACTTGGATAGGACATGCTAGTTGGGCTAGCAACCATGCCCCTTGACGTAAGCAGGTAGACTAAGTTGAAGTAGAATGAATCATCCTAGTTTCATTCCATTTTATTAATGCAACCAAACCTAGTACATAGTAAGTTATTTTGCTTTACATTCCTTTCTATTAATATGATCAACCAAAGGAAAGGAGTGGATCATTCCACTTGTGATTCCATTTTATCTATATTTTCATTCTCATTCTATTCCATCTTCTCTATTAAATATAGCCTTAGGTTCTCAAATTTAAGAAATTAATAAAGAGTTTAAAGAAAGAAAATATTCTCATCGTCATAAATAATATATGCAATATTGGAATAATAAGTACTATGCACAAGGAGTATGGAGATCAGATGACTACTATTGAGTATAGGTTTGTGGTCAGGTGTTGATGGAATGTAGTGCCCTGAATATTAGGTCGTTTGAAAGAACAAACATTGATAATCAAGATGTTGTCATGTTTTGCATAGCATTGGCTGCACATGTTGGTGCCCCAGTTGGTTTTGATGTGATCAACCAAGTTAGGTTAGGTCCTGTTACAACTTAAAGATAAAGTTTTAATTAAATCAATTAAAACTTAAAGGATAATGTTACATTATCCTTTAATCAAATCCAATGGATGCAGTTTAATCCCATCCAAGATCAACCATCCAGATTACATCCATGGATCAACGGCCAAGAGAAAAGTGATCAACAATCAACAATCCAGATTTATTTTCTTAGGCTATAAATAGACTTAGAGGTTTTGCTTTAGAAATTAATCATTCTTATTCATTCTTGTAAAATCTCTAAAAGTCTAGTGTGCTACTTTTGTAAGGCTTCTCCGCCACAAGGAGATTTTTATTGAGCGTCCACTGCCTTGGAAGCAACGTCCTTAGTTGCGACCAAGTTTTTTTTAAAGACGAGTGCCTTCTATTTTCATATTTTTTTTACCGTCTATTCATCCCCCTCTAGCCGGTCCAACCCGATCCAACAGCACACACACAACAATTGATCTAAGTGTGGTTGTGGTTGGAGAGAAGAATATGGATCCAATATGTAGTGGAGAAGATAATGGAGGAGTAAATTGGGAATATCAGGCCATTCATGACCGTGTAATGTCTCGTCACATGATACTTGCGGGTAAGAATCTACTTCGGAGTTGGGATCTCTTGTGCTCCTAGGAGTATGTGTTGACATAGGTGTAGAATATTGTTATTGTTCAAGCTCTTGAGACTTGTTACATATCAATCCCACTCTAGCTCAGCAAGACATGCCTATGTGGCCCCACCCAAATCTGACCAAGTCATCATGCTGAGTCACTATTATCCATGTCATGCTTGGTCTAGCACTCCTAGCCGAGCTACTGAGCTAGTTCTAGTTGTTGTTTCACTCCGAGTCAAGTCACTAGACAGAGTCATCAATCTACCTGAGCCCTTCATTCTAGTCGATCTCTTTTAGCCGGGCTCGATAGGCCATAAGCAGACATGAACCACGATCCCCACTTTCCCATGATAGCTTTCCCACTTATCCAAGATCTCTACTTGTATTTTGCCCTCTCGCACTTATAAATATCCAGGAATATGCTGCGCGAGAAGGGGTTGTCTCAACTTTTCTTTCTTTTTACTCTCTTTTTATTCTACTGTTGGGACATCGTGGTGACTTATGCATTGGAGGGGCCTCGCTAGGTCAACTCCGAACCAGCCCTCTGACACATGCTAATCTATGCACAGCAGTCCACGTCACCGGGAGAAGCTTCGTCATCACTCTTTGGTGCGGTGGTAGATTTTTGCCGCATCAAGAGTGATAGTGACATTGAGAGTAGTAGTAAGGTAGTGGGTGTTAGCAAAAGAAATGGATAAGGAACAATATTGACGTGTTCTTGTCTAGTAGGAATCCTCCTGGAGAAGCCATTGATAACAATGTTGTGCTATTCACATATGCTGAGACCACCAAATAGCATATGACTTTGCAAATAAGTTACTGATTTGCATTTCTTGAAGATGATGTGGAAATAGCAAATAAACTTCTTTTAGTGTAATTGTCCAAATTAATTAGGATGTTTCAAATTTAGAAATCTTAAAGTTGGGTTTTTTATGGGTCATAAAGTTTTTGGAATTTTTAAGATTTAAATATGGTTAATTATCATAAACTACTTAAATTCAATTATAGCTTAGGAGAAAAATTATTTTAGATGAATTATTTTTTTACCAAGTTTGTCGGGAATAGGTTATTATTAGTTTCTACATAGGTTATTGTTAGGGTCTTAAAAAAACCCTAATCTCTCTTGTTCATCATTCTTCAATTTAATAAAATTCCCATGAGTTTCTGTTATCTATGTTAGATTATTCATCTAGGTGTTGCATCAATAACAAGGTCTAGGTGTTGCTCTTCTTACATTCCATGATATCATACAAGGTCTAGGTCTAGTTTGCAACGTTGCATAACAAATTTAAAAAGAGTTCATAACAAGGGGAAATTACAATGTTTTTGGTAGATATTTTAGAGGCAAAAATGGCAGTAGGTATCAAGGTGTTAAACCGCTTATTTGGGCTAGAAGTGGCAAACCTCAAACATTCAAGCAAAGAGGAGAATATATTGGTCAGTGTCATGATATTATAATGATTATGATTTTACAGACATTTTGTAGTTACATTTAACGGCATTCATGAGTTTGATAACCCCTTGTGGGCTATCCAATTTTGTATCTGTGAATCCACCAATGAGTATCTCCCTATCTGCAGCAAAATTGGTGGTTGGTATGGAGCCATGTACTGGATTCAGAAAATTGGCGGTGGCAAATTAGGCAGCTAACTATAGGTGAATTTGATATATTCAGTATCTTTTCTGGTGTGAGGCATTGGTTAGTAAGCCTGGGCACTAATTAGTTCAGGCTAGCAGAGAAGGAAGGCCATATCCACTTACATAGGAATGCAGAACATTCAATAGTTCAAAAAATAAGATTCTAAGCATCATGGAAAGCCATGTGGTAGGATGGGTGCCATTGCGATACATTCAAGAACCCATATAAGACCAAAGAGTTGGTGGGCAACAACAAGGATGAAAGAATTTACTAATGAGTTTAATGGGTGGAGGCTCAGGGCAGTAGTGGAGTTTTGTATAGGGTAAGATGCAAGATTCTCAATATTTTTCTTGTTTTTGTGTGTATTACATGCATAGCATTAGTGTTATTTAGAGGAGGATATTTTGCATTAGGTTTCTGTTTAATGGTTCATGATTATTAGACACTTTGGCGGTGATGGTTAAACGCCAATAGAAACTTGTAATTTTTGTGATGAGCCACTTATGGTGGGATGCAAAGATGAAAGCTAGAAGCCTATGGGTGGTTAAAAGGACTTGGAAAATTAATATATACCTTTGGCCCGTTTATTAAGTTGACAATGTTCTTTAATTATAATAGATATCGTAATTTGCCACTCATTGCAAAAGGCATTGAACACAAAAGATCAAACATGCATGTTTTGGCATCCATTATAATAAGCTATAGCATATCGGGCATTTACATGCAATTCTGTAGTTTATGCATCTGATATACGAGCTCATGCTTCATGCCTTTCCAGCTGAATTTTTTCCTGATAGAACTGAGGTCCAATGTCTTCATCGGTGGCAAAAGGTTCTTAATCCTGAACTCATTAAAGGCCCATGGACCACTGAGGTTTGATTCTTCCTTTATTTCTGAATTTGGTAAGGCTTTAGGATTTCATGTTCTAAGAGACTATTTTTTATTTCCTGTGATTTCAGGAAGATGAGAAGATTGCCAGTCTTGTTAAGAAGTATGGACCCACAAAATGGTCCGCGATTGCAAAATCTCTTCCAGGTCGTATTGGTAAACAATGTCGAGAGAGGTAAATGAATATCATCAACTTTAGAAAATGCATCCCTAAGAATTTGTCACTGTCTTCGATTCCCGCCTACTGAAATTATCTCCCACACTAGATTCTTGGTATTTTCGTCAAGTCAAACCAATCGTGCATAGATAGGGTCTATCTCTCAACTGTGGTATTTATTGAAGGCTTGGGTTGGCCATCCTGTCTCTGACCTATTGTTTGCTCTTCTTAAAGAATTCCTCTCATCAAATATTATAAGATCTAAGCCCTATTTATATACAAAGTTAGGACATATTCTAAGAAATAATTAGAACTCTAATCTAGGAAATAAATCAGGATTCTATTCTAAGGACTAATTTGTATTTTAGGTAAAATATAAATTAGGATACATCAAATTATCCCTAGCTATATTTACAATATTCTAACACTGCCTCTCAAGCTGGAGAATATAAATTATATGCACCTAGATTGTTACATATGTAATCAATTCGGAACCCTCTAAGTGACTTAGTGAATATATCTACTAGTTGATCATGTGAGTTGACTTAACTAGTAGATATTTCTCCAGATATAACTTTCTCTCTAACAAAGTGACAGTCGACTTCAATATGCTTTGTCCTCTCATGAAAAACTGGATTTGAGGCGATATGCATAGCGGCCTGGTTGTCACATATAAGTGACATTTGTGTAATCTCTCCAAATCTTAGTTCCTGAAGCAACTGTTTGAGCCATATAAGCTCTTGACTAGCTATGGTCATAGCTCGATACTCCGCCTCTGCACTGGATCTTGCTACAACATTTTCTTTTTGCTTTTCTAAGAAACAAGATTATCTCCAAA
>JAGFNQ010001403.1:0-16877 GCA_024364735.1 Boesenbergia rotunda
CGTATCCAGACTGTGATTTGGAGTCATCCTTATCTGTCTGGAAACTGGCATCTGTATACCCACGTATTATCAAATCTCCTTCTCCATATATTAGAAATACATCCTTAGTTCTTCTTAAGTACTTAAGGATTGTCTTAACAGCCGCCCAATGATCCATTCCTGGATCAGATTGGTATCTGCTCGTGACGCTCAGAGCATACGATACATCGGGCCTAGTACATAACATAGCATACATGATAGATCCTATTGCGGATGCATAGGGAATCTTATTCATGCTAATCCTCTCGTCTTCTGTGCGCGGACACATAGACTTCGAAAGGTTGATCCCATGCCTGATGGGAAGGTAACCTTTCTTGGATTCCGACATGCTAAACCTTTTTAGCACTCGGTCTATATATGTAGACTGCGAAAGACCAAGCAACCGTTTTGATCTATCTCTATAGATTCTAATCCCAAGGATATAGGTTGCTTCTCCCAGGTCTTTCATGGAGAAAGTTTTGGACAACCAAATCTTAACTGTCTGTAAAACTGATATATCGTTTCCTATAAGTAAGATGTCATCGACATATAATACTAGGAATACGACTGCACTCCCACTAACCTTCTTGTACACACAAGGTTCGTCAGGATTTTGTGAGAAATCAAACTCTTTGATTGTCTCATCAAAACGGATGTTCCAGCTCCTAGATGCTTGCTTTAGTCCATATATGGATCGTCGAAGCTTGCATACCTTGGTTTTATCAACCGATGTGAAACCTTCAGGTTGTATCATGTATACATCCTCAAGTAGGTTTCCATTAAGGAAAGCTGTTTTCACATCCATTTGCCATATCTCATAATCATAATGAGCTGCTATGGCTAGGAGCATCCGAATGGATTTAAGCATAGCTACTGGCGAATAGGTTTCGTCATAATCAATCCTTGTTTTTGACGATATCCTTTTGCCACTAATCTAGCCTTAAAGGTAACAACATTACCTTCCATGTCGGTTTTCTTCTTGAAAACCCACTTGCACCCTATGGGTTTAATCCCTTCAGGTGGGTTAACCAAGTCCCATACTTGATTTTCATACATGGAATCCATTTCCGACTTCATGGCCTCAAGCCATTTGTCCCTTTCTGAATTTTCAGAACATCTTCATAACTGATAGGTTCGTCATCGCCAATGAGCAACACGTCGTTCGATTCACTTACGAGAAATCCGTATCTCTCTGGAATGTTGCGTGTCCTATCAGATTACGAAGAGGTGGTGTAGTTTTAGGTTCAACTGATAGCTCATCACTATGAATTATCGGTTGTGGGCCTAGACTAGGTGTCTCTGTGATGTCTATTGGAGTTTCTTGAACTTCATCAAGTTCAATCCCACTCCCACTGTTTTCTTGCAAAAGAAACTCTTTCTCTAGAAATACAGCATGCCTTGAAACAAACACCTTTTGTTCCAAGGGATGATAGAATTGGTAACCCTTCGTTTCCTTAGGGTATCCAATAAATAGACATTTATCAGACTTAGCATCCAATTTGTCTGATACAACCCGCTTCACATAAGCAGGACAACCCCATATCTTAAGGTGAGTTAAGTGAGGTTTCTTACTATTCCAAATCTCATATGGAGTAGTAGAGACTACCTTGGTCGGGACTCTATTTAGCAAGTAAACAGCTGTCTTAAGTGCATAGCCCCAAAAGGATTTTGGAAGAGTTGCATGATTCATCATAGACCTAACCATGTCCATCAGGGTTCGGTTGCGCCTCTCAGATACACCATTATGCTGTGGTGTATACGGCGGAGTCCATTGGGACAATATCCCATTGTCCCTTAGATAATCTTGAAACTCTTGACTTAAGTATTCACCACCTCGATCGGATCGAAGTATTTTAATACTTTTGCCAAGCTGTTTCTCTACTTCATTTCTGAATTCTTTGAATTTCTCAAAGGCTTCAGATTTGTGTTTCATCAAGAACACATACCCGAATCGTGAGTGATCATCGATGAAGGTGATGAAGTAGCTATAGCCTCCTTGTGAAAGAGTTGACATTGGTCCACATACATCGGTATGTATTAGACCAAGCAATTCTCCCACTGGATTACCTTTTCCGGGAAAGGGTAATTTGGTCATCTTGCCTTTTAAGCATGATTCGCATGTATCAAATGAACCGGGTTCAAATGATTCCAAAATTCCACATCGGTGTAATTTGGTCATGCGTTTCTTACTTATATGGCCAAGACGACAGTGCCACGTGTAGGAGTCTATTTGATTATCTATTCGAGCACGTTTGTTGCTTACTTCGATATTGAAAACGTCACTGGATAAATCTAACGTGTAGATGCCATTGCACAAAGTTCCATTCCCATAAAGAACGCCATTTAAAGTTATGTAACAACAATTGTTACTGAAAGTTAAATGATAACCCTTTTCATTCAAACATGAAATAGATACAATGTTCTTTATTAACGAAGGAACGAAATAACAATTATCCAATTCTAAGACACGTCCAGTTGGGAGCTTTAGCAAATATGTTCCGATGGCAATAGCAGCAATCCTTGCTCCATTTCCAACCCGCAAATTCGCTTCTCCCTTGACGAGCCTTCTTCTATTCCTTAGCCCCTGTATGTCATTACATATATGTGAGCTACACCCAGTATCAAGTACCCAGGTATCTGAGGAAATAGAGTGACATTCAATAACGAAGATACCTGAAGAGGATGGGGCATCGGATGCCTTCTTCTTCACGGACTCAAGATAAATCTTGCAGTTTCTTCGCCAGTGACCTTCCTTGCCACAGTGATGGCAAGTTCCTTTTGGTTTCTTTTCAGTTTTCTTGGCCTTTTTCTTCTTCCCTTTGTTCTGTTCTTTGGCCTTCCTCTTAGAACCTTTCTTCGAGGAACCAACTAACAGTACTGCTTTTTGATCTGGCTTTACAGAAGGCTCCACAGTCTTCAGCATGTTGATCAACTCAGGAATGGTAGTCTCCAGTTTGTTCATCCGATAGTTCATCACAAATTGTGAACAACTCTTGGACAAACAACTCAGAATTAAGTCAATACTTAGTTCATGATCCATTGCAAAACCGAGTGCGCTCAGTCGCTCAATGTACCCCAACATCTTTAACACAAACTGCGAGGCAGAAGTGCCTTCCTGCATCTTAGTGGTGAAGAGGAGTCTGGAGACCTCGAACCTTTCGGATCTCGCCTGCTCTTCAAACAACTCATGAAGATGGAAGATGATGGTATTAGCATCCATATGCTCATGCTGCTTTTGCAACTCAGGTACCATAGAGGCTAGCATGATGCAACTCGCAAGTTCAGAATCGGTCACATGTTTCTGATAGGCCAACAATTGGTCTGGAGTTGCATTCTCTGGAGGATGGGTGGGAAGTTGTTCTTCAAGGACATAAGCAAGCTTTTCTGCCTTGAGGACTATCCTCAGGTTTCGAAGCCAGTCCATGTAGTTCGGCCCAGTCAGTTTATTTGTGTCCAAAATGGAACGCAAGTTCAGAGAAGACATGATCGAGTGATTATCCTAGAAATACAAATTGAGATTATGTGAGAAGATTTATTAAAGAATGTATCAACATACATAAATTAAATCCTATTTATTTTTCGAATTGATTCACCCTTATTATCAATTCGGGAGATCGTAGGAACATCTCCAAATAGGTTGATATCCAACCATAGATAAGAACACCATGGCTGTGGCCATCAAGTTTTCTTAGCTATGAAGGTAGGTAATTATACCGATTACATATCACATATATGTAACTATCACATTATGCTATCAACTAATTGAATGTTTGCATAAAACATTGGGTTGTTAACTCATTAACAAGTATGTATCATTATACATAGCACCCAACTGCACCTCTCTTTACATCGACCTTGGCTGTGGCACAACAAATCGATGCTCCAAGCTTAAGGCTGACCCATTAATCAAGAAATAGTTTTAATATGGTTGGAGCTCATTCAACCGTTTAGTCAGGCTTGGATGTGTCCAACAACCAAAACTAAGGATTGACCTCTGACTCCAACTATATTATTCATAAACTAATTCCATGGTTTGAACATGTTAAGGTTCAAGTCGGGCATGGATGTGTCCATCAACCCAAGCGAGAAACAAAACTCCGATTCTAACCATATTAATGGAAGGTGTTGGCCTTAATATTTTGTAAGGGGTTTTGGTCTCATCTTTTACCTTTTTAATGCACATTCATGACATATGTCATGACTAACGATTTCCTTAATAAAGTATGTATGTGACTTAATTTATCAAGTCTCATGAATTGAATTAGGAACCGGATTTCCTTAATTCTAATTTCACACTTTATTAAAGGAATTGCTTTGGGAAACAATTTCCTAAATTGTCATAATTAATTTCGGAAATAATATGTTCAAGACTTTGATTTCTCTAAATCAAATCTTATTAAATTAAGAGACAAATCCCTTAATTCAACTACATATTATTTTCATGAAAATCTCATTTAAGAAAACTCTATAGGAAACCATTTTCCTAATTAATTTTGGAGACAACAATATGTAAGAGCATCACCTCTTAAAACATATTTTATTCATGGATTGATTAATTACAACAAATCGTTTTCTAAGGGTGGCTCCCCGAGGCTCAGATACCCAAAGAAAAGTAAAGTGTTGTAAATCCAATTGGACGGCTCCCCGAGGCTCAATCCAAATCAAACATGACAATTTCAATTAAAATTGGGAAATTAAATTACAACATCTAACTTTAAATTGGACGGCTCCCCGAGGCTCAATCCAAAATAAAGAATTTGTTGTCAATTTAAAAACCAATTCAAATTTAATTGTCAATTAACTGTCCATGAATTTGTCTAGACTTTCTTAAAAGAAAGTGCCCAAAATTGCGAGATTTCGAAAATAGGTTTTCAGAATAATTGTAAGTTTCTGGTACAAAGAAAACTTACATATTTCCAAAGTTGGAAAATTTCTAAAATAGAAAAATTTCCAAAATTGGAAAGTTTCCAAAGATGGGAAATTTTCACAATTATTATAAAAATTTAGAAACTAGAAAATTTCAAACGTTTGCGAAATTTCATGACGATTTCCAAACTTTGAAATTCCTAATTCTAAAATTTATTATAATTTGAAAGTTTCCATAATTGGAAAAATTTTCCGAAATTGAGATCATGACAAAGTTTTCCACAAAACAATTATATGATTAAGTCGAACACTAACCGGCTCTGATACCACTGTTGGGACCGGGTGCATGTCGACAAGGATACGAGTTCGTAAAATTTAAAATTTTTACGTGCAGCGGAAGAGTTTGCATAAAATAATTTCCTAAATTATTTTAACTTCGTATCTAGCATGCAATCTTATGGTGTGTTGACATAATCATAAAATGAAACTTTGCGGAAAAGTAAACTAATTTACCAAGTACCTCGCGTAACTCGAAGTAAGGGACGAGATCCAACCGTAGCGTCCCTTGGAAGCTCCGCCTCTATTCGCGTCCACGCCGAGTTCTCTTCGGGATGACTTCACAAAGTCACGAGTTTTGTGCCGACGAGAACTACTAGATTCTCGGAAGGCACAACTAGAAGATTAAGAGAAATAATGGAAAACTAACCAACGAAGTAACGGAATCAAATTCCGAGAAGAGAGGAGTCGCTATCCGCTTCTTCTTCTTCGTCTTCGAGTTCTCCTCCTTCTTCAAAGCTCACGGCAAACACCCTTGTTGGTGTTGTGGTTGGGCGCCGGCCCTAGAGAGGCTAGGGTGCGCCGGCCCTAATGGAGGAAGAAGAGGAGGAGGAGAGGAGATTAAGAGAAAGAGAGAGGGAGTAATTAATCTCTTGATTAATTGATTGATGTATCCTAAAGGGCTAGCCTTTGGTTCCTTTATATAGTAGCAACTCTTTGCTAAGTCTCCCTCTAAACGGAATTAGTTATAAGAAATTTATCCTATAAATTTTCTTAACTAATTATTCCGTTTAAACCAAGTCTTTATTATAAACTAATTTATAATAAAACTTATTCTTCTTCTCTTTAAATTATGGAATAAATTTTATAAGAAATTTATAAACTTTCTTATTATGGATAAATCAATTCATAATTGATTTTATAAAATTAAAATAAACCAATTCATGGATTATTTTAATCTTCCATAAAAGAATAAATTTCTATAAATTTTATTTATATAAATTTCTTTATACAAATTTATTTATCCATAATTTATAAAACAAATCACACTAGATTTATTTTATTAATTAAACCAATTAAATTGGTTTAATCTCCCTTTAATGGCCGGCCACCACAAGGAGGGTTAGCACCCCCTTTGGCCGGCCAAACAACCCGAACCGGTCGCGAATTAAACTCATTTAATTCGCCCAAAAAGCCTTCAAAAGACTTAGCCATTTTTAGCTTCCATTGCGCCTCTGATTAACTCAGATTCGACTCGTTTCTCTTGATCGGAAAATCCAATTTTCAACTCGTTTTAAATCCCTCGGATTACTCGTATTGCGTGTGACTAAATAGGCTTTCGATTTATGTTGGCCGTCTATAATTAACCCATTAATTATAGAACGATCATGAGTGGCACCTAGTAGTACATCATGATCCCCAATTAATCGAAAGATCAACGGTTTGACCCCAGAAGAAATTATTCTGAAACCCTTCAGCAGCTCTAATGAATCGTGCCTCATTCCCTTCACCACCTTATACCCACTTGGTTCAGGACACGGTCTATGGTGTCAGTCCCCACTAGGCTGACTACGTCACACCTAGCCCAAGTAGTGTCTTCCTCGTCCTTTGGATTTCTAATTACTCTCATGTATTTAAGAGACTCGCACTCTTAACATGATATGCTCTGGCCAGAGGCTTTGAGTAACAATCCGACGATAGGCCTGGGTATACATCTCCTCGCAAAGAGTGGTGAATCCTTTGTAGGCTATTCAAACATCTTCGGGCACTTCGGCTTATACCCGATCATCCTGGGTCCACACCTCCTTGGAGATGCTTGCTTAAGATGTCAAAGTATAAGTCTCCATGACCAAGATGACTTGAACACCGCAAGTCAAAGGAACATCGCACTTAAGCCGCAGTAATATCTTCATTGTCATATCTACATGTAGATTCCCATATGAAGTCTTACAGCTAGTCACTCCAATGAACTAGTTCCCTCAACTAGCATCCATGTTTATCTCCGGACATCCCAATGTCACCAGCTAGTGAGAATCAGCTGATTAGAGAATAACCCATGCTAGTCTCAACAGAATTGATAGTGTCCGTTTTTATCAATTCATCGACTAGGGATAATTTCAATACTTCACAATTGCACATTAGAGATAATCACTAGTTGTGATCCCATCACAAATTCTCTTATGCTGTGAGTTGTATTGCGGACATTCAGTAGATGAGTTTAAGATCCCAATCAAATACACAAAACATGTATACTCAAATAGTGAATTATCATTTATTAAAATAAATGTTTACATCATAAGGCGATTGCCTTAGGACACTTCTCTCATATTACTAACATACCTCCCTTACCCTTGTAGTCCCTCCGTGTTGTGATCTTTGCTTCCTTCTCTCTTCATTCTCCCATCTTCTTAGATGCTCCATTTTCTTGAGCTTTCCACTCATTGGGCATCTTGTGTGGTAGTGTCCTAGCTCTCCACACGTGAAGCATCTAATTTTCTTCTTAGCTTGAGCCTCTTTATTCCTACAACCCATGTTAGATTTAACCGAAATTGAAATGGGTTTAGATTTTACCTCCCTTTTACCTTTTGGGCACTTGTCTTTGTAGTGCCCCTTTTCATTGTACCCAAAGCACGTGATATGCTCTTTCAATTTGGCTTTGATGGAGGTGGAGGCTAGGTTGACTTCTTCTTCAACCTTGGAAGAGGTGGATGCTTCCTCTTGTTCTTGCATTAGTGAAGATCTTTCCTCCCCCTCAATTCTTGAAGTGGTGACCTCCTCCTCTTCTCTAGATGAGGTGGATGACCTCTCACTTTCTTCTTCCACTTCACTTGATGAGATGGTCGATTCTCCTTCTTTTTCTTCTTCTTGAACCATTTGACTCAACCCTTTGGGCTCCTCTACTCTTTGAGTTGTTGTAGGGTTCTTGTGCACTTCTTCCAATTTATTCCACAACTCATATGCATTCTTATAACTCCCTACATTGCTCAAAACATTGTTAGGCAAAAGATTTACTAAAATGCTCATTACCTTTTCGTTTGCCTTGGAATAGGCTTGTTGCTCTTGAGTCCAACATCTAGGACGAAGCTTCTTGCCGTGCTTGTCCTTTGGAATTTCGAAGGGCTCATTTATCATCATCAAGCACTCCCATTCCATGCCCAACCATGTCTCCATTCTCTATTTCCAATACCCGAAATCCTCATGGTTGTAGGCCGGCGGAGTGTAAATATTTTCACCCAACTTGTCCTCCATAGCTTTCTCCTCTAGCATATGCTCCCTCGGCGGTTAGTCCGATCAAGAGCGGTCCTTCGCTCTGATACCAATTGTTAGGATCGATGCCGTACACTAGAGGGGGGTGAATAGCAATTTTTCGAACCCCCTTGTTCCTGCGTTGTTAGTAGCACAGCGGAATATACAAAAACAAACAAAACAACGCTAACAAACCGTATTTAGTTGGTATCCACCCCGGCTGGGTGACTAATCCAACAATCCTTCGGCGGATCAAACCCCGGATAACCTCCGGCTAGAACGTGTCGCTCCTTGTGGGTGGAGAAACCTGACCACAACACCAACCAAAGCTCTGGACACGAAGACTACTAACTTGCCCATAACCAAGATAAGTTTCGTCAAGAAATTCAGCCACCACGAAGTCCTCTTTAAATAGGACTCGGGGCTGATTTATAGCTACCAGTCGACTGCCCCCAGGCCAGTCGACTGGTGCCAGCCAAATTCGACCGTTGACACCCCCAACGTTCGAATTTTCAAGATCACCAGCCACCTACCAGTTGACTGCCCCCAGGGCAGTCGACTGGTCCCTAGCTGAAACCCTTCCCGAGTACATTCACACAGCACTCGACCCTCACGACTCGACTGACTCCTCCTCCGCAGCCTCGACTGTTACCTTCGCGCCCTCTTCATCTTCGGCCCTCGTCCCTCGGATGCGCACGCAAGCTTCCAGCTTGCCTCCATGTCACCCTTCACGTACGCCTCAAAGTCTGCGCCAATCATCTCATCGTCCCTGCACTCCATGGTCCCTCAGATGCGCACGCCAGCCTCCAGCTAGCCTCCATGCCATCCTTCACCGTACTGAGGCCGTCCAGTCAGGTCCATATGCGTAACCTGTACAACCTGCACACTCAACATACGCATATCAAATACAAGGGTAAACCTAACTTAAACCCTTTGCCCAAACATCAAAACCCATGGTCACTCCGGACCATCTTGGGGTCGATTGCTCCAACAGAAGCACCCCAGTCAAACCTACTAGCCCTGACCGCCTCAGAAAAAGTCGAGACCGAGTCAGAATCAGAAGAGGACGACGGCAGACTAACCTTTTCAGAAGATGGCGAAATCAAGGTAAGTGGTTTCTATAGAAGTCAATTAAATGATCTTATTTCTTATCTTTCTCGAGATTTGGCGAAAGCCAAACTCCGAGTCGAATCCCTCTGACAGGAAGTAAAACTCCTGAAAGAGGGAGCTGACTCTAAATCCTTAACCGAGAAAGTTCAAGAAGGAACTCCTACTCAAGGTGAAAAACTTGAGAAAGAGAACTCCTCCCTGAAAACTCAGGTTAAGGATCTTAGAGCGGCCTTAGAACGATTCACTTCTGGTTCCAAGGGTCTTGACATGATTCTTGGAAAACAGAAGTCCGTTCTAAATCGATCTGGACTTGGGTATAGAACCAAATCCCGACAAAGATCTTATTTTGCTGTACTGAATCAGTCCAGAGGTAAAGTTCAGGCATGGGTACCTAAACTGTACCTGAACAAACCAACTGGATCAAATCAGTATTGGATCCCCAAGGACAAGATTCACATCTTGCCTAATTATTATCGTGGCTATAGTCCAGGGGGAGCCAAGTTAAAAACTATTTTTATTGCTAAATAGAATTTAATTCTTGCAATTTGCCTGATTGATTGTTTATTTAAATTTCTGCAATTTACCATGCTTAGACTTAGGTTAGTATAAGAACTGAACAAACTTAACTGAAACTTGAAAGCATAGTATTGGGTGGAGGTGAGATGATAGTACGTTAGGGAAACCAATTCTAATAAGATCAAGTTCACTTGGTCTCTTTAGACTGGTGAAACTAGCCGAAGCTACCGATCCAAAATCCAAACTAGTTAGACCAGAACTTTTTCAAAGATTAATTTTGAAAATGAAATTTCATTAAACGGCTTTGTCAAGGAAAGGGTTGATGATCCAATAAGGCTACGGCCAAAGAAGGCCTAGTGTCTCGCCAAGACCTGGAAGCCAATTTTTGAATTTCAAATTCAAATTACTTTTTGTAAAATTCAAATCTAACACAATTTTCAGTTAAGTATAGATTCAAACATCTCCTTTCAAAATAAATTGAAATGTTTTCAAAAATTAATTAAGGTTTTCAAAATAAATAATAATTTCTCAAAATAATTTTACTTATCAAAACCTGTCTCACAAAACCTATAAGGCTAACGTGATTGAAAATCCTAGATTTGGGTGAGACAGACTAGGTAGTGAAAATCAATTTAAGCTATTCCTGACTCTAGTAGGATCCAAATCAACAAAACTCTTTATGTGTAGGAACATAAAGATTTGGACCAATGGATGTTGGATAGCGGTTGCTCCAGACACATGACTGGAGATAAATTGAAATTCACCAAACTCAAGTTCAAGAACCTAGGCTCAGTAGCATTTGGTAACAATGCTACCTTAAAGGTAATTGGGTCAGGTAATATTGAACTTAAATCTGATTTTGTTATTAAGAAAGTTCTCTTGGTTGAAAACTTCAATTTTAACTTGCTTAGCATAAGTCAGTTATGTGATTCTGGTTATATAGTCACCTTCAACAACTCTAACTGCCTGATTAGAAATGTACAAGACTCAGAAATCATGCTTAAGGGCACTAATAAAAATTATGTATACACTATAAACCTTCCCCTAGTACCCAAATGTATGTTAACTCAGTTAGAACAATCAAACCTCTGGCATAGGAGACTAGGTCATACTAACTTAAGAACTATCTCAAAAATCACCCAACTTGGACTAATTAAAGGTATACCTAAAATTAAAAATCATGGAAACTTAATATGTGAATCATGTAATCAAGGTAAACAAACCAAATCTAATCACAAACTAATCCAATCTGACCTCACTCAATCCACACTTGAGCTCCTGCACCTTGACCTATTTGATTCACATGGAGCCAAGTCATTAAGCGGAAATCGATACTGCTTAGTAATAGTTGATGATTATTCTAGATTCACCTGGGTTAGGTTTCTAAAAATCATAGATGAAACCCTAAATCTATTTAATGAATTTTGTAAATTAATTGAAAATCAAAACAACACCAAAGTTAAAAGACTTAGGAGTGACCACGGGGGAGAATTTGAAAATCAATGGTTCGAGGAATTCTATAAAGTCAATGGGTATTTACATGAATTTTCATGTCCTAGAACCCCCCAACAAAATGGGATAGTCGAAAGAAGGAATAGAACCTTACAGGAAGCTGCTAGGGCTATGCTCAACGAATTTAGCTTAGCAAACCAATATTGGGCAGAAGCGATTAGTAAGGCTTGTTACATCCAAAATAGGGTTCTGATTAACAAGTGACACAACAAAATACCCTATGAACTGTACTACCATAGGCTCCAAAATCTACACTACCTAAGGGTCTTTGGATGCAAAGCTCATATCCTAAACACCAAAGACTACTTAGGGAAATTTCAATCCAAATCAACCCTAGGTATCTTCCTAGGATACTCAACCACAAGTAGAGCCTATAGAGTTTACAACAAACAAACTAAGAAAATTGAAGAAACAACTAACTTAATATTTGATGAAGAAGTCAACTCAACATCTGATAATCCAGACTTAACTTCATCAAATTCTGATCAAGAAAATAATGAACAAACTAGTGAACCCTTAATTGAATCCTTAAACGAACTAACTATTGAACCAATTAATGAGTCAACTGAGCCAACAAATGAACCAGCCCAAAGAGTCGAATCAAATAGTGAACCAAACCGACCAACTGGACCAGAGGCTGAACCAAGTTCTAGGAGAACCAAGAAACCCAGACTTAGTCACCCAACCGATCAAATTGTGGGTGATCCAACTCTAGGAGTCAGGACTAGATCCTCCTATAGAAACCTTAGTCAAATAGCTATGATATCAAAAATAGAACCCAAAACTATAGATGAAGCCCTACCTGACCCTGATTGGATCATAGCTATGCAAGAAGAATTAGCCCAATTTGAGAGGAACCAAGTCTGGGAACTAGTGCCTAAACCTAAAGGCAAATCCATCATAGACACTAAGTGGGTCTTTAGGAATAAGCTAAATGATCAAGGAGAAATAGTTAGAAATAAAGCCCGCTTAATAGCTAAGGGATTCAGCCAAGTAGAGGGATTAGATTACGATGAAACATATGCCCCAGTAGCTAGACTTGAGTCCATTAGAATGTTGAATGTTGTTAGCCTTTGCATCCCATAAAGGATTTAAGCTATACCAAATGGATGTAAAGTCAGCCTTCCTAAATGGATTCATTAAAGAAGAAGTTTATGTAGGACAACCCCCTGGGTTTGAGGACTTAGACAAACCTGACCATGTTTACAAATTAACTAAAGCACTATATGGGTTAAAACAAGCACCTAGGGCTTGGTATGAATGTTTATCAACTTACTTAACCTCTAAAGAATTTAAACAAGGACAAATTGACTCAACCTTATTTATTAAAACCCTAGGAAAAGATATATTTATTGCCCAAATTTACGTAGATGACATAATCTTTGGATCCACCAACACAAACTTTCTAAAAGAGTTTGTCAAGATAATGGAAAATGAATTTGAAATGAGCTTAGTTGGTGAGCTTACCTTTTTCCTAGGACTACAAATCAAACAAACTAGAGATGGAAACTACGTCCATCAATCCAAATATGCTAAAGAGTTAGTAAAGAAATTTAAAATGGATAACTCTAAAAGCATAAGTACCCCCATGGCCACTAATGTAAAAATAGATAGTGACCCTGATGGTAAGCCAGTAGACCTCAAACTGTATAGAAGTATGATAGGTAGTCTATTATACCTTACAGCCAGCAGACCTGACATTCTTTTTGCTGTAGGGATGTGTGCTAGATACCAAACCTGTGCTAAGGAAACGCACTTAGCAGCCCTAAAAAGAATACTAAGATATGTAAAGGGCACCCTAAATGTAGGGATCTGGTATCCTAGAACCTCAACCTTCAATTTGTCAGGATACTCGGATTCTGACTATGCTGGTTGTAAATTAGATAGAAAGAGCACAAGTGGAAGTTGCCAATTGTTAGGAAATAGTCTAGTAAGTTGGTGTAGCAGAAAACAACACTGTGTAGCTCTGTCCACAACTGAAGCTGAGTATGTAGCCTTAGGAGAGTGTGTAGCACAACTTTTATGGATGATGCACACTCTTAAGGACTTCCAGCTCAACTACACCCAAACTCAAGTATTTATTGACAATATAAGTTCAATTAATCTAACGAAGAACCCAATCCAACATTCCAGAACAAAACACATAGAAGTTAAACATCACTTCGTAAGAGACCATGTAGCCAGGGGTGAGATAGTACTTAAACATATAGACTCAAAATCTAACTTAGCTGATATATTCACAAAACCCTTACCTGAGTCTGAGTTCAGCTCACTAAGAAGGCAGTTAGGATTGTGCTCTGTAGAATAGATTAACTCTACTTTTATTTTTTATTTTTAATTTTAAAATCAGTTTCTAAAAGAATTTTGAAAAAAAACTGTTATTTTTTCAGTTTGTTTTAAAATCATTTCGGACTTAGTTTTTTTTTCAAAACTACCCCCTTTCAAAACTAGGGCTTTTTCGAAAATGAACTTAGCCTAGGCCCTAACCCTAGAACTGCATGCACCTATAGATTTAGAAGCCAGCATCTCACAAGCACTTTAGGGTACTTTGATTGATAACCTAGAAAGGGTTGAGATGCTTAGGTCTTTGCCTTAATTCAAGATGCTTTAAGTCAGTGCACTTGCAGTAATTGGGGCACTAAAAATAACTTATACAGCAATCAAGTTAAGTGTCAAGTTTAGAAAATCTAACTTGAACAGAAACACTAAACTTGACTAACCCTAGCGAAAACTACTGCTTATAACAGTTAGTAAGTAGCTAAATGGGTTAAACAGGTCCCTACAAGAGACAATCAACTGATTTGGTCTAGTCTTGGTTCAGTACAGCAAAATTATACGAATATTTTCCTTTATGAAAGTTATTTCTTTTATGCAATTTAATTTCTGCTATATCTATCTGTTTTTGATATATGGCAAAGGGGGAGAGATGAGATAGGAGAGAGTTCAAATTTTTTTTCAAAATCTCAAAAAAAATTTCAAAAAGTTAGCTACTTTTCAAAACTTTTCAAAAAACTTAGCTACATTTTAAAGCTTTTCAAAAAACTTTTCTAGAAGTACTTAAGTTCTTTAAGTGTTTTAAAAAACCCTATTAAGTACTTAAATTTTCAAAACGTCTCGAAGTTATTCAAAAGTACTAAGTTTTCATAAGTACTTTAAGCTTAACTTTCATAAGTACTTTAAGCTTAAGTTTTTCAAAATTTACTAATTACTAAAATTGTTTCAAAATTTACTAATACTTAAATTGTTTCAAAATTTACTAAGTACTTAAATCCTACTAAGTACTTAACTTAAAGTTTTCAAAACTTTTGAGTACTTTAAAACTTAAAGGCTTCAAATTTTTTTTAAGTACTCTAAACTCATGCTTTCAAAAACTCCTCTATGTACTTTTAAAACTTAAGTGATCAAAAGATTTTCAAAGTACCTAAACTTAAGTTTTCAAAGTGCAAAATCATTCTAAGCAAAAAAAATTTCTTAAAACTTAGAACCCCACGAGTTTTTGAAAAATCTAGGGGGAGATTCCCTCCAGGGGGAGGGAACAAATACTTATACTTTTGATTAAACTTAACTTTTTGAACTAGGGTTGCCATAAATCAAAAAGGGGGAGATTGTTGGTGCAGAAAGCACCAAAGTCAAACCTGTGTTTTGATAATGGCAACAGGGTTCAAAAGTTAAGTCTTACTTTTTATCTAACATGTCACTTGAGTGTGCAGAGTAAAAAGCCCTAGCGAAGGACTGCTAGGCACTGGCGAAGGAATGCCAGAGTAAAAAGCCCTAGCGAAGGAATGCTAGGCGCCAGGCGAAGGACAGCTTGGGACTGAAGCCCTAGCGAAGGAATGCTAGGCACCGGGCGAAGGACAGCTTGGCATCTAAGACGTGGCAAAGGACCGCCAGGCAAAAGTCCAACCAAAGGAGCGGTTGGCATCAGGTACATTCTCCCGAGAGGAGTAGGTGAGGACGCGTTCCCCGTCGAGGGAACAGTAGGCGTCGGTTCGACCTAGGGTTCCATTTTGGAGACCCAAAATCAGAACCAAGACAGCTAAGGCTGTATAAAATAATATAATACTGCTTTTTGGACTAACCCTGGATGCAGACCGAAGGTATGAGTATCTGCAGCTCAGAGAGCCTCAAACGAGTGAGGCAGAAGCTGAGCAGGGTGCCCCGGATGTTCCGGGCGCCCCCAAGGTCAACCCAAGTCAGCAGGAGCGAAAACACGCCTCGACAGTTATATGTCGGGGCGCCCCGGATGCTCCGAGCGCCCCGCCTGTCGCGGGCGCCCCCAGTGCCAGCTGCCGAAGCACACCCTCGCGAAGCCAAGAGGATGAAGGTTTAACCCGGTCAATGCGGGCGCCCCGAGCGCTCCGGGCACCCCGGTCAAACCTGATCCCGATTTTGAAGGGATCAGATGTTGACCGAGCTGAAGACGGATCGACCGCCACGTGGGGGGTGCCCCCGCCGTCCCGGGCGCCCCCAGGCCCTATATAAAGGGCCCTCGACCCCATGGCTGAGCAACACTTTCAATCAATGCTTCTACGCTCTTCTGCTCTCACACCTCGCTCCGGAAACCTTCCAACTCGAGCCGACGACGTCCCGCTGCTCTGAAAAAGACAACCTACATCGGACGTCGGTAAAAGAAGAGCCTCTTTTTAATTGTTTACTGTGCTGTATTTGTAAATCAATCTTTGTAAACTATTATTGCGCCTCATATAGAATTGCCCAAAGTAAACGGACAACGACTGTAGGCCTTGGAGTAGGAGTCGACCTAGGCTCCGAACAAAGTAAAAATTACTGTGTTCACGTGTTTGCTTTTATCTTCCGCTGTGCAATTTCTTTTTCCATAAATCCAAACGATTTCCAATATTCACCCCCCCTCTATCGGTTCTCTCGATCCAACACTCTGATCGGTCTGTGGACCTATCAATGCAGGAGGAAGCCAGATCGGTCCGGGGACCGATCAGCCCTATGCCTGATCGGTCCAGTGACCGATCAGGGTTCCTGATACTCCCATATACGATCTGAAACTTTCAGTTTTAGATTCTCACACGATTTTTGAAGGGATCTGGTGAAAGATATCTAACTTGGAAGTGATTCCTTGACTAAAATTGATCCCTAAACAAGGATCAAAGGTCCTTATGGTTTGAACAAACACTTTGCTCCATCCAAGTGGAGTCAAACTCAATCAACAATCATTCAAACAAGTTTTAACCAAGATTGTGTCAAATTCAAGTTTCCAATCAAGTTTCCTTGATTGGAATGTCCAAGTATGATCATGGAGCCAAATACACATGTGTTATGCATTGGTTTCCCCATACTTGGTCACCGAAGTGATTTTTATC